>JAPYZH010000201.1:0-139183 GCA_030523085.1 Meteorus colon | reverse complement strand
TTGTACAAAACTCAGAGGCAAAAACTATTGGAATAAAAGGAAATTCCGGAATTCATGACTTCAATGTTTCGTCTATAGATACCAATTCTGAAATAGTTTTAAAGAATTGTGACACGTCTTCAACAGACACGTCTTCATGTTCATTCAACATTTGCGTCTTGTTGAGTTACTATTGGAAACGATGAAACTATTTTATTTCGCTGTGTTTCAATTAATGGTGGTAGTAGTTATTAGTGAAGACGATAAATCTTATGAAATATTGAGCAATCAATCGAAAAATGAATCGAGTAAGTTTGTAATTAAGTTCATGGAATACAGAAAGAAAATGACTCGAAATTAGTGGTTGTACACCTAAATTTCAATGAGATGTTGAGTTATTCCATTTATTTTTCTTTAGGATATAAACGTACAACCAAAATTGAACCATTGACTCTAAAAGTAAAAATAAATGGTAAAAGGAAAGTTATTAACTTCGTCCCAACAAATCAATTACTAGCGAATGAAAATTTGCCAGTGTGGGTTTCACCACCACTACCAGGCAAAAGATATTTCAGATACCCGGAAGTGAGTAATAATCAAACACAAATGGGTGATGCAAATGATCAAACTAATATGAATAATTTGATAATAGCATCACCAATCAATCATTTGTATGCATTTCGACAGATAATGAAAAAAGATGTTGGCCATTTTACTATGTATCACGATTACACGACCAGATCTGCAGTAGTTCTCTTCCACAAACGACGTGAATTAGTTCGTATCCATAATGGAATAAACCAATAAGCAAAACAAAAGGAGATTATGAATCAAATAGGGAAATATATAAAACTTAATTGTTCTTAGGATGGAATCATTGACATGATGTATAAAATTGAAGGACTATCAATCGATAAATTAGACGAAGAGTTAATATTAGACACGGGGTATCATCGATTCTTCAATATCTGGGAGTATTTCGAGAAATCACATCCGGAAACTCACAATAGTGAAACTGGAATCATCGTCAAAAATAAAAAATTCAAACGTAAAGTTTATCCGGAACTTCTCATCGCAATCAGTTATGATATGAGTCAGGCTATCGAGTTTGTATTTTATCAACTTCCTATTTCTACCATAAATCGAAATGAAAATTTGGAGGAAATGCCTAATAATATATCTGGAAGATTATAAATTTTATAGCAGTGTTAATGATGTTCAATTTTACTTTTCCAGGTCGAAATCAAAATATCCCACGTTTGTCAAAACTATATCTCACGTGATAACAGTGTACAATGCTGCGGATATGCTTTTCAAATTTGTGCAATCAGCTGACATTTCATTGAATATTGCTGCTATTGTTTTTGAGGGTGTATGAATTATTATTAAACATTTTCAATTAATCTTGATGTTATATCAACACTGACAGAGAAAATTATTGAAGAATATTTCTGTCCCATTCAGAGTGAAAACGAGTGGGGTCTTCAATCTAGAATATTAGGAAGGCTTTGTCTCGATGCTGGGAAAATAAATCATCAAGTACGGGCTCTGTTTCGAAGTAAGGAAAATATATTCCGGCGACATTCGTTTGATTACATAGCATATCATTCAAGGTATATAATCCATTTGTAATTCCTCCACAACATTTATTCGATATTATGATCCTATGATGAGCAATAATTGATGAATGTGGTGGTTTCTAGGCTGAAGTTGATCAGCAAGAAGTTGATTCCAATTGAAGGTAAGATTCATTTGGATACTATGAAACGTATCAGTTAGTGAGTAAAGTTCATTGATATTTTTGAGTTGCAGGAATAGCAGATGGATGTGATACTGAACCTGTGTTCAAGCCCAAAAGTAATGGTTTTCGACGTAACATAGTCGTTGTTGATTATGAATCATATGAGCATTATTCGACTATTGCTCATGAATTATCCCACATGTAAGATGTTGATAAAAATCATTCCAAATACATAGTTCATAAATTCAGATTATTTTCCAGATTTTGTGCTGAACATGATCGTATATTCAATTCGATTTCCCAAAATCCATGTGATAGAAGTGTTATGGCTACTGTTGGCATCCCCAATTTATGTCTCAAGTGGAGTGTCAAGACTGAAAAAGATTTGGACAAATTTTTCGAGTAATACACAAAGTTTTGAAATAATCTGTCGTAGCATTTACTCAATCTCATGAAGTCCACTTGCAATTTGTGTGATTATTAACATGGATATATGATTGCAGTTCACCAGCTCATTGCATTTTGAAGAATAAACCACACTCTCTGCTGCCTGAAAAACCAAGATTCATTTTCACTGTTCAGCAACAATGTCGATGCTATGGATATCACTCTCCCAGTCAGGTTTGTTATTTCATTTTCCTGTTGTTCATTTAATTATTTTCTGTTACTGAAGAAAATGCGGAATTCTCAATATATACAATAATATTCTTCAAGTTTCCATTCCATTATTATTTTAAATTTGAATAATGATTCATGTTAGGCAACCAAAATATACGGTGATATATGTTCCATGGAAATCGGCTGTCAAATTGGAAGTGAGAACACGCCAATCGAACTTCCATTCCCCATGGACGGTACACCTTGTGATGGAAAATTCAATAAGGTTTGTAATCATGCATTCATAGTAACAGTATTATTATCGGCGTTCATTTTCATTTCATAAAATTTATACTTCAGGTCTGTTGGAATAAGGACTGCGTTGTGCTAGAAGAAAGAAAATGAGAATCCATAATAATCGTCATCATGTATGATAAATAATTCTAACATAAAATATATGTTTGCGTTGATGAATGTAGCTAATAGCTCAAACATGGATAAAACAATGAATTGCTATTAAAATAACTATTGCAAAAATTTATGGTGTCTATTTTTTATGGAATTGTGTCGTGTGAACGATCATTTTATCTAAACCGAACTGTCTTTCAATATTTAAATTAAATGTTGAAAGTATAAATCTCGAGCATGAATCGTATGGTCTATTTGAACAGATGCTTTCACATCTGGGTTTGGTTCACTATTTGCTATTTTAATTGAAATATCAAAAGTACCTTGAAATGCCTGATGATAATCGACTTCGAGGTATTTTTATGTGATCATCAAGTGTATCTGGGTTGTAACTTTTGTATTATTTCACACTGATGTGACTTGTTTCCAATTAACGTCTCCATTTTAATTCCATATCTCTCTAAGAAGACCTTAGACATTAAAACGATGAAACTATTTTATTTGGCATTATGGCAATTAATGACGATAGTTTCCAGTGAACCTCATGCATTCGATGAAATGTTGGGTGGTCAGTCTGAAAAGGAATCAAGTAAGTTTGTTGGTACTTATTCATAAGTACAAAATGAAAATGGGTTGACATGTGTGATTGCACTCCACCTCCAACAATCATTTACTTCTAATTGATTCATCCCATTTTCCAGGATACACAGATATGACTAGAATTGAAACGTTAACCTTGAAGGTGAAGATAAATGGTAAAAGAAAAGTTATAAATTTGGTTGCCACTAATCAACTTTTAGCAAATGAAAATTTGCCAGTGTGGATTTCACCACCTTTACCAGCCGATAAGTATTTCAGACATCCTGATGTGAGTAATAATCGATCCCAAATGGATGATAGAGATGATTTAATTAATATGAATGATTTCATGGTAGAATAATCAATCAGTTGATTGTGTGTAAATTTAACAGATAATGAAAAAAGATGTTGGCCATTTCACCATGTATCACGATTATGAGACCAGATCTGCTGTTGTGTACTTTCATAAAAGACGGGAATTAGTTTGTATTCATAATGAAATGAACTGATGTGTGAAACGGAAGAAAATTATAAATTAATTATGGAAATAAATGTAAAATTAATTTTTTCAGGATGGAATAATTGATATGATGTATGCAATTCGAGGATATTCTATAGATGATTTAGGTGTAGAATATATTGTGGATTCTTGGTATCTTCGCTTATTGAATGTCTGGGAATATTTTGAAGAAATTCGTACTGATGACCAGAGTTGTATAGCAGGAATCGGAATACAATGTGATGAATTCAGAACAAAAGTTTACCCAGAACTACTCATTGCAATTAGTAACGATATGATGCAATCTATTGAGTATGTATACTATTCCATATTTTAATTAAAGCTCAAACATTTCATCAACCCAGTTGTATATCATTCTTAAACATCAGACAAGTTGTTATTAATTTGGATACAGTGGAAATTTTCTTTGCGCGAATAAATTCTTCATGTACATACTAGAATCGGTACTATATTTAATGAATCAATAAATTTTTCAGGTCGAAATCAAAATTGGCACCACTGGTTGGGTCTATATCACATATCATAACAGTGTACAATGCTGTAGATATGTTATTTAAATTTGTGAAAGCGAGTGACATTTCATTGAATATTGCTGCCATTGTCATTGAAAGTGTATGAATGAAATTTTTGGTTTATGTTACTTATTATGCCAGAACATTGGAAAAAATTGAATGGAAATTTTCTTCTTCTTAGAGTGAAAATGAATGGGAATTTTTTTCTACAACTTCTGCTGACTCTTTTATAGACTCGACGAATATAAATAATCAAGTAAGAACTCTCTTCCGAAACAAAGAGAACATTTTCCGACGGTATTCATTCGATTACATAGTATATCACACGAGGTATGTACATCTTTGGTTCTAACTTTTTTTCTGAAATTGATCAGAAAGATTCAATACGTGCAAGCAAAATCAGTAATAATATCAATGATTCATTTCAGAAAGGAGCTACGAGATGGGAACAATGTCGTTCTTGGTACGATATTCTTTGAATTTATATAATAGAGATTGTATTAAGATCATTTGAACCAATCTGATAATTGTAACTGGGAGAGTACTTATATCGAGTCATTTTTGATACGAAAATTATTTATCTGAATTCACTTACATCATTAAAAATTATGATTTGTATCTTTGCGTTGCAGGCGTAGCAGACAGTGGTAATTTGCAACCTACGTTCAAACCTGCAACCAACGGTTATCGATATAATATGGCTGTGCAAGATCATGACTCGTATAAATATTACACAACTATTGTTCACGAATTGTCTCACATGTAGGTTAATCACTGGATTTCAATTCTAATTAGTGTGAATTCAACTGATTGAATCTTTCAGATTTGGCGTTGGACACGATAGTGCAACAAATTGGATATTTCAACACCCGTGTGATAGAAGTGTTATGGCATCATGCGGGGTTCCCAGTTTATGCCTGAAATGGAGTTCTGAAACCGAAGAAGAATTAAGAGATTTTTTTAAGTGAATATTTTAGACATAACAAAATAATTTCAACTAGGGAAAATCACAATTCGTACTCTCACAATGAGTTAACGAACAGTTTTTGATTCAATAGTATTTGAAATACGAACTATGATCCTTCACAATATGTTGCATGAATCCAACATAGTTTTACCTCATGAGCTATATTAGTTGACATTAAAGTTATTTAATCGATGTACAGATAAAGGGTACATTGGCATGAATATTATTGCAGTTCCCCAGCGCACTGCATTTTGAGGAATCAACCCAATTCTCTTCTTCCTGAAAATCCAAGGTTAATTTTCACAGTACTGGATCAATGTCAATGTTATGGATATCAATCGATTAAACAGGCAGGGTTTCTTATTTTTTTTCTACATATTATTATGACCTTATAACTGATTGTTCGATTGCGATGATATTCAAGATGAATTATTTTACAAATATTCATTTCACAGGGGTCGATAGTACTCAAAAATATGTGCGAAAAGAGCATTCAATGTTCAATTCGGCTGAGTGAGATGGGTACCCTTCCATTTCCCATGGATGGTACTCCTTGCGGCGGTGATTCGAAAGTTTGTATCTGATATATCTGATGTTCAATGAATCTGAAATAATTATTCATTATGTATGATTTAATTTTTCAGGTCTGTTGGGATCAAAAATGTGTTGAAACTCGAGAAACTTGTAGAGCTTTTTAACAAGTGCTTCACGTTGTTCCAAACATCAATAAATGGGGAATTTCCCGAGAGGATGTAAATTCCGAACATATTGATCGCTTATTCAAATTTTTATATTCCCCGCCATCACTTATTGTGAAAAAATGATGATTAAGTTACCGACTGAGAAAATAACTCTGAATCTGGAAGTTTCGTACGAGTAATATGAAAGAAAACCGTAGCCACAACAAATCATGATCTATATAACAATATCATTCTACAAGTGCCTCTAGATTTTCATTTGGTTCTAATTATATTGTTTATAAAAATGAATATTTCACACAATATTATCCCACTTCGGTCGGTAAGTCAAATTTCTAACAGTGATAAACATCGAGATGGCGCCACATATCTGTCCTCCGTCGCCATCTTCATACATTCGACAGGTTTCAATTGTTTTTTCGCGTATGCCGGTTTATTGTTTCGTTAATTGTTCGCGCGTGTATTTCAATATGAATTGCTCATGATGAAATGAAGTTGCCATGCTATTTGAATAATATTCGGGTAATATTGTTCTATAAACTTCGCAATTTGGTAAGAGACGGCACTGAGTGATCAATTTATTGAGTTTTGATACGGGTACGCCAACATAACCTCAAAATTTCCATGCATCTTCGATGTTTCCCCATATATATTCAACGCAGTGATACACAAAAACATATATATGTACACACACGTGTTCTGTTAGGTAATTAGCGGCATCATCAAGACTTTATTACCAAGTACTTGTAATTATTCCGGCTATTTTATAATTGAGGTTCTAGTAATGATAAAAAGGCACAATGATAATAAACATCGAATTTTATAACTCATGATCAATGGATTATTGAACAGGTTGAATCACAATTTATTTTCAGGAAGGGGAAAGGAATAAATCACAAATTATGTTAATTATTCTTTTATTGTGTTGTTCATTGTGGCATTATGTAATAATGATATTAACTCAAGTATTGTTCAATCCGGTATTTACTTGTAGGGAGTTGATTGGGTTGAAGATTTCATTTGTGTCCATTATAGAATAAGAGAATTGACTTCAGCGAAATAATTTGCGGTTCTCTTTGTTCTGATGATGAATAATTGCAGTGCCCACTTCATCATTCGATGATGTCGATGACTGTCATATTATAAGAAAAGTAAAATAGTTTATTTTGAAGGGAAATCGTAAGAATTATTCGCTAGAAATTTATTATTTGCTGGAATTGCAGTTATCAGTAGGGCATTGAATATATTTGTGATAAGATAGAATAAAATGTTGGATATATTAATTTGACAATTTTATTCTTTATTCTATGTCAATTAAATCGTACAGAGTTTCAATTTGGCTGTTTAATTTTATATTTTTCATAAAAGCAACATTTCTGTTTAAGAGAAGTTCTACAATTTTAACTATGAAAAAAATAATCAAAGTATTTGTGGAGCATAAATAGAAGAAAAGAGGGCAAATGATTTCAATGTATAATCGACAGAAATTTTCCTCCAAGAGTTCTTTCTGTATCTAACTGCCTCGTAATAATTCCAAACCAATCAATAAAAGTATTCATAAATAAAAAATAATTTATCAATAATTGTAATAAGCCAATAAATCTAATAAAATCAATTCTAAAACATTGAATCTTATACAGCAAGAAGAATGAAACTAATAAATAATATTTATTCCATGATTGAAGAGCCAATAAAAAATTAACATACATTTATTTATATGACACTTATCGCACCGTATGTTTTTCAAGCATCTCATCATCATCTATTACGTATACACATGTTAGTTTTAAATAGGTACATCATCTCTTTTTCTACCTCTCTCTATCTTATTCGACTTCCGGCAAATAAATGTAGTTTTAAAATATACGCTTTTAAAATTAGATCGAAGTGATAATTCAAAGTCGTAACACAAGAGTTAGAAAAAAAAGAGAAAGATTTCTGGGTTTTATTCCATTTTTCTATCTTGCTCTTTGTGTTCTTCATTTTTTTCTTGATTAATTCAAACTTTATAGCAGTATAAATTTTTTACTTTCGCCCTCTCGCATCGATCTTTTATATGGTATTATGTAATGTAATGCTTAGAATGGCAGTATAATCTCATTTGTTGTTTCTTTTTCTCTTCTTAAATTTAATTCAATATGAGGAAAAGTATCTTCATAAATAATCTACGCATTTAATGCTATAAACTTCTTGGAGATGCTTTTAGTATACTGACTATATAACGTTGAAATAGTCATTTTTTTTGTCTGATTCTCTTTCCAATGGTTTTACAGCGCATACATACATGTGGATTGTAAATATATATTTACTACAAGTACACGCTGAGTTTTTTTTTTTTTTTTTACTATAATGTTCGTTGTCGCACGAGTGTGCCATCTCGAAAGACCATAAAAATTGTAGTTGTTTCGTCGTATCGTTTCAGATCACGAGGATAACCAGAGAAGAAAGTGGAAACTGTGCATTGGTGCGAAGTAGACGAGTACAAATAGGTAGTTACAGTGAAAAAATAAGTAGTAGCAGTAACAGTGGTAGTAGTGAAAAAGTGGATAAAGACAGTAAGGAAGCACTAACAGCACTTGAACATCAGCGCTTGATAGCTGGCAAATTATTAAATAGCATCCGAGTGTGGCAACAGTTCCAACAGACTTTGCTATCAAATAAATTTGTCAACAAAAACATCATGGTGGAGACTACAATACCACCAAGCACCAGCCAGTTGGTCGATTCCCAAACACAATTTGGTAATTCGCGAATTTTTGAACCGTCTGACTGTTTGTTTGTCTTCAAAGACACTGAATCAGATTATGAAGAGCCACCCAGTGATGATGAGGTGAGTGAAATTGAATAGAACAGTTATTTTATTGGAATCCAGACCAATCATCTGGGGATTTCAAATGCATAAATCGAATTGGAATTGATTATCAGATGCAATGCTTGAATGAATCAATTATGTTTATTGAAAGAATAGAATCAATGACAAAATTGAATTCTTGTCGTTGTTATAAAAAAAGGTTTTCTCGTATTTTTCAATGGTTAGGAATGTAATATAGAACTTATTATCATAATTTTCTGCTGCGGTTTCTTCAACTTCCCAATAATATCCATCAATTCTCCTTTGTGCTGCCTATTTTCCAATTTATCCAATTGGAAGATTCCAGTTTGTATGTATAATCGTCTTCGTTTGATGGTATTATGGTGCATCTAACTGATTGGATCGTTCCTGTATAGTTAGTACAATAGAACTATTATAACACTGAAGGCGATGAGTGATTGAAACTAGAACTAATGTTGGTTATGTTTAGTGACACTCAATATCAATGGTTGCTATCTCATCAATGATTGATTAGCATAATTTAAAGGGGGAATCGTCAAAGAATGGGAAATTATTGATGACTATTCATAAATAAATTAGATATTGACGAAATTGACCAATACTTTTTGTCATATTGGTGATTCACTTACATTGTTGATAAATCCTACGAGCTCATTGTTAACCAATGCAGATATCATTAACCACCACCGAATTTTTTTATTCTAAATCGATATCAACAGATGTCTACGATAATTTTAATAAGAAGTTCATCGAAATGTGATGGAATCATTGCGCACAGTGATCCTATCCTACTTTTTGTATACTATACAAATAAATTGCGAATATTCAATCAAAAATGTAATAATCATAAAAAGCATTTTGGCAATTTCTGTAGAAACTTGCCATTTAGTTTTACATTTAGTAAGCATCAGGTTAATTAGAATAATTTTAATTTGTGCATATTTTAACCAAGAGATGAGAAATTTCTTGCAGCACACAAAACTCGTGTGTAAATGGCGTCACAATGGTGCATGGCTGCTCTGAAAATATACTAACGGTGTGTGTTCTCTCTTTTCCTCTTTCGTTCTCTTACTGGGGTGAGCGATCAATCACTCTTGAAGAAGAGAAGCAGTGCACGCGCGCATTGGCCATGGTATGTGTTGCCGTAAATAAACCAACACTGGCTAACCAAAGAAAGAGAGAAAGGGAGATAGAGCAAAGAGTACTGGGTTTTGATGTACTCAATAGCCGTCTGCTTTTTATGTCTGAATGTCTATGTGTATCTGTGTTTCATAACATGGTAGAGGACTAAATTTAATTTACGTTCATCTCAATCGAATGGAGATTTATTGATAATTTAGTATTGTTCTTTTGTTCTTTTATTACTTCTGCTGTTGCAATATTGTGACACATCTTTATCGTCTTTATATTTCTGTTCAAAGCAATGGATTTTGTTATTTATTTTTGATAAAAAAATCTCTTGTATCATTCTGGCTGTTAAAATGGAAATATTGTTATCAATATTATAATAAAAAAAGAAATATTTTTCTGAATTAAATGAACATTCGCGTTTGCTTTTATCAAATGAAGAATTTAATTAAATTTAATTTTGTAGAGTTTTAATGAATGATGTACATTTTCTTTTTTCTACTCTGGGTAGCGTAAAATAATTTCAAACAAGGGATTCTCTTCTTTTTTTCTTTTGCATTTTTGCTGTTTCTATAACAATGATGTGATGCGTTTATTCGTGTGGTGAATAATTATGGTGGTTATTTGTGTCTATTGAAAGAGATGAAGAAAAAGTTTGTTATCTCTATTTCAATAATAGAGAAATGAACGATAAAATGTTAGTCACATTGAAAATTAAATATATCATATTTTGGAATGTTGAAGTGTATATTTTATATTGACGACAACGAAGTTTACAGAAGTAAATTGAGTAGATATGAAAAAAATTTACCTTGTGCAATTTGAGAACGTGAAAACGAATAAAATGAAACTGAATGTGAAAATAGAAGTAATATAAATAACGAAATATATAAAAAATTATGCTGTCGTGTCACAGGAAATCGGGTTTACACGATTCCAATGCTCAATGCTAAAATTCACTACTTCGTTGCACTCGAGGGAATGTCGCACTCGTTTTTCTCTCTTCGACTCATTCGCATTTTTATTTTTTTTCCGTCTCATTTCTTCTTTTCTGATTCTTGTTGCTTTCTCTTCTTCCTTATTATTTTTTCACTATAGTGTGTCTCATTTATTATTCATTATTTATTTTTTCTTTCTGTTTTTTTTCTACCATTCTCAGCAATACACTGCTAAATTTCACATTTCATGGAACACTTCGAGGGGGTTAGCGGGGCGATTTACAGTTTATTGCACAGTGTTGCACACGAGAGTGTTGCAAGCATTAAAGAGGAAGTTTAGGGGCCACTTGGAGGTACCTCCTTCAGTGAATTCTGGGTCCACCCAAAAAGAATTACGAGGTGTGCGAGTTTTGCTTTTTGAAAACGAATTGTATTGTCTGGACGACTTATTTATCGTGACTCACACCATCTTTTTCGCAACCATTTCAACAATTTTATTATTCTTTCATTCTAGTTTACACGTTAACGTGTTAAAGTTAGAAAAATAGTTTGGGAAAAAATAACTTGTGGAAAAAATGGTTTTGACCCTGAATAATTTCTAATTGAAGAAAGAAGATTGTTGGAATCAAAAATTAATGTTATTTTTTTTTGTCCACTTTATTTTTATCTGATTTCAATTGTGAATGAAATTTGTTATTTAAAGATTGAATAGATCAAAAATTATTCCTGGATGGGGAATTGAATTTGTGATTGGTATTTAATTGGATTTCGTTTTTAGATGATATTTTGAGAATATTCGTTTTCCAAGGTGAATTATTTATTGATTCATTCGACTTTTCATCGTTTTTTTTTGCGTCTCTTTTTGATAGTTTGATCACTGTAAGGGCATTACATTTTTGGCTTCTTCACTTGTCCCTTTCAACAATTTTTTTGGATTCAATTGTCTCATATACTCTTCAACATGTTGCAGAAATTGAAAAAATTGATTATAAAGTCTCGAAAATTCAATCTAAATTTGTATATTTGATAATGAGAATAAAGTAGAATGAATTCTTTTTTTTTCTCTTTCATTAGCATCAACTTCATAATTTTATTCAATTTATTAACGTCCTGTTGAATATTTTTTGACGACAATATTTTTCTTACACGACGTTGAAATATTTAGATTTATTTCCATGAAGTTTCTTCTTATTTCTTTACCTTTTTTTTTTCTTCTTCGCTTGTTCATTTTTCCTTAGCTATTTATTAACTCTATGCTATTCAGATAGCTGTTGAATTTAGGAGCGCACTTGTTTTTCGTGTTTGCTAACTGACATTAAAGTCATATGATGAAGAGAAAATTGTTTGGTCCTTACACTACGCTTTTGCTATAGTATTTTGAATTAACAGATACTGCGAAGTTGGCGTGTGTCTAAAACGTTTCAGACTTCAGTTGTCATCGTAATTTCACGTGGATTAGTCTTTAATGGATCATCACAATGTCAGAATTCTTTTTTCAATTTATTTGTTCACCTTTCGTCATGGCAAAATTCCAACAATTTTATTCTCTATGAATAACTTTGTATCAATTTTCACTACTTATTTTGTTTATTTATTCATGAATCCATTAGTTGGTTTTGTGGTTTATTGAACATTTATAGAGAATCACCTTATTGAGAGATTCGTTTTTGTTGATGGAATAATTTTTTTTCTTGAAAATTCTTTTGTGGATTTTATTTGTGTGATGTCATCAAGTGAGAAAATTTTAACAATTTTATTTTGTCTTTAGAACTTCAACAGTAGTAATATATATATTTATTGATTAGTTTTTTTGGATGAAAATTATTTTTTTATGATCAGAAGAACAATTAGAAGTGAAATGAACTGCATACAGTTGGAAAAATTGAATAAAAGTGATAGAATTCATTGTGGATTTATTTTACAGCAAATTTGGAAAAAATGGAATATTTTTTAGACAATTGAATTTTTCCGAAGACGAATTATTCGTCTTTTTCTAATTCTCTGTCATTTTAAATGATAATATATGAAGGATTACAAATATAGTTTGGATAAGATGGATTGATTGTTTAAAGAAGACAATTGCAAAAATTAGGCACTAGAAATTTGTTTCAATATTTATTTCAATAGCAATGGGTTTTTTTTTTCTCATGTTTGAGACAGTAACTACATTTATCAACGCAAACATGTATATTTCATGTTAAAATTTTCATACCCAATACCATTTTTATGGATTCCCCTTTTTTTTCTACCGATACGACTATTACTCATGACCTCGACATTTGGCAATGTCTTTTTTTAGTTTTCAGTTACAACGCACTTCCCATTCCAACAAACCTGAGTTATGAATTATATGAAATTCATATATAGACGCAAAGATTAATGCAGTTATCATGAAAATATAATTACAAACCTTATCGGGATATTTTCTGCAAGGTGTACCGTCCATGGGAAGTGCAAGATTGACTGACCGTTCACCGTTATATTTCAAACTGTGATATTTCTTAAAAGCTGGAGATGAATTTCAGAATTCTCTCGTTTGCTGATATCCAATCCCAATTCATACTGAGATATATTTATAGAATGTCATTGATCTACAATATTTCATGTATTCATAGTCTTTATAAATGTATTATCAAGAATAAATGTCCAAAAATAATTCACAATAATAATAAAATACTCTAAAAACGAATAGTAAAAAAAAAAACGAACGAACCAACTGTGTAAATTGATATTATCAAAATATATAAATATTTTATTTCGTTATTTATATAAATTTGTAATGAGATGAAATTGATCTATTTTTTGATTTTTAAGTTACACAAGTCAGTCGTATATATTTGTAAGTGTAGATGAAGTCCAATAGGAGTCAACGGCACGTTGAAATTTCATAGTGCACTTTTTTGACATCACTATTTTGGTACAAACGTAACGTCTGTGACGACTAAAGTGACTTTAGTGTGTATATATATTCACCATCTATCTTTATTTATTTTGAGACACATTCGTTCGTTCTCTCTTGCTTCTATTTCGTCTTTACCAGGTACCCTTTTATCGCAAGTCACCACGTGTTCGTTATTCGCAATGGACAAGTCAACGTCTCTCCAACGTCTCTTGGCTAACATCCGGATTTTCTCCATTTCTATTCTTTATTTTTTATTTTTATTATTCTGTCTCGTTTGTATGTTTTTTTTTTCTTCATTTTTCTCGTTTTAATATGTTTCTCATCGCGTTTTATTTCTTCCTCGTCTCTTTCACACATACACACATACGTTGTTGTCATTGTAGACTTTATGCAAGATGCACATATAGTAACACTTGTGATTATTTATATTTATTATTTATTTGTCTATTTTTACATGATGAAATGGTTTTGGTGTGTTAAAATTTATGCATTTCCTGGTTGTCAACTATGTGTCAGACACATTTACAATTTAAATGTACATGCTTTTGAGTTTATTATTTTTTTTGTAATATTGTTGCTTGTTCAATTTACATGATAAACAGAATGAAAGAAAAAAAAAAATTAGGGATAAACAAAAATTGAGGGAAATTTTGTCGTTTATTTGAGTGACAGATTTTCAATTTCCAAATTATTCGAACAAATGAAAAGACTGAAAAGGGAAAATAATATTTCATTAGATTATTATTATTGAGAAAAGCACATTAAAATTCATTCAATTTGTATATAAGTATTTTTTTATTTAATTTGAATATTTAACATTAAAATATTTGAAGAATAGTACGTGAATAAAATTAATTTATAGCGACATGTGAATGTAAGTGAAGTGCACACCATCCTCATTCGTTATTAAATCTCTTCACATACATACAAAGTTGAACATATACATCTTTGTAACACAGCAACACTGTTGCGAGGCTTAATATTTTATCGGGTAGTAAATGTTGTGGTTATTTCGGTGTCACGATGATGGAATAACATTGTTGCTGCCTTGTTGGCATATAGGGTTGATAGATACTGTTACAGATATACATAGATTGTTCTAGTTTATTAACCAATAAAGTACAGTAATATACATATGAAATTGTAAATTGTAAATAGCAAATGTTGAATATTTGGTAAAATTAATTCAATAGTGTGTGTGTATGTGTGTGAAATATCATGGTGGGAATTGAATGATATAGTGATGTGGAATTTTGTGATGTTCCAGTCTTTGAGTAATATGACAGTCAGTGAGTGAGTAACAAGTTGCATCACAGTTTCACAATACTTTGATTGTAATAGAATATATTTGCTTATGTATTTATGTGAGTTATTGTATATGTATTATATATATGTGAGTGTGTTTACATTGAAGATTATTATGGATTTACATGGACGTCAGCTTTCTCGTTCGCAATGTTGTGGCTTGGTGCAGCTATGTTTGTATATTATATATTTGTTGTATACTGTTTCTATTCTGTGGATGTGACGAGGCTTGTCCGCTCGTATAATCGAATTTACGTTGACGCACGTGACGTTGAATCAGTTGGTATAACTTGGTGTATTGGATATTTCAATGTCGATGTATTTGTTTATGTATTTATGTTAGGGAAACAAGAAAGAGAGTTTGTCTTTGGATTAGGGCAGTGATGGATTTTTATGAGAGATAAAGTTCTGAAGACGTTTTCGTTGCTTTTTCTTTTTTCTTTTTTTTTTTTGATGTTTATCTGTGGGATTTTATTCGAGTGAGATATGATGATTATGTTTGCACTTGTTGTGCGATGAATTATTAGATAATTTGTGTTGTTTATTTATGAGATTGGAAATGTAATTGTTATTGAATTGTTGATGTGATTTATTTAGCTTGGGATTTTGCTGAATTGATGAAAGTTTTTTTGATAATTAGTTGCGGAATTTTTTTGTGGTTCTTTTTCTGGATAGGAAAGTTTTTGGTTGGGAATTATGTTTGTGATATTGATAGTGTGGGTGTGAGGTTTATTTGTTTATTACAGGTGATGTGATGTTAAATGAAGTTAGGTAGATCGAAACCCTAGAGAAACCGACGTTCAATTAAATTTCACTATTTTATCTGGCTGGGGAATTGAATTAAACTATAAACTTTTGCTCCAGTTGGATTTATTTTTGTATAGAATATCGAAATGTTTATTATTATGCCATGAAAATATTGGGATATTGTTGGAGAAGTAGAGTTTAACGATTTATTTATTTGGAACTCAAAGTTTTTACTGTAAATATTTTGATAGTTTGGATAAATTTTGGTTTAATTAATTATTTGATGATTTGATTGGGGAAATTTTATTTGGTATCGTACGGAACTTTATCAAAAGTACTTTTGAGTTAACAAAGAAAATGAAAGAAGAAGAAGTTTTCTATATTTGTTTTCTATTATCTGAGTACTAAGACATAATTTGTGGAAGAATTTCATTGTTGATCATTCCAAACTCTTCTTTGATACAACTTTGTAGTTACAATCGTAAAGTTCTTGATTTATTTACTGTTGGAAAATTTTATTTATTTAATAAGTAAAAAAACTATTTGAAAATACAACAGTCAACTACAAAAGTTTATTCATTAAATAAAAAAAGTAAAGATGATTTAGTTGATCGTATTTAGCTTTATACAAATATGACTTTGTATAATTGTTAAATTTGATTAAATTTTTATATCTTAAGATAAACAAAAGAATAATGATCATAAATTTTTGTTTCTGATATTTTTCAAAATTGAAATGCTTAGTAGGGAAAATTGTATGAGTTTCTTTTATATTTTTGGGGGGGAGCGAAAAAAATATATAATTAACAATGCAGTAATAGAATTACATAAAAGTTTCGTAATTCCTTTTCTGGCGTGGGATGATTGTCGTGTAGGTGTGAAGAAATAATATATGATGGATATATATTGCGGTGTAAGGGAACGTGAATATTACGGTGATGTAATGATTTAGTTATGGTTAATGAGGTTCGTTAATTTAACTATTTGTTGAAAGAATATTTTTTTAAATATAACGATGGTAATTTTCGATGAAGATGTTTTGTGATATTCAAGTTGTGAAGTTTATTTTATTATAGACAAAGTGAATGCGATTTTTTTCTTTCATTGAAAATATCTCTCTGGTGTACAAAATATTTCTAATGATTAATTTACCATTTACGATTGGATATAAAATATTGGAAAGATGATGAATTGCTTTGGAATCCTGTGAAAAATTCATTCAATTTTCATTTGTAATATCAATTTCATTTATTTGTATGAATTATTTTAATTTAATCATTCAAATTGTAAAATTAATTTAAACTATGAAATTTCATGGTAAATTATAATTAATTATGATTCCATGTGATTCTGTTTGAGCACCAAAGCTCTGAATAAATTATTAAATATCTAACTTATATAATTTGCTATTCATATCAAACATGAGAGACTTTTTGACTACAAAGTTTAGAAGTGATTGTTATACACCCTCGTGTGTGTCGTTCAACTAACGGATATGTTTGGTAACCATAAAGTTACACACACAGATTTAACAGCACTACACATGCGTTGATGTGATGGTATTTTGAAAATCAGGGTTGACACGTCGTCTCAATATAGAAACTCGTGCAAACGAGTTGATGCAAGAATTGTTAAGGGCGTTTGGTGTGTGTTAACGTTTCACGTTATATAATTTATTGTGTGTCGAAAAGTGATGACTTGTCAGTTGTGTTTTAGTTGTTTCATAAATTCTTCAAGTCCTTTTAGTTTATTATTATCACTTATTTTTGACTTTGGTTGTAACGTTGTACCAAATGTTAAACTTTGACATGTGACATTAAATTTCACTTTGATTGCTGCATTGTTTGTATTCGACGTTTATATACGTTATAATAGGAACAGGTATGTCTGTAAAAATTTATTTTGGACTTGTGCCCAGTCAACATTTAGATATTGAGCTTTGTTTTGTATTTATTGGGGGCAATAAAAATTAGTAAACGAATTTCTGCAAGTCAGTAACAATTTTTATTCATTATTTTTTATTCTTTTGTAATGAATATTTGGAATGAATTTTGTTTTTATTTTTCAAGAATAAGTTCCCAGATGTGAACAAAAAAATTCAGGTTCTTTTAAGTAGTTGTCGAGTCTGACTATCTGTCGGTTTCTGTTAAATATTTGTCACGTGATCTTGCAAATGGGTAGAAAAAAAACACAATGAAATGGGAAAAGAAAATAAGGAGGACCGGAGAAAAATTATATAATGGGAATTTTTGTGTATTTTTAGTTTGAATGTTTGAGTGGTTGTGATTTTTCTGGCATATTTCGTTTCCAATTTGATGGCAAGTGGTCGATCATATTTTTGATTTTCCTATTGTGACATAAAAATTTTTATTTTTATGGTTTATGAATTGTTGATGCAAATTGATTTGTGTTCACAATAAAATTCACTCACTGACATCGCATGATCGAAATATAAATACTTACACAAAGATTAATAACGTTAATACATAGAAAACTACATTATGAAAGTAAAAAAAAGGCATCAAACAACAACAGATAAATACAATACATTAATGCAGAAAAAAAAATAAATTCGTGTGGTAAAAGAAATGAAGGAAAAAAACAAAAGAATAAACGCAATGAGAACTTTTGTTACCTTTTTTTTCTTTCTTTTTCTTGATTCTCATCACTATGAATAAAAGTTTCTTCGACACATGTATTACCTCACATTGTGTAGAATATGCACATGCAATTAACACACATGGAATGTCCACGCAAGCTAAAATGGTTGCCCCTAAGTTATATGGGAAGAGAGATCGATATACCAAACTTCATATAATATCTCTCTACGTTCTCTCGCCCTCCCTTCTCTTACTTTATGTGTATAATATATATATATATATTTATATGCGTGTATGTGTACATATAGAGTGTCCTGTTTGCAATTTACGTCAATCGATTTTTGGTCGTGACGGCGACTACGTAGGACAATATATGCTGCATTGTATTCAACCTTGTCGATATAGGCTGTGTGTTCAGGTGAAAGTGCCGCCACTTCACTCATCGAAATCATTTTTTTGTTTTTTTGAATGATATACGTGAACACACTTCTTTAAATCTTCAATTTGGTTCAATATTTTTCATTATTATTTTCATGTTCCTGTTTGTTATTTTGTCGTAATTTGTGATGATGATTATTCACGTTTTAGAAATAAATTCTAATTAAATTATTAGTTGATAAATTTATTTGTTTGAGTTCAATCATTTTTTGAAATTTGTAGCATCGGATTTTTCTTTTGTTTTTAGTGAAATTTATTGGTTAGATTTAATTTTTGATGAGGGAATTTGTTAATTGGAATTTTTTTACCAATTGGTTGAAGTAATATTGGATGATTGGATGATGAAAGTTTGAAAAATTTAGATTGATGAAGGAGAATGAAAATTGTGAATAATTGATGGTTTATTTTGGTTCTAGTTTGGGATGAAGCAAATCCATTTACAAATTGAATTAGCATTGAAACAATAAAATCGGTGGATTGGTTCAAGAGATATCGTGAACGCCATGACATAAAATGTGGTGTTCAATGATGAATATATTTAATTTGTTTCTATTAAAAATTTATCGAATTTTGTGTTAAAACCATCACAACTCTTTCGTAACAGTTCAATCATATTTTAATTACTTCAATTAAGTTTGCATTTCAACATTTTTCTTGTATCCAATGTTTAAACAATTATTGCAATATGTTTACACATAGAATTTTGCAACAATTTGTTTAGTTTATTTCAATATAGAACACACATATTTTCTATTTAATTTTTTTCTTTCATCATTATTATCAGCTATTATTATCTCCCTTTTTTTTATTCGAATAATTTTTTTTTTAATGAGTCACTCAATAACCGGATCGTTATCTCAATATTTTATTTTTTCATGTGCCATTGCACGTGACAGTAAATTATTCTACAAACTCGACTTGGAGAAAGGCGTGTTACTGATTGTATTATAGCAATGTGAAATGGTAATTGGTTAATAGTGGTATGAATGAATTTGGTTTGATTTTGAATAAATTACAGATGATGTTATTTGAATTGGGAACAAAGTTACGTTTGTGATGGTTTTTTTTTTGTTTGTTTTATCATGGTGGAATTGAGTTTGATTATTCTGGTAAAATTGATAATTGGAAAATGACATCAAAGTGAATTTTTAATTATTGATCAATATTAATCAGTGAATAAAATTAATAGTTAATTATTTATTAAATATTAGAACTTCAATGTTAATATTATTTTGGTTTGCATTATTTTTCATTTATTTTTTTCATAACTTTACGCAATTAGTGATAGATATAATGTCAATGTTATTATTGTTGTGTTATACAAGATTAATTAGATGGAGAAAACAAAAAATATATAATCGGATTTTTATTTTATGTATTGGATTATTCAGTTCAGGGATGTTCAATTATTTTTATATTTTGGTAGAAATGAAAAGTTGTTGAGTATATAAATCTCATGAATAATGAATATAAATTATCAGCAATATATAATTATGAAAGCTATGGAATAATAGGCTTGGAATATCTGTTTCAGATTCATTCAAACAGATTAACGTTCATCATCCGCGGATTTAATATTTAATATTTATCTGATAAATATTTAGTTCATAGTTCATCGTACAATTAATTGGCAATAATGCTACGTGAATGGTTATTCAATTTTTTTTTTTAATTTCATCCTCTTTCGTTCAATTATCAAATTATAAAACTGATGAAATAATAATTCGTTAATTGTTTTTGTTTGAAAGAATAATATTGAATAAAAAATATAAAAACTATTGTAAAATTAAGCGCCAATATTTCAGCATTGAAATGTTTTTTTTAAATTTTAATTGTTCACGTGTGATTATTATACATAAAAACATGAACAACTGAATAAAAAAATGCGAACCTTTCTCTTCATAACACTCATGAAATAATTCACATTTTGTCGATTAAATTTCCCTCTATTTTTTTCTTTTATTTTCCTGTTCTTTTCATATGATTATTTCACTTTTTTTTTTGCTTTCTTTTTTCATTTCTTTTTTTTTCTCTCCTTCCTCTCCTTTATCGTGATTATACTCAGGCGAAAGTGAGTTACGTTGCGTAATAACTTGAATTGCCTGCTGGTGTGTATGGTGGTATATATCAGAAATAAGTTCATTGGTTAACAGTTAAATGTATTATACATTGCAAGTGTTGGTGGTTGTAGGTATTAGTTGTAGTAAAAGTGGTTGTGTAGTGGCAATTCTGCCCGCAGTACTAGTGACCCTCTTCTGCCAATATCGCGATGTCAGCATATAACCTTGAACCAGAATTTTATTACTTACCACAAAACCAATTTACTTTTCCTCTCTTCACTTTCATTATTTTCCACTGTTTCTTTTATATTTTTATTATTGTTATTTATTATTACATTAAATATTGACGAAGTATTTTTTTATATTTCATTTATAAACCTCAATTTACTTTATATTTTGTTTCAATTAATTTTTTTTTCATCATAAATGAAAATATTAACTGAAAATTTGAATTTATTTTTTGGATTATTGAGAAGTGACGATGTGTTTTATTGTAATATTGTAATTCTTTTTATTTGTTTATAATTATGATTGTAATTTAATTTTTTGTATTGGATGATGAAAAATATGTTGATGACAATTGGGAAAGTTTGTTGGTAGTTTTGAATTTTTAGAACTTAATTATTTTAAAAAATTTAGTAAATCGATTTGTAAATTTTTTATTGGTGTTTTTTTTTGTGGTGTGAAAGGGGAATGAAATGAGAATTTAAAATTTGGAAAAGTAAAGATGGAAAAAGGTGCCCGGGCAAAGCATTGCGTGCTCAGAGCCAAATATAATTCCAGTGTCTTTTGCTGTGGTCTGTTGGCTGGTACTAATATGAGGTAAAATGAGTAGCACCACTAGTGTGTACATCTTCCTCATTTTACTTCTCAAATATACCTAGTAATACACTATCTCTATATCTTTGTGTATTCATTTATATATATTTTTGTATATGTATATGATTCTCGGCATTGCTTGCGTTTTACTTCATCCAACTGTGTGGATTTTCACTATTACTAGCGCGTCTAGCGATTCTGTTTCTGTTGCTTTGATTTATTGCTCGCTGTCTACGGTGCTTTTTCGCAGCATACATTTAATTGCCCCACACATATACATAGTTTTAGTGCAATTGTATAATGTATATAATGGTAACAACGCGGGAGCACATCGCGCCAAGGATTGTATCGTAATCCCGGATTTCCGCGATGAGAATTTCTCATTTCATTTTATGTCTGTGTTTGTGATTAGGTTGTATGTTTATTTATGTATATATGTTGTGTGGTGGTGGATTCAGATGATAATCGAGAGGTTGTGAAGAGGTGGATTGTTGTGGAAGAGGGGATGGAAGATAAGCGAGTGGTAGTGGGAATGGAATGAAATGTGGATTGAAAAAAACTAATGGAAATATTTCGTTTTTTCTTGATGGAAATTGTTTGATGGGTTTTTATGTTATTGGATGAGATTAATTGAATGGCGATTTTTCGGTTGTTTTTTTTTGTTTTTGTTTATTAGAGAAGGATTGATATTTGGAGAGGAGGGAGTTATTGGAAAAATTAAATGGGAAATTGTTGTAGGAAGATTTTATTTGAAAATTTTGTGGAAAAATATTAGGACTGGTTTTTTTGTGGTTAATTTTGGTTTTGCATTTATAAAATTTTTTGGATAGAGGAGTAGAATTCTTTATAGTTGTTATTATATTCTTTTGTGGTGTTGATTTGACAATGACAAGATGAAAATATGAAGTTTTATTTATTTATTTGAGCAATGGATTCAAATTGTTATTGAATTTAATTCTGTTGAAATTGTAATGACAATTTTCTCTAAGATTTTCGTGAAATATCTCAATAGTTAGCATTAATTTCACATTTCTCTGGTTGGCGATTAAAAAATCGAATATTTATTCTTCAATTATTCACCAGTGAAAATTGACATTTCACGAATTGCCTTGGGTACCTCAAGTGGTAAAATTAAATTATAAATGATTCGACGAAATGGTTGGATATCTTTTATTTAATAATAATTGTTCGATTAGTTCTCGTTTTTAATTCTATCACTGCTTGTTTTTTTTTTTTTTTTTTGGTATTAATTTTGTTGAATACATTAATTTGTTAAATGGAATAGGGTAATTTATTTATTAGCGTAAGGGAAGGAATTATTAATCGTCACATTTGGAAAATTCAAAAGTGTAGAAAGGCACCGAAAAATATGAACATTTAAGGGAAATGAAGAAAAATATTGAAATAATTTCATGTGAAGTTTAAATTAAAACTTTAGAGGTTTTATGTTTTAATTTGGAATTAGGGATTGTGATATTTTATGGAATTGGAGTTTAAAATGATAATTTATCAAAATTTTCGTTACTTGAAACATTAAGTGATGTAAATCTAATTAAAAATATGAAAATTCAATTGGAAATTAAGTTCTTTATTATCTTTTATAGATATGCATTTATCTCAGCAATTATAAAAATTTCAATACATCATTGATTGACCTATGATATCTCTAAATCAATTTAAAATCGAGAAAAAGTGAAAAACTTGTCTCGAGATTATTCTTTTTTATCTAAAAGTTTTAATAATTCATAAAAATCTATAAAAATTTTCAAAAATTTCAATTATTTACTCTTCTTGTTTCAGTTTTTTTGGGGCCTATGTAAAATCATGACAGGTATTAAAAATATTAAACTGAGGGCGTGTGTTCGGTTCGAAAGGGTCTCTTTATGTGAATGTATGGAGGTGTTAGTGAAAGCAGAGAAAATGAGTCTGAACGAAATGTGAAATTAGGAAAAATTCGTAACATCGTGAGGTTGTAGGAAGAGGTTTTACTGTAATTGAATTTTACTTTCACGTATTCATTCGAATGATGAGTGAAGAGGTAATAGAGATCCGTTAAGTGAATTAAATTTGAAATAATACTGAAACATTTATTATGACTTTAATATTTGATTTGTGTTCTCAATCGTGACTTTTATCATATTTTCAATTGTGTATTTTATCTTGCAAATTGATTCGTTGAATTAAAAATGACATTAAGTTAAAGTTTGTAATGGAGATTTATGAAATTGAAATTTTCATAAATAGTATCTCAACACATCTAATTTATTTTAAAGAAAAAATACATTTTTCTATTATTATTTATCTTTGGATAATTTCTTACCATTTTCAAACCTCAATTTCACGTTATTAATCTAAAAATTGTGTCAATTACAATTTTTCCAACATTCCCAACATCAAAATTCATCAAATGCAAACTTAATTACAGTAAATAAAAATAGAAAAATAAATTAAAAACCTTCAGTTACGTTATTGCAATAATTCTAACTCGTTTCTCATTCTTCCAAAATTATCAAACAATTTTTCATTCATTATTATTTACTAAATATTATTCCACTCATGTGCGAAGCAATTTGTGAACCGTCACATAATCAACCTAAATACTAAAAGACAGCAGTGAGAAGCCAAAAACTTCAGTCTCTTCACAAATTCTACGCAATATATTTCCCATCAAAAATTTCCATCAATGACACAGTCATTTGCCCCATTGTAAATTTAACCATTTGGTGTTACTCCATTTTTTTTCACACTTTTAAAAAAAATCATGACTTCAAAAACCATATGAACTTCATCATTGTCATAATTGTCTCTCAACGTCATTTGTCCCTAAAAGAAATACAAAATAACACAAGTAAAAAGGAAAGAAAAAGAAAAAAAAAAGAAGTAGAATAATAGAAAAATAGTAAAGAAAATATTTCAATGATTAAAAAAAAATAGGTTTAACTGAAATATTATTTTATCCAAATATTTTCGTTTTTATAAATTTAAAAAAGATGAAGAATTCCAGATTGTTCATTTTCAAACTCTTCTTCTTCTTCTTCTTCTTCTTCTTCATCTTCTTCTTATGTAATTTCTCTCTATTTACTACAAGACATTGCCCTCTTTTACTTCACATCGTTCTCTTTTTACTATATCTATGAATTCCACTTTCACTATTGCTCCCACACACCGAATAATAAACTAAAAGCTGCAGTCATATTCATCCCCTGCTGCGTTTTCAAATTTTCTCAACGTGGATCCGTTGGAGTGAGTTTGTGCTGCATGCCATTGCCAATACTTCGCTTTTTGCTCTCTTCCATCCTTCTTCGTTGCTTTGTACATATGTTTTATATATATATATATATATATATACAGACATATAACACTTGCTCAACTCGCTTTCGTTCTATGAATATATATAAAGTCGGGAGACATTTCAACTCTCGACGTCGGGTGGGAAATGTGAAGAGGGAAGGACACCCAGATGCGAATAACTCTGCGTTTGCGACCATGCGGTTTACTTGGCATACAATTCTATGATGTTTAATTCTAACCAATATGCTCGCACAGTTTGTGTTTGGTGTCTATGTGAATTTATATATGTGATTACATGCATTCTTACAATTAGTAGACACAAAGGGTGATGATTTATTTTTTATGAAATAGAGTTGGCTTATTGGTAAATCCATTTTCTTCTTTCTACCTTTTTTTTTCATTCTATTCTCATCGATTTACAATTGGTTCATTAAACAATTTGATTTGAGAAAAAAAAGCTGTAGAATATTATGAAAATTATGATGTAACTAAAATTTTAATTGTAGATGAATTATTTTTGATATTCCCAAGATGATTTTCTAACAATCAGATTAATAGAAAATTTTTTATTCTCATTTTTAAAGTTTTCATGGGTGGGAAATACATTTTGATTGATGAGTGAATTATTCAATTAATTAAACAATCTAAAAACAATTGGCATTATAGAAAATTTTTGTGAAATAACCTCAATCACAATAGACGAACATTCGTTAAAAATAAACAAATAAATAAATAAATAAATGAGGAAGAACATTATTTTTCACTCTTCCACAAATTCACCAACATTTTCCAAAGCTTTTTTTTTTTTTTCTTCTTCTCTCTTCGCCCTTTATACTCAACTCTAATGCTTGAAACTCCCAGTTCACGAGTTGGATTTCATGTCGGCTGCCACGGCCAATTTCCGTCCCGCCGCATTTGTCTTAGTTGCCAATTGCAACGACGACTTGACGACTCTGAAACCGTGTTACACCACTGGACGTGAACGCGATGTTGGAGGAAGAGCTTTTCCTATATAATATATAACAAATATATATAATATCTTATATTATATTTATATATAAACAGATGTGTGTTGGTATTCAATCCATTTCAACTTATCCTGCCCCTGTCACCTTCTTCACCACATAATTGCGTTTAAAGTGTATACCTTGATAAAAATAAGTATTCAAAGTGCACAAACTATATAAACTTGTGGATGTGGATGAGTCTGCATTCACAGACGATGCACGCATCGTCGCGATCGATTCGATCCACCTGCTCTCTTGCTCTCGTTTCTCTATTATACACATCTCTATAGCTCTTCTTGCATCATATATATATATATATGTGGTTGTATGTAGATATACAGACATAGATAATATGCAAGTGTGTGTGTTGAGGGTAATTTGACTTCCGTGAAACTCATCTTCGTTTAAATGCATTTTACTACGTCATCTTCCATTAAATACTACTCATACACGTGTACGTGTTTGTCTATACATGAAATTGCTCTTTGCATTGCATGTAACTTTTCAATATGAATATGTATAGGGTATGTTTGTTTTTGTCTCTTTATAAATGTTTGTATGGAATATTAAGTTATGATTGTGAATTATTTTATTTTATTTACATTTGAATTTTTGTATTTTTAATAATCATATGAGGTAATAAGTTTTTTGTATTGATGGATTTGTGAAACATACTTTTTTTTTGGATTGTGAGAATTTTTTTCATGGTGTTTTGTTTTCTGAAGGTTGAGAGGGTGGTTTTGATTTTTTTTTTGTTGTGAATATGGTTGGTGAATAATTTGGGGTTTTTGTGTTAATTGTTTTGGGAAAATTGTGGTGGAAAAGTTGTTTGGCTTTATGGCGAAGGTGATAATTTTATGTGGAGTTGAGGCAGTCAGGTGAGAAGGAACATTTTAGAAATGGTGCAGGGGTAGTTTTGGTTTGAACTAAAGGGACAGTGGTGAGTTTGAAAAATCAGGTGATTTTATAGTGAAAGGGAGAAGTGAGTTTGATTGAATAAATTTTGAACAATTGTAAAGAAATATAATTGTGCTAGCAAGAAATTTACGTCATAGAAATAAGAATCGAATTAGTGAAAAAAGATCAATTTAATTTAACAATGTCAAGAGTCTGACACCTTCGCCCTCATGATATTTCCAAAGGTTAAAGACTTGAGAGTTTAAAAATATGCGACAAAAGAAAATCAATTGTCTCATCTATTCCATTGTAAAATACTGACCTCAAAATTTATTTGTCCAATTTCAAAGTTCATACGTAAGAAAAACGATTGAAAAGTAGTGGAAAAAGAATAAATACTCATAAAATACGTCACGTGATGAAAAAAAAAAGGCAGGAAAAGTCTGATAACTCGTAAACTTATCAATACAATCCAAAAATAATTCCAATTTATCTTGTTGTGATACAATTAAAAATTAATCTTCACTGTCATACAAGCAGTGTGTATATTATTGACTTGGTCGATGACAAAAATAAATTCCACTCCCTCTTCTATTTACATACATACACATAAACTAACTAACTGCGTACATACCAACACAGTTGTTGACAGACAATAAATCCAGTGCCAGTTAAAGCCGAGGCGAAATGAAAAAAAAGAAAAATAATCTCTTTAAAATTTTTTTTCTATCTTCATTCACTTGAATTGAAAAAATAAAACAACGAATAAATAAAATGAGAAAAAATGAATGAGAAGACATGAGAAAAGACCTTGATCCACCTCTGAACCTACCTCACACTTTAACATCACATCAACATCGTTATTTTACTTTTAAAATGTTGACGTATGTTATCACATTTATGTATAAAACCTCGTGTGCAGACTCGGTAAAATTCAATGTTCTGCATTGCGGTAAAAGATACCGAATTGCCTCCGCGGCACGCTTTAAGCTGCTGGCGATGCCTCCCCTGTGTCGAGTCTTGGAAGGGTTAGAAAAAAAGGGTTGTGAAAGGATGTTGTAGTAAATTGAAGTTTGTAAGGTATTGTGAGTATGGAAGATATATCTAGAGGTTTTAGTACAATAAGTTATATTTTATCCATCTGTGCTTTAGTATTGTTGGTAACGTGCACAGACCGGCACCACACGCTTCTTCATTGACGTTCATTTACATAAGCGCGTGAGTTAGAGAAGGGGAAAGTAAAATTACATTTACTAAAATCATTTTGATTGAATGAAAGAGGATTTTGGTATTTTTTTCCTTTTTTTATATTTGTCTGAGTTGATGATTTTATTTTTTATTAGGTTATGAAGAATAAATAAAAATTGTCTCATGTCTGATAAATTTTTATTTATAATAAAATAATGGGAATAATTATTTTTGACATTGATATGAATGAATAATTTTTGAAGAAATCAAATTGCATAAATCATATTGAGATGATTTATTGTGTTAATGATTTATTTATATAGATAATATCTATCTGTATAGTTGGATATGAGCTAATGAGGATTTATTTGTAGAACAGTTAACAAATGACTCTTTATTCTGACAAAAAGTATGTAGGACAACAACGAAATGCCAAACGTTTTATAAAGCGACATTAATAACAAAGTTATGAGAGTGAATATACAGTGCTTTTGTCATAAATATTATTCATTAAATATTAAACAGAAATATACTGTTGTTATGAGGATTTATTGTTAATAATTAACAAATATTGCATTGATATTATGAAATAGATATAAATTTATAAATATACTTTTCTAATCTGTTGGAATGAACCATCTCCTCGTTGACAAAGTAATAAGATTTATTCTAATGTTAATTAATTAATGATAATAACTCAACTATGGATGGCTTCTTAATTTTTTGTTTGAACTCTATTCATTTATTTATTTTATTTTTAACAAATCATTATTTTCCCCAAGAGCCAAATTTTTTATGTCATGAATATTTGTTATAAATATTCACTAAAGTGGAACAATAATAACAAAATATTGAAATTCTTATTTAAAGATTGATTAATAAATAAAAGTAAAATGAAAAAAAATGAATAAAGTTGAAAATAAATTTGATAAGAGCAGAATTATTTTGGTTAAAAGTGGGTTGAAAATGACAGGATCATAAAATAAATTCGATGAAATTTTATTTTAGTGTGAAATGGAATTTTTGATGGAGTTGAATAATTTTTGACTCGTCATTTTTTATTTATCATAGAGCTCAAATGTACAAGTCTTGACTTGCATGAAATAGGTGGTGAAGGAATAGAATGATGTGTGTGTGCCAAATCAAAGCCACGGGGGATCATCTCGTATCACTGTGTGACGTAAATTCCACTGGGATATATATATATATGTGAACGTTGATACATTTTAACTTACATGTATGCACATATCCATGGCTTTCACTTGGATGAAATATATCTTTACGTTACTTATATGCATTCTTGATAATATACATGTGCAGCTATATGCAAGGTCTTGGCTAGTTTTGCTACACTGCGGAAAATTTTTGTCATTTTGCCATGTTTTTTTTTGGCCAATTTTCTACCTTTTTTTTTATTCGGTCCAGGTTAATCTGAAAAATTTGAATAGTTATTCTCAGTATGAAAATTATCATTCATTTTATAGTTTGGTATTTAAAAATGAAGCTTAATAATTGTTCAATTATTTTTATGAAATTATTACTGGATTATTTTTTAATTTGAAGGTTTGATTTTTAATGATGGAAGTTGCATGTGTGAAAAGAAATGAAAATTTGATGATTTCGATATGGGATTTATGTCCTTGGGAATTTATATCACAGACTTTTGTGATTGAATTAATTTTTAGTAAAAAGATTTTAAAATTACATTGAATTTAGTTTAGTCGTTGGTAGTTGGGTTAAATTATATAAATAAATTTCATAGTGTATCAAATTATTATAAAATATTGATTTATTTTCATTAACAATTTGAATAATTGATAAAAATCCATGAAAATTTTCATCAATTTTTGTTATTAATTGACCTATGATACCTCCGAGTTAATTTGGAATGAGGGAAGGGTGGATTTACGCCTCATTAGATAATCGAAAGACCAAAATAATGCATACACACGTAATGTATACACATTTATTACCACATTATGAAGTATTTCACACTTTCATATATAAATCAGATGCATCACCACGTCTAGATAAAATGAATAAATAAAAAAACATTTTCTCCATATTTTCCATAAATGAAATAAATGACCTGAAGAATAACGACATGATATACAATAACATTTATCAACTCACAAACAGAAATAACACTTTGTCATCATATCCAGTGCAATAATTCCCCATATTCATAATAAAAAGTACAATTTTTATCGAAAACAAATGAGATCTACATTTTTTATTAAATAATTTCACAAAATTATCTGTCAATTCGTCTTGCTGATTTAAAAATAAACTAAATAAATAATTTTCACATCAAAAATTCAACTTTATAAATGACAAAGAAACGAATTCATTAATTAAACTAATTTAAAAAATTCTCAATCAATTCTTTATTTAGTTATTAAAAGTAAGTAAATAATACGAAAATAATGAATGTTGGATGATAAAAGTCAGGTATGAAACTATATTTAAATTGCAAGGTGAAATGATGGTGGAGAAGCTGAAATGACTGTAAGCATAAGCTTCTGCTACAAGTCTTCTATATAGAGCTTAGTAACCGTTATATTTCAACGCAGCTTGCGCATAGAGTTGGTTAAACCTTTATATACAGTTACATTTATGCAGTGTTGGTCGCAGCCTTTTCTTTACCTGCATTATATACCACATACAAGAATAAACACAAAATATTTATTATTTTTGTGGTGTCATTTATCGCAGTAAAATCGCCTTTACTTTTCTTAGAATTTTTGGTTTAGTTGTAACATCTATTTTTTTTCTTTCTTCTAAAATAAATATAATCATATTACGATGTGTGTGGATGCTTTATATAAATATATATATATATATATATATATGTATATATATGAGTGTGTTATTTGCTCTTCTGCTAACTTTCATTTTTTCTCGTCTTTATATTTCTCATGGTTGAGCTTCATGTCTAAAAAAATGTGTGCCACACAATTTTGTGCATTTTCCTCTGCATATGAGCTTTCTTTCATTATTTATGCCTGTGACGGTTGGACAGAATAAAGAAAAAGAAAAAACATCTCTAGAAAGAGAATGTGTGTAAAGAAAAAGGACATGAATGCGAAATGGTGAGATTTTTCACGTCAAGCAATGCAAAGTGAGAGAAAAAAAGAAAGGTAACAAAAGAAAGTGAGGTAGGAGAAAAAAGTCAGAGAGAAAGAAATGAAAAGGGATGTAGTTTTATTTTTTTAATTAAATTTAATTGTCACAGGCAGATTGAGAAATGAAATTGAATTATTTAGTGCATGAAAACTATTCAACAAATAGACATTCTTTTGTTTATGTAGATTAAATAATTTGTGGAATTATATAATTGTAATTTATGTTTTGTTGAGAAGTGATGGGACAAAATTAATATTTAATCTTTCAATTATTATTTTCAATAAATAAAATAACTTGTTGATATATTTGATTGATGTTGTATTGAATATATCAATAACTTGTTTGGGAGTTTATTTAAATTGTTTATATGTCAGGGTGCGCCGGTTACATTGTAAACTTTTTTTCCTTTTATTTATTTCTCTTCAATCGACTGTTTCGATGAGCAGCAAACCAAGTCGTGATGCAATTCCGCAAGGATGACGTTAAAGGTCATAGAATCCGTTTTTTTTTTCTTTCTATCTTCAGTGACTTTCATTCTGTAACATCAAGTGATCGTGTACGGTTGCACCGCATTTTACAACGTTTATAGGTTATGTAGGTAAGCGAGAGGGGAGAAAAAAAAGTAGGAGAAATAATGATAATAAAAATGAAGAAATAGAATGAAAAAAATTGTTTAGCAGTAATACTTTAATTCCTGTTTCTTATTTGTACACTACGACGTCTCGCAAGAGAATTTATCGCGTCATCTCAGATTGCCGCTGGGTATAATTTGGCTCTATATATATAAAATTTTATGTGAGTGTGTGTGTATATTTATGTGTACACTAATGCAAAGTGCAAACAACTACTGGCATTGGTATTTTTATTTTACTTTTTGTTTGAATAAATATTGTTAAGGGGCGGGCAGGTCTTTAAAATTGATTGAAATAATTAAGTTTTTCAGGACATTTTATTTCAGCAAATATTTGCGAAATATAAATTTCATAATTTTCCATCATTTATTTAACTTGTTTGATGAAGTGTTGACAAGAGAATACAAATATTTATATAACGTACTTTGTTAAATTGAATTTTTATTGGTTATTAAAAGAAAAAAGAAAATTGTTCACTTGAAAAACTTATGAATTATTTTTCAAAATTTATTTATTGAATTTATTTTTTATCATTGAAATAATAAAGAGGATGTTGATTATCTTTTTTTATTATTTTTCAGTATTTGATAATTAAACATTTAATTTCAATATTCTTGAATGTTAAACAAATGCAATTACATATAAATAATAAACAAACATGTTATGAGCTGTTTTGTGTAATTATTATTTTCATATTGTATTTAAATTTTATTTTTAATTCGGGCCACCATGCTCTTAGTAACTGTAAATAATTACCAGACTTAGAATCGAATTAGATATATAATCCAAATAGTTTTCGCTTTGTGTTGTGTGATGCGCCGTCGACAGCTGCGCCCGTCTCAGCTCGTCTTCATACGAATAATCTAAGACCAATGAGACAGTCAAAGCGACACGCCGACAACACATCTTTCTCGTTTTCGTCGTTGTCGCTTCTATCCAGCGCACACAATTTACCGTGCCCAATTCACAATTATATTTTAGATTTACCATCCACTAAATTATTTCTAAATTCACAAATGAATTTACTATGAATATTAACGATAAACTAAATTTCTTTCATATTAAAATCAATTTTTGCAATTTCATCAATGACAAACAAATATTTTTTATTATATTTTCATTATAATTTGTCAATATTTTATTTATAGTTCATTGACATTTGGTCTGGAAATTTAATTGAACTGTCAGAGTTTTTAAGAACAATCAACATATCTTGAGACGATTTTACGAGTTCAAATTTGTTTATGTTGATGACAGAGAGTAGGAGAGAAATAGAAGTTAACAGAGCGCGATTAGTTGGTGTTAATTGATAGTACGATGATGCCAAATAAAATGGGCGCCACTGTGAATATTCAATTTGGGATTCTAGACGTGGATTAATTCCACTCCATCTTAATTCACGTTTTTCTACTTTTTTTTTGTTTCCTCCATTATTGTGTTATTTGGTTTTCTATCCATTCTAATTCTGTCGTATAAGTAGACATGCGAGTTAGGAAAGATGTTAAAGGTGAGACGAAATCACAGGCTTTGTGTGTTGTGTGTGTCTGTTCATGTGTTTGACATTTATTTATGGTTTTTCGATGCCAAAAGACTTAATGCTCGTATAAACACATTTGTAATATTTCTTCATTTTGTTTTATTCATTTGTGTCTCGTTTGTCTATTGTCTTCATTATATTCTTGGCGTATACAGAGTTTATTAACTGTTAAATTATTTTTTACATTTTGTTTTGGTGTTTTATTACATTCCACAATGTTTCGATTCTAATTTGTGATAATAAATTAAGTTTTGAGTGTGAAGAGGTTGAAAAAGAGGTTTCGGTGTGTTGTTTCGATTGCTCATTATTTGAATTATGTAAGGAATTCGTTTGTGATATTTCCGGGTGGATGGACAGACGACTTTGAATTTAATTCAGTAGTTTCTTTCATGTTTTCTTTCAGTTGTTGAATTGGAATTAAAATATATTCTATTTAGAAATATTTATTTTGTTTTATGCATTTGTTATTTAATTCTTTCTATGAAATATCAAGCTGGATTATTGTCTTAATCCTAGAAAAATTAGAAAGAATATAGAGATGACATTCGGATTATAAGTTGAATTTGTTAGACTTTCACTGTTAGTGAAATTGTGTTGGTATATTTTTTCATTCGGCTTCAATCATAACTTGGAAAATAAATGTCTGGTTAACATGATTCTTGTTAGGAAAGAATCACAATCGCTTTTGCTCTCGCACGAACTAGAAACTCATTTTAATTCGTACAATATAATATTTTAAAGCTATTTTAACAATCGCTAAAGTAAACGTGCGCTTGAAACATTTTCCCCAAAATTTTAAATCTCACAGAATTGAAATGATTTCAAATACATTTTTCAATCAATCCTTTCACAAATTCAATATTATAAATCGATATCAACAAATAAACATGCACATCTATCAAACATTGTAAAAAATTCAACAGAATCAATATTTTCTCCAACAATTCAACATTCTCACTGACGTAATATTCACTCACCAATAATAATTCATGAACTCTCCTTTCCAACTTATTTTATCGCCATCCATGAATTCAAATATAGAATTGAAAATATACATTCTCAAATCTTGAATCAATTCAATACTCTTTTCTAACATTTATATATTATTCCAAACACAAAAACTCTATCAAAATAATTTCCAATGTCAGAATACAAATTTTTATCAAATTTTGTTTCAATACTTTTAAAATCAATGCAATTTTTTTCATTTCAATTACACGAGAGATGAATGACAATTTTGAAGAACTTGATCTTGTCCCGAATCTCACAATTAAATAAATGAATTCATATATATATATATATGCACTATATTATTAGTAATTTTTTTAGTCTGTGTGAATGGTCGGTTGGGAGCATCACATTTAGTTTCCACGTCACGCGATCGCTCGATTCTCGGTATAAAGTCACTACTACTGCTACAATCCACTAGCTCGTAGTATAGGATTAAGGAAAGGTGAAGGGGGAATGTTTTTCTATCTTTATCTATCTTTTTCTGTCTCATAGTGATCGTCAATCTTGCCACGAATGGAAAAGTATATGAAAGGAAAAATCTGGTAAATCCTTCCAGCAATTTAGATTGCCACTGTGCACACTTCGCTTCTTTCTCTTCACTTTCATGTCTCATTCCTCATATAATCTCTCGATTTTTTTTTCTTCACTTCATCTATGCTCATCTTCTTCATTTTTATTTATATATATATAGATATGTATATATGGAGAGGGAAAATATCTGACGTATAAGTGTCACCACTTTGAGCTGCTATCTAATAAAATAATGCGAGAAAGTGCGACTGGACGGAATAAAAAAAATACTCTCAGTCTTCTCTGGTCGTGTAATATCAAGAAGATATTGTAGACAATTGTTATGTGAATGTGTGGGTGGTCTATTTATGTTTGGGTGTGTGAATGAATGTGGGATGATGGAATATTTGTGCAGTTGTGAAAAATTGAAAACAATTTATTTTCACTGGGGAGATTTTATATGCTGGTGGAATTATGATCGGTTGAATTGAGGCGATTGGTGAAGTGAATTTTTTTTTGGTTTTATTTTATTTATTTTGTTGGTGTTTTTTTTTTTCATGATGAAATAAATTTCAATAAGAATGTGAAAGCGGATGAACAATTGTGAGATTCTGTTGGATGCATCAGAGGTGTTTTGCAATTTTGAGGGAAATCGTTTTTTTTTCTAATTGAAAATTTTTCATTTTGTTGTTGAACAGAATTTTTGGATGTTGAAGTTTATTGGAGAATTTTAATTTATATTTTGGGGGATAGAATATTTTGAAATGACGTTTAGTGGACATTTATGATGTGGATTTTGAAAAGAGAATGGTTGGATTGAAAAAATTTTGGCAGGTGGATGAATGAAGTTTGAGTGAATAAATGTCGAAACAGCATTTTGTGAATGTAGGTTAAATAATAAAAAAAATTATATTGCGATTTTTATTCGTGATGTTTATTTGTTGTTTTGTTAAATGAAAAATTGATTTTTGGGATTGAGAAATTTCTTGGATTTGAAATATTTGAACAATAAGAATATTTTGTTGAGTTACATAAACTTAAATATCTTGAACGAAATTGAACTAATAAATAAATTAGTTATTGAATCTCTGTCGAATTCTATTGTAGTAAAACATTCTTCATATTATTGTTAGAATTTCCGGTGAAATTTTGCTTACTAACCACAAATTTGGCATTGCTGAGTTGAGATAAAAATGTGCGCGAAGGATATTTGGGAGCGGCGCAAGCAACGCGGGAATTTTCAAGCAGACAATGGTTAGATGTGTATATGTTATATACAAGTAGAACGAAGAAGATTGTTGGTGAGGAGAGGGTGTAGGTAACGAGTCTAGGTCTCTCTCTCTCTTCTTGGTCGCCATGTGCTCGCGCGTGGTCGTTCGATCGACGCTCAGTCGTCGCGGCGCGCTCGTTGCGGCCACACGTCGTCGTCGGTAATACATTGAAATAATATTTATATATTTGCCAGCAAAAAATACATTTCAATTGCCAATAATTTAAAAATAAATTGGAAAAATATATATTTTTCCGCGGTGCTTAAAGAGTGTTTAATATTTCTTTTTCTTTTTCAATTTTATTTCAAATCTATATTTTATTTATGAATTCGTAATATAAATACACGTTCATATGTGTATGGTAAAATAAAAATAAAAGTAAAGATAAAAAAAATAAACATTTTCTCATTTGAACATGATGTGTATGAGGTGTTTTATAGTTCGATCGCGTGACGGATTTCAGTTTTATTCAATCGAGATTTGTCACTCGAGGTAGTCACGTTTTTTTTTTTCGTCCACCGTGGTTTTTTTTTATAAATTTTTTTTTGCTCAAAGGACAGAGTTGAATCAAATTCTACTAAGGAATATAAAGAAATAGCAAAGGAGACTGTCGAAACTGTCCCTGATTGTTTGGTTTATCTCATAGTAATTTATGAAGGGAAAAAACTGACCGAACTTAAAACAGAAAAGGAAAAATCAAAGTAAAAAAAAAGGTTGTGAAAAATAAAAATATCTAAACTGTTAATTCAGTGTAAGTTTAAAATCTTATCAACATAAATATCAAATAAATAATTCATTGAAATAAAATATTGTGAGTGGAAATTTTTTCATTTGTGAAAGAAGAAAAAAATCAGAGGAAAAAAAAAAATTCTGGGAAAATTTTTTCCAATTTATGACGCATTTTTTTTTCGCCTCCAACTTGCTATTGTTGATATTGTGCAATTTTCGCAATTAAACTGACAAGTTCCGGGTGTTTGAATATCAGATTATTTAATCCTACCGTTGACTCATGTGAGAAAATATAAGAGGCGAAAGAATAAAAGAAAGAAAAGGAAAAAAGAAAAGGAATATACAAAGTAACGAAGCTAATTTAAAATAAAAATAAATCAGGGAAATAAAAAACATTTGTTAACGCTGCGAAAGATTTTCTTGGCGCGATATATATTGCTGACCGGTGTTGGGAAAATAATTTATCGCCATCTTGTTTGATATATATACACACATAGATATATAAATATAGTGAAGAGAAAAAAAACAGGATGCATCATACAGCACCTTGGTATCTACCATGGAGCTTGAAGCTCGTACCTCTGCCAATACCGCCGGCACATCCTGCTACTGGACTTCCCAGTCCGGCGGGTCTTCATCTGTTAGCGCCTCTACCTGGCATCTATGCACCAGAACCTCGCAAGGTATTGAATCATCAAGATTTATAAATGAAAATACAAAAAGAATTTTTTTACTGTAATTATTCTTTATCAAGATTCGTTTAGTCTTATTTTTATTATTTATTGTTATGTTGAATTATTTCTTGAGATGTTTAAGAAGATATTTTAATTTTTGGTTGATTGGATTTTGGGTCTCGTTTGGTGATAGAGTATGAAATAAAGAATTATTACAATTGTAATGATGGAAAACAGTGACAGGAATTGGAATTTTTATTTCTTGATGGAAAAAGGTCCTTCAATTTTTGGCAAATGTTGAACTGGACTTTGATCGTTTGGGGGGATTTGGTATGAGATGATATTTATGTTGGATGGGAAATTTTGTGAGGAATTGAATGGGGATGTCTTTTGTGTTATTAGAATGTCTGTAAATATGTATGTATGGAAATGTAGGTTTTTTTTTGTGGTATTTTTTCTTTTATGTGGTGATTTATATTCAAGAATTTGTTCTTGATGTGTAATTTTTATTTCGTATTTCGAAGAATAGAAATGATACTTTGTAATTTGTATTGGAAGTTAATATTTATTGTTGAATGAGCAATATTTTCAGGCTTGAATTAAATTTACGATTTATGGGTTGGAACGGAAGTGTTTTTTATTACACTTGAAGTGTTTGAATTATATTTCTCTTAAATTTATAAGATTTAATACGAATAATTCTCTATTGATATGAAGGGTTTTTTCATTTCAATTTCCAATAAACGAAATGAAGGTTTATGGGAAATTTAATTTTATCTATTCTGTTATTTCCTATCCAGTCAGATTGAATTTCAGTTGAATTCAAAATGGATTTTGGACGCGTACGATTTGTGAAAGCTTAAAATATCCTAATATTAATCTGTTTAAATTTTTACCAATGCAAATGATTTTTTGTTTAAAAGTTTTCGTTGTACTTATTATTCGTGAAACTATGATTGAAAAGTGATCTTTTTTTGTAGTATCAATCCGGATGACATTTAATCAAATGTCAGAATGTCATTCTTCGATTCGTTCTTTCTTAACATGAAATGTTATGTGAAACTTAGAGATTTATTTCAATCTCTACCTCTAAAATTTTCAGTAATAAAAATAAAATCATTCGCTCAATTTCACTTTATTCATAACCCTATTAAATTTTCATAAATAAATTCAATGTTTTCATATATAACAAAAGAATCTTTGCATAGTTAATGACAATGTATACAAAATGATTGATAATTGAAAGTTATAAAAATTCGAATTGTTTATTTTCTTTACTTTCCTCTACATTATTCACTTTATAAGAAAAAAATTACTCTTCAATTTTCTATTTACAATTTTTCGTTTAAATTTAATAAACAATTTCCTCATTTTGCATACACATAAATAAATAATGAATATGTCTAAACAGTATTTATGTTACGCAAAAAATTATTCATGATCAACAGTAACAAAATACAACAAAAAAGTCTACATTTGATGCTTTCATCAACTTCTCTTTTTTCATTTCATTTTATTTCTTTTTTCATTCACCTATATCAAATCAACTTCAGAGAAAAATGGGATTCTGATACCATAAAATTTGAGATACTCTCTCTATAAAACTTCGAAATTGGATGATGTGAGAGAAAAATGAAAAAAAATAATATCGATATTGTATCTGCAGAAAATATGCAAGCGTGAATCTTTGCAAACTCTTCGAACTCTTTGAATGAGAAAGAAAAAAATGAACAAAGTTTTGTGAATAAGTTAGATGTAGAAAAAAATATACGTGATAAAAAAAGGAGAAAAAAAATCACATTGATGAATAACGCAAGGAAGAAAGAAAAAAAAAAATTACCGCGTGGGGATAAATATTCAAAGAAAAATCGTGCAGACAATCTGAGATTTGGGTCGGTAGAGAACACGGATAGCACTAAAGTTTGTTAAGAAATAAAGTGGTGAAGGTTTATACATGAGATGATTACATATACTTTGACGAGATTTCGACATTGGTAGTAAAAGAGATAAAGAAGAAAAAAAAAAGAAGAATTAAGAACGAGAGAGATAGACAGAGAAAGAAAAATAGGGGAGAACAAGATAAGGGCTTCAGTAAATCGTTAATGATAATCCTGAGAAGATGAAAAAAATTCCTCTCGTATCGCCAATATCAAAAGAGCCTACAGTTGAGAATTTAATAAGTCGTTGTTTGACTTCTTTTTTTTTTATCGGTTATAAATTGCTATGAGTAATGAAAGAAGAAATATAAACAAAGAAACAAAAGAAAAAAAAATGAATGTAGAAAATTTTTGCTTTTTCTATTCACTTTAAGGTTGAAGTTTGTTTCTTTATAACAATTTATATTTGATTCTATATCACTTTATTTGTTATTCTCTGATCTTTACATTTTGTATCGTTGCTCTATGCATGAATAATTTCTTTTATTTTTTGTAAATTTATGTAGAGAAGTATTCATGTATGTATGGATCTATATTTTTATGTATATATTGAAGCCTATCAGGGCTTTCTCTCAATATATATCGGCAACCGATAGTTCGATCTCTTCTCATATATTCTTTTCCCGTACCATCTTTCTATTCCTGCATTGGCAATATCGTAAAATATGTAATATGAGCTAAATTTTCATCGAGTGTATCCGCGCGATCGAACATAACAGATAGAGAGGGAATTGATGTTTATATATGTATATATATATTTATATATATATATGTGTGTGTGTGTGTGAGAGAGAGAGTGGAAGAGAACACAAAAGAGTAGTGAGTTATGTGAAAGATCGGCAGTAATACAACTTTTTGTTTTTATTTTTAATATAGTATAGTAGAGACTGGAAAATTATTTCTTCTTTTTTCAAGTATACGTGATTTTATATTCGTTCTTCTTTGTGTTTGTTTTTTTTTTGTCGACGGTGGAATGAATGGAGGGATATTGAGAGGATTAGAATGTTGGTATTTATGGGTATTTTTTTGGTTAGTAGTGGGATTATAATGTGAAGTTAAATTTTGTTGGAGAATGTGGATTGATCGGTGGGTTATGTTCCTTTATTTTGTGATTTGGAAGAATTTACAGGGGTTTGTAGGGTTTTTTTTTTCGTTGAGGACCAGAGGGAATTAATTTTATACAGTGCAGTCTGTTCTTCTTATGAACTCTTGATTTTACGTTGGTCCCAATCGTTGGTAGAAGTTTTATTTTATGTGAAGGCTGAACTTTTATGTCTGTCACCTTCTTTCATTTATTCTTTTGTTTAGTGGTGGATTGATTCGATGGTGAAGTAAATGATCTGATTATATGTAGGGATTTATTTATTTAAAGAAAAATAGATTAAATATGGTAGAAATGTCTTTCGATTTTCAATTTTATGTCATTGAGTTTGAGTGATACAGTGAATGAATGAATAAATGAATAAATTGAAGAATTCGATGCAGGTTAATGAAAACTTTCTCGAATAATCAAATCAAAAATGTGTACTCAGATAATGTAGTTGCAAAATACAAAATATTATCGTTTCTCATGTCATCATACTTTTGTGATTTACAAACAGCAGATTGATGACACAATTCGTAAAATATAAAATTCTTAAAACCGGTTTTTGGAAATGGAACATTTGAAAGAGAAGAAAATAAAAACACAAACGTTATCGTTCAGATGAATTAAAAATAAATTAATCTGAACTCGTACATCTTCATTTGACAAATCAATTGTTTAATATTCATCAGATAGAATTAAAAAAAAACTTTCTCATTTAAATTTGAAAATAAAATTATCATCAATATAATTTTCTCTCTGCCCATTTATCCCACTCATTTTTTTCATTCAAAAATTTATATATTACATAATTTCTTTCATAAAACCACCGCAGCAATTCTCATTTTAAATTATCACACAACTAATTAATAATCCAAACAAAAGAAAATCCAATCCAACAATTTTTTCAACCTCACAACTGTACCACTCAACTAAATTCATTTTTATATAACATATTCGACACAAAACAAAACTACTCACGAGGGATTGAACACATTAGAATTTGATTCGACAGAGCTGTTTACTAACACACACTTGAATACAACCGAAAAAGAAAAAGTATAAACACGTTCACAAATGCGACGAATTTCAATACTAAAATATGAACATTTGAGCTACCGGCAGCCAATGGCACCTCTACTTCTTTGGTGCATTATTGTATTTTATAAAACGTACTTTTAGTCATATATATCTTCATGATTATGTGTACTTATATACAGATATATATATGTAGATGTGAATATATTTTTCTGTGTGTGCATATGGGCAACGTCGCACCCGCAAACATTCAACTTTCAGCTCAATTCCGCGCACCGTCGGCTTCGGTTTTATCGCAAAAATATGAAATTCGTCATGTTACTTCTCCATAACGTGAAACATACCAACGAGACTTGAGTTTCTGATGCTTCTATGGGCTCTCAACTCGTATAAGCTTCTATACTGTGTTGTGAATCCACTGCTACTATTATATATACCTTTTTTTTTCATTGAAGAACATTGAAAAAAAAATTTCCTAGATATGAATTTACTGTGTTATGATGTGTTATATATATTTGGTGGAAGTTTTTTTCTTTCTATACTTCTACAATGGACATTTTCTCCCTGCTGTTGATTGTGGTTAGAAAATGAAAGCGTGTGTATATATGTGTTTATGAATATGTATTGAGAATTTAATTATTTATTCGATGGGATTTTTGATCGAAGGTTTTCTTTGTGATGGATGTTGATAAATAATTATTGGATTTTAAAGAGTACATGTTAATTTTATGGAAGAGTTTATGATTGAAAAAGGAAATGGATTTTTGTTACTTTGGTTGATTTTTTAATTATCGGTAGATTTATGTCGGAATTTTTCGAGGATGGATATTGTTTTTATTTTATGAGAAGACTATTTAAATTGTTGGAGAATATTAATGTGGGATCATGTCTGTTAAATATTTGAGAATGATTATTTGGTATTTCATTCGTTCTCTTTGTATTGATGTCGATAACTGTTTGGTTCAGATGGATGAAAAAATATTTATGGCAGAAATGTAATTTTGGTGAAAGGCAAGAGTAATTTTTTGTATGCTGTGACTTCGTTCTCGTACTTTTCTTCTATTTTCTTTTTTCTTTTGTTTATATTTTTCAAGTTAGTATTATTGTATTTTTGTTCTTTATTTTTTTCTTGTTTTTTCATAGTTTCTCATATATTCACAATTTTATATTTTACCCAGTACGTTCATTTTAAAAAACTTTCTGCAACCCTCATCATGACTTCACATTTAAACATGCATAGATTCATATATAACTTCATGCAAATACAGGTATATGTACACTCTTGTACTGCAATTTGATACGAAAAAGTTTCAAGATTAAAATTCTTATTTCGTCTCATATATAATTTTTTAACATAAAAAAGAAAATAAAGGCCAATGATAATCATACAATTTAAAGTCAAATTGTGTTCTGATTATAAATTGTCATGTTATCGATTCAATTCACCATAATATTTTTAATCATAACCCCATTTTGTTATGTTTCATTTTATATTTATAAAATATTTTAATTTAACATGAGTATTTCACAAATTTTTCAATTAAACGATGAAATTATTTTCATTTACAATATCATTTAGTTTATGCTTTTTAGCAGATGAGAAAATTTATGTAATTTGTCATTTGACAAATTATCATTTAAATTGTTAATATTTAATTTTAATATGACATAAATTATTGTTGTTTGTTTTTTGATATTTCAAATTAATAAATATCAAAGTATTTATTTATGGGGATCTATTGAATCACCAATTGTTCATTCAGGAATGTAAAATTCGGAATAATGAGAGCAATGACAATATTAATATTAAAAATAATAATTATTATTATTACAATTATTGAAATATGACTAGTGGGAACTCTTGTTTCATGGTAATTGTGATTCATCTCTGTACTCCTATGTGAATATATAAATTTATGTCTGCTTACAACAACATAACAATCAAATACACATAAATATGTATATATTTATGAACACATGTGTAATATAAATGAGAATTCGTAAAACAATTTTAACAAGATGGAATTCAATTGGATATAAGTAAAAAAAAATCATGCAATCGTCTCATCATTATTTTTCTCTTTTACAATAAGAAAATATTTTATGATTGTAGATATAAAGTGAATATGTGGATAGAAACGTATTTACTTTGTATAATTATACTATTGACCTTGTAGGCACGAAGTACGTTCTCTATCATTGATTATATAGCCATGAAATACAATCAGTGAAGCGATGAGTGAATAAAAATATGTGTTTATATATTTATAGATGAGAAAAAGAAAAAAAAGGGACAAGAAGAGGGAAAAAAAAAGAATATTTATTGTATATATAAATCCCAGTCATATTATCGATTAGTCACAATTCCTTTTTCATGGTTAACTTGTTTTATTTCATAAAAATTAATGACGCAAATATTTTGAAATGAACTGTCGTTCTTCTTCTATATATAAATATGTACATCTATTATTTTTTTGTTTTATTTCATTCTTCAATCAAACATGAGAATTTTTTCTATGTTCACATTTGATTTTTGTTTCATGGTTGAAGATATTTTTTAATATTAATATCTTTCATGTCATTCTCTATTTTATGTAGTGAATTGTTGATGTTTTCTTTTATTTTTCTCCTTTGAGCTTACAAATTCTTTTGTTTTTTCTCTATTGTTTTGTTATGAGTTTATTTGAATTGAATTAAAACGATTTCAATTACTTTTTTATATTAAATATATTTATTAATTTATTGTTTGTTTATTTTGTTATGTCTATTTTATTTTGATCTTGAAAGTTTTTGTTTTCCTATTTTCTTCGTCATTTATCCGTTCAGAATTTATTCCAAGTTAGAATATATTTTGGATAAATATTTTCAAGTGATTCATCTTAAGAATTCTTTGATGTGTTGGATAGGGATGAATATAAAAATAATATATTGAGACATAATATTATAATAAATAGAGGAAAATAAAAATAGTTTGTGCAGTGTAGTCAAAACTATCAGCCATAATTTTGCGTGCATAACTGTTTTACGATTAGCCCCTGTATTCATGATTAGTATTATTATACCAAGTTTATTTTGGGAAGTTTATGCGCTACTAGTGATCTTTAACGGGGCATTTATTGTGCGTGCCAAATGTACATGTACGCACTTTTATGTATATTTATTCGAAGTATAAATATATATACTTATATAGATGTACATCAATATATCTAAGATATTTACAATGTTTTTATTAAAATAATTAGAGGGTTATGAAGATGTTTATCACATGACAAAATGCAATGTGACGAAATTTATTGCGGGTCACTGAGTATTATCGACGTCATTGCTTGGTTAATGACTCTTTGGTTGTGATAACTTCGTATACAACAATCTGGCACAAGGTGAATCAGAAACGGAACTTTACCAAGCGTGCAATGTCTCTAATGATACAGTTGAGTTTGTGCCACTTGTTTTATACTTTCTTTTAATGTTAGACAATTTGATTTTTTATTTTGTTATTATTTATTTTTACTTGGTCTTTTTTTTTGTCGTTCAATCGTTCTTGTTATACTTCAAGAACGAATCATTTAATTTATCGTCAATTATGGGATAATTGTGCAATTGTTTATGGTGATGAAGGAAAAATTGGACGATTAATTTTTATTTATATTTTTATGAGTATTTTAATGTTTAAGTAGAGAGGATTATTAATTTTTTTTTTTTTATGTGTATCAATAATAATTGAATGTATTTGAGTTAGTGAAGAATTTAAATTTGATTTTTATTGATACTAATGATTATTTACGGATTTGTAATTTAATTCTTCGTTTTATTTATTTTAGTCTATTTTTTTTATCGATCACGATATTTTGCCTGCGGAAAATTGATTTTATCAGGGAAATAGAAAAAGGAGTTTATAGGTTTTGAAAATGGAAAATCAGTTTTCTGTAAGGTTATTTTATCTTGATTGATAAAAATGTTTTGCAAACCCTGCAATTTACTTCAGCACTTAATTTTATTAAACTTTCATTTCGATCCAAGTGATGTCAAATAATTAATTCTCAATTGAAGTCATTGTACTTTAACAAATTTAATGAACAATTTTACATGAATATTACAATTTTATATCCTCTTTAAAATCATCCCCCACACAACGTGCCGAAATTTATAAAATAAAATTAGATGAAAAATCCCATCATAATTTCCAAAACATACAAAAAATAATTCACAATTAATTTATTAAAGCAACCAAATTATACATAAAATTCATCTATCTACATATGGAAATTCAGTGCTTCAGCTACATTTAATTGAAAGAAAAAAAAAGTGATTTTACTATAGCCCAGTGAATACAAAAATCCGCATACAAAATAGCTATGCAATAAAAATAAAACAAATCCACATTTGAATTATAAATCCGCAATATAAATTCATATATAACCCGACACATTTAATTTTCTTTTCGTTCTCCATATACACACCTACATTTAATTCTATATGGGGTATACACAGACACACACATATACACATTAACGTTCAACATATGTCGAGAAAATTGTACATTGCATACAAATAAATTTGATAAGCTTACGCGAGGGAAAAAGAGCTGATTGTGGTATATTATTGGAAAAATTAATAATTTGCGAAATGATGTCACTTAGAGAGGGTAATTGATTTTATCTACATCTGTTCATGCATTCATAATATGTATAAATAAATAAATAAATAAATAAATAAATATATACATATATATTAAAGCATACAAACATACAAATATAAATATATAACGCAGGTCAATCGGGGAGGTGAGTGAGGTTAATAGATTTGCGCGTTGTACACGCGACTGTAGGGGGTTGCTATACACCGTCAGTCAAGGCGAAAAACTAGACGAGACAGAAAGTGTTGGACAGGGATAGGGAGGAAGAATGGGGAGGGGGGTAGAGAGAAAGACAGAGAGAGAGAAAAAGTGTTAGAGAAAGGAAAGAAGAAAAAAAAAAAGAATTGCGATCGTCACGAGAGTGTGCACCCGACAATGTGCAAACAGGTGCGCCAAGCTTGTTTTACTTGCGTATACGTGACACTGTCCCCAAGTATGTGTAGATATATTTACATTTGTGTGTGTATTTGTGTTGTAGAAAAGTGGTGCGACAAGTTCTTACGCGTATATAGAAATTGATTGTGTGCTAGTTATATGCAGACTATGAAATTTGTATTTTACATAAGGATGATATGTTTTTTTTTTATATTTTTTCTTTATTTATTCATTTGGTTTTCATTTTTCACATGTTGATGAAGTCGTTTTGAGGTAAATTGATTCACTGACAGGGTTGATTTGAATTGGGGGAATAGATTTGGGAATTGTGTGGTTTAGTTTGTTTTTGATTGGTTGAGTTTTTGGGGGAGGTTTATTGGAGAATGATTTTTTTGTGGGGAATTGGTTTGGGAATGAGTGAAATTTTGTAAGGGAGGTTTCATTGTTGGGGATAAAATTGTGGGGGCAATGGGGTTTTGATGATTTTCTTAGGGTAGATGAAAGTGGAGATATTTAAATTTGAATATTGAGATGAAGGTTGGGAATTTTTATGTTAGATATTGGTGGTGTTTTGTTTTATTTTGGTATTTTTATTATTGTAAAAATTGATTGAATTATTTTTAGTGGATTGTGATGTTTTTTAGGGTAAATTGAAGGTGAGATAGAGAAGAAGAAAAAGAATATTTATTTGTTCATCAGGGATTGATAGTCCATGAAAAATTCTCTGTTTTTAAATTTGATGAATAAATTGTGATAAATATTCATGAATTTTGCTTTCGAAATGAATTGGAAAAAATTTGAATGGACGGAATTTAATCTAGAGCATTTTTGAATGACAGTTGGTATAAATTTTTTTAATATATCAGTCACAAAATATTCAATCCATCAGCCTTTAATTAAGGTTAGTTATTTCAAGGAGATTTTAATGAGGAAAGTATATATTGATAGAAACTGGGATGTTATTGATACACTTTTTCACCTTCACCTTCACAATTTTATGGCAGAGTATTTTATCCAACGTACTAAATTATTATTAGTATTTAATTCCAAAAAGAAAAACCCTGTCTATACAATCTCTTGGATTCACTCATTCGAAACCTCCAGCAATTTATTGTGAATTATAAGTAAACATGATTTTTTGTAATTGAAAGAGTTTGCTTCATGTCTAAGCTAACCTTATTCGAAAAGGGTGATGTTGAGTAATATCTACCTTAGAAGTAAAAAAAGGTTTCAACCCTTCTTTAGTCAGTATATTCCTATTAATATTTTTAAATTGATGCTACAAAAGTTATAAGAGAGAAAATAAAAAACTTACAAAGCAAATTATTGATGCAATGACATGGAATTTGAATAGAAATTTCATTTTATAAATTCAAAATACGAAGCTACCAAAAAAATATAACTATTAATTTCATTATTTTGAATTTAGTTACGACAATAACCAACACGAAAATTAAACAAATGAAACTTGTTCAAACATAATTGATCAATTAGTTTACAAGATATTCAACCAGCCAGTTCAATAACCAAATGAATCAAATTTCAAGCTGTCTTACAATTCCCTCATTACTGTTTAGTTCTGTTAATTATTCATTAACAAAACAACACTGTTTAATATTCACAATATTCATAATAATATTATTCAACATTCTTCTAAATCTATCACTAAACACCTCCACTCGACCTCTAAATCTTTCAACATCCCACTAATACAAAGTTCCCAACCACTCTAACAAGAAACTTTCACAATTCCTTTCTAAGAAATCTCACAATTTACTAAGATTAATTCAAAATTATTCCATAATTCAAAATCATTCGTCCATGTACTCATAACAATCTATGAATTTTATTGGATTAAAGAAGCATCAGTGATTTCATTATTTCCTTCGTTTAATTTTTTTTTTCTTCTTTCGTGTTTACCCAGATATCATTTCTCGATAATTCCATCCATGGTTGATTCGTTCCAGTTACACTTCAATGAATATTCTTCCCCATCTATATATATAAATATATATCATATAATCTTGGATGAAAGAAAATTCATTTGTCTTTAATTTTCACATAAATTCAACTCCTACACATTTATTCATTTTTGTATGTAGTTTCTTCACGCACACTTTAATGCAAAATCTTTTACTATGAAAGAGAACGACCAAGAAGAGAATAAGAGGGATAGTAAAATATATATTTATATCTATATAAATTATCTTTCTTCATCTCTCTTTGTGGAAAACTTTCATTTTGCTTCGTCGTTCATTAGCGCTCGCAAGAAATGGTTTCATAGGATCTTTTATAATTGCGATTTGTGAGTTAATTGTAGGGATTCCTCATGGCTTTCAAGGAAATGGCGGATAGCCCAAGATGACATTTAATAGAGTTGGGTTTCATATACTATTGAAGTGAATTTTCAAGATTAATTTAACTTTAATGGATAAAAAAGTATCGTCTTTATTTATATATTGTATGATATGATGAAAAAATAAATAAATAAATAAATGGGGATGTTTATGAATAGATAAATAAATGGAAGAATTTATAATACTGGTGGGAGGTAATTCTGTCGTCATTCAACTACGTTCAATTTACACTCAACTATTGCTGTTACTGATGTAGTCTCTTGAACGATATTTACACTTGCATTAAGAACGTTCTATTCTACGTCATCGTTGCAATATTTCTACTTTTATTTTTATCTTTTTTTTATCTTTAGAAGAATTTATTTATTTAATTCGCTTTTTTTTTCTTCTACATTACATCGATTAGTTGTCCATCAATATAATTTGAAATTTGATTTAGTTTGTTTGGTTGTGAAGTTGGGGATGAAAATGATTGAGCTTTTTCGAATTTGCTAATGAAAATTGTAATTGGGAAATTTTATTATTGAAAAGAACATTTTTTTTTCACTATCTTTTTGTTTTATTATAATAATTATATTTTTAATACTTTGTTCTTATTTTTTTTTATGGAATTGTTAGACGTCATTCTCTTGATTGATTATAATTTTTTTAATACACTTCACTATTAATTTTCAATGTTTACATTTGAAGTGTAAAGAGTTCGTTAATGTAAATATTTTTCTTTCCAATTTATCGAGGCGACGTTTCTGCAGTTCTGCGCAGCATTTGAATTTTTACGCAATGAAAAACTTGTGAATAGATTAAATGAGAGAAGTCTCTTCACTGGCATCAGAATAGATGTTTAAATTGCCTTAGTGTATGTGTGTGTGTGTATTGAGGTTTGTGCTGATATTGATGGGGAATTTACTGAGTAAAGTCACTGCATAAGCGATGAGAATGTTGTTTTTACGTGTGGGCATGTGACGGCATCGTTTTATTTATATTTGTTGTAGTATTATTTTTTCCTTCTCTGTTGCTATTTATTTTTCCTTATTATCCAACGTGATTTTTCCTTTTTTGAGGCAGAAAGAATTTTTGTTGTGAAAATACATTTCAGGGAAATTTCAGGAAAAAGAAAAAATACAGGAAAAAGGAAATTTTTGGGTTGATTTCAGTTGATTATTTGTTTTACTCTGAAAAAATAAAAGGAGAAATACATTTAGAACTTTATTTAAGTTTCTAATTTATCGTTTTCTTATTTTTAATTATTAATTTTTGTAAGTGTTGAGAAAATGTCTTCAGGTTTATTATGAAATAGAGAACAAATATAAAAATGTTATGAAGAATTATTCATGATAATAATTGTTGGTATCCATTGAGATGTTTGAAAAAATTTGTAATAACAATTGGAAATTAATTATATTTCCTTATAAAGAGAAAATAAATTGTTGTGGTATTATCAAAGGGGAATAAAAAATAGATAAATGCATGGACGGATTTCTTGATCGAGTAATTGTAAAATGTATATAATAATCATGACTGTGCTTTGATTAATTTTGATTGCTCTATAATGACCCATAATGGATTTTATACATCGATATTGCGTATCTGTTCCGAGTAAATTGAATATTAAAAGCAAAACATAAATTGCAATACCATTTTTCTTAATTGAAATAAAGCAAATAGGATAAAAATATTAACTTTATAATTAAAATATACAACTGAAACTTTCGTCATTTTCGTATTTCCAAATTTCTGTGCTTGCGCTCATTTGTATCATTATTAAATATCGCTTTGAATATAAATTAATTTACGTATGAGAATGTCAATTATTTACTTCATAACTGGATTTGTTTCAATGAATTTGTTAACATTCTGCTATTGTTTCATGACACGAAAATTAATTAAATAAATCTTCAAAGCTGCCAATTTGATTTCTAATAACGACCAATGAATTTTGACGAAAGAATGTTAAACAATAAAGCCAAAGCAGAGAAAATATATAATATAATTTTGATGCAATGCGTTGAAGATGATTGATCAAACGAAATCTCATTAACAATTTAATTTACTTAAATCAACTTAAAAACACCAAATTTTTTTCAACTCTTTTACAACCTCAATATTTGATTGCATAAAATTGAGAATTGAATTGTATATTTCTTAAAATTGAATAACTATTCAAATTTAACATTTCTACATTATATTAAAGCAGTAAAAAAAAATTAACAACTAATGAACAAAATAATATTTCTAATTCTAAATAATTATCAATTGATCCAACAAATAAAAAATATTAGACACTGGAAATGAATGTATAAACACAAAATTTCATATACTTATCGATAAATCTTGGTAGATAAAGTGACTGATTGTGCAGTTGTCTCTTCAACTTGGGTTGGCATTTGAATTTTGACGTGAAAACATTACAACAACGTAGAAATATATATATATATAAACGTGTGCGTTCTAACTCTATGTATTTGTAATTCTCTTTCTTTGTTGCGCAAAACTTAAATTTAGGGCGGCAAAGACCAGGCAGTACCATCGCCGCAAAGGGGGTCAATGTGGAACTAACTCTGAGACTAGTCCTGCCTGTCGTTGCGGCGTCTCTCTATGATAGTATGCGCACTACCTGATAGTTTAGCTATGTAAGGACTTTACTGTGCTGCGCCAGGACGAAGTTAGTTTCATGTTCTATTCAAGTGTGACTCATCACACAAATACATGTACATATATATGTGTCTATGTACGTGTTTAAATATATATTCAGTCATATCGTGTGCTGAGGTGACGTCGGCATTCTGTCATATACATTAGTTCATTTCTACTTCTCTTTCAATTCTATGTGGTTTGTTTTTTTTTTCTTCTTTTTTTTTTCATCAACTTTACGCTTCAGTTTTATTCATAAATGATTTTACTCACTTTTGTTCTGTAATGTGGTTGGGTTTATTTTATTTTTTTGTTGGTTATGGTATGGAAAATTATTGTAGTTGGAATCAATGATGAGCTTGGAGATGTTTGTGGGGAAAGTTTATTAAAATTTTACAAGAGTGAAGAATTTTTTTACTGTTTGATTTCTCGTTGATTCTTCTGGTCGTTGAGGTACTGATCAAGATTGTTATTTTGCAATTTTAACTTTGAAAATTTTTACTGAAGAATTAGATATAAAATTGTAATAGTTTTAGGTGTTAGGGAAAGTAGGGAAAATAAGTTTGATCAGAATTTTTATGGATTTTTATCATTGATTGACCGATGATATTTTTGAATCAATTTGAAATAGAGGAGGTGAAGAAGTTTTTTGGAGGTTATCGGATGGGGAACATGAGAAATTTTCAGTTTTATTGATCAGATGATTATTCATTCCTATTTAACAGTTTGAATAATTGAGATAAATTGAAAAATTTGTAATATCGTGAGGTCTTGATGACGTAAGGTTTTACTGTACTTAATTTTCATTTGTTTTTTATTTTTATGAAACTTCCAATGTTGACCCAATAATCAAAACCAATTTAATAATATTTTTAGGTAGAAGAAAATATTGAACTAAAGTACTTTGTTTCTTCCTCCTATTTTTTCCATATATTTTTTCATCAAATCCTATATTTCTTGATTTTTATCACCATCATTATATTGTAATCTACTGAATGGCTATTATGCGGCAGTTGATTCCCATTATCGAGCGGAAACAATAGGGGTGAGGGTGTATAGTTGGAACTTAATGGATTAATGGGACGCGTCTGTAAACTTGGAATTTTTTTTACCCTCTGTACTCGTGTTCATTTTCTGTTATTTCAGTTTTGTTGAGGTTCTTTTTTTGTATATCATCTTTTTATATCATTTTTTTTTTATTTCTATTCTGTCCCCTTGTTCATCGCATTTGTTGATGACACTCCAAAACACGTGTGAACACGCCCGTGCAAAGAAGAATGAATAATTTGTGCAGTGTCATTTATGAAAGAGAACATTTTTGCTGCGGCATTTATGTTGGAGAGGCGGCGCATCGTTGTCAGCACGCTTCGAGGTGTCCATAAATTTTTTCATCATATTTTACTTTTTTTTATTTTTTTTTCTATTTTGGAGGCAATCCAAAGATATATCCTACGTCCTCTCTCACCTGGAGCGGATTTATGGCGACTGAAACTGACGCTATAGGTCGGCGAAGGGTCGTGAATTTTACTTTTTTATATTCTTTTGTTTGATCTTTTTTTTTTCTTGTGTTGTTCTATGGAAAATTCATTTGGACACTAAACTGAGATTGCAAACGTGCGATGAATTAAGAGATGACGTGGATAAATGTTACGTGTATGGAAGGAATTTTTCATTAGAGAATAGAGGGAAAAAAATTGGTTGAATATTTTATATGAAATGTTGTGAATTATTTGGGTGGATATCAACAATTTTTATGGGTTGTAGAAACTTTAGTTTTCTGAAGGATGCGGTACTTTTTGTTGATGAAGTATTGGGAACTTGTGAGCTAGTTGCAGTGAACTCGGCTGTGAATTACATGATAATGCAATATTTAATTTATTATAGTTTCAAGTTTTTAGTTGGAATTTTAATTTCAATTACTTCAACCAATTCCACAATTCCACTATTCTGAATTTTCTTTATTGTCAATTTTTATCTATCAGATGAAATTGTAAATTCTGTTTCAATATGTACCAGAAGATTTTCTCGTGATGATTTGTAATCCAACAATAACTATAAATTAGTGATGATTATATTATAACAATTTAATCAAAAAGTTTGATTGATTGGAAAAAAATCTATTTGCCTTAGACATTTTTTGAAAAATTTACTTCTTTACACAAGTTTAACAACTTTCGTGTACATAGACAAAAAAGTAACAATCAACGTGGCTTTATAGACCAGAATTTTTTTTGAATTGGTATGAACTTATAGTCTTTGCTGAAAGTCATGCATAAAACCTTCAACTCCTTAAATATTTCAATCTAATTATTATTTCAAACAATGCCAGTTACAAATGCAGTTTACATTGACCACAAATTTATCACCAGTACAACAATATTGTAGATCAAACATATGGTTAGTGATATCTTGACCATCACCCCATTCCCACGGAATATATATTCTGTGAGTAAATTCATGTTGTAATAGATAGATAGTTATCAGCTGTGCAAACTTTGACCCAAAACAAATTGAACGAGTAAATTCTATTTCAAATTTGTCCAAGTGAAATATTCATACAGAAATGCGTGTTGCTGTCTGTTGGGATTGAGTTTATATTTTTATTTTTATTTTACATTATTTTCATTTCTATCAAATCCAATTTTTATGCCAACGATTTTCACGTTACCGCAAAAATAAAAATAAAATTGAGGTAGATCGGATTGTTCGTTCGGTGATACAAAATAAAAAAAATCCATCACCTACTCAATCATCAACAACATATAGGATTTGTTTATACCACCACAATCATTGATTACTTTTATTGCAATATAGATTCTAAATTTATTCAAACGTAACAATTTATATTTGTTTTATATAGTCAGATGTTATTTCATTGCATTTTATTCTCACAGTTTTTATTTCAAATTCCTACGTGAATTCATAAATTTGTGGCGGTCAAATTCACTTTGTAATCATTTTTTTTTGCCTTCCTTTTTGTACTAAATATATATACGAATGTTTATCTAACGAAAATTCATGCATGCAATTTCTTGGGGGACCTGTTTGACAACCCATTGGCTTCCAACTTGGCGCGTCACGACATTTTTCACGATGCAACACGTGTTATGAGAGTTATCGTCACTGAAAATTCTTTTTTTCTTTCCATTTCTCATTCTATACTTAAATATAGAGCACTGTGAAATGCTGTTGCCAGATGAGTTTTTTTATTTTATTCCTCTCATCTTCTGATACGCAACTTATCCTGGAAAAACACACATACACACACAGACGAGAATTCATTACGTTATATATATACATATAATGTGAAATCTGTCATGTCCACAAAACTCATGCTGACATATTTTGTCACATATTTTTAGATACTATTTTTAATTTAGTACTCATGGAAAATTTCTCTCGGCATGGGACAATAAAGCTGGAGCTGCTGATGATTTAATTTATTACTAATGTTAGTTAGTGTTAAAAATTACTCATTATAAATTGTTATTAGTAAAATCAAAGGGTATATTGAAAAAGTATCTTTAGTTCTGTACTAAAATATTCTTAGAACAAAAATACTTTATATATTTTCCTAGCAAAACTATAGGAAGTAAATTCTAATTGGCTTAGTTGACAACTAATAAGATTATTCCAAGAAACACGAGTTTTTGATCTAAATTATTGCCAGATGTCTATCAGCATCCATTTCCCTTGCAACTTCATTCTTTCATTCTATAAATCTGCAATAAACATCCGATTATAGTTATTACACAATGACATGGATATTTAAGCCAACAGATGAGCAAAATAAAATAGTGAGCATAATTCTTTGATGCATGGACGAAAATTTGTTTGATCGTTTTATGATTGCATTTGGTGTTATGATTGGCTTTGGTATATGATGGATATATTGAATTGCGTAGTATTTGATGGGATATTGAAGCAGTTGTTGAACTCTGTTCGACAAGCTTGAAATAGAGCGTGACATGAGGGTACATTCAAAAGCAATCAAAAGCTTCAACGATTAGCAACAATTAATCATTGATAAAATGAGTTTTAATATTTGATAAAATGTTAAAATTGTTTATGATATATGTATGGAATTTAGATGAATTAAATGATTGTGTATTTAGACGCATTTATGAAATGAAATTTTGTGATTTAATTTATCTGCTTCGCGTGTGTATTTTCATTTAATCATCATCCGGTCGCGTAAAAATTGTTGCACGCAGCAGAACTTGCATGCCTGGTGTCATTAACTAGAACGAATTGTACGATATCAACAGAGACACTGCTAGTAAAATGTAAAATGATTAAAATTTAATGTATATGAGTAGATGTATACAACAAGTGAGTTTTGCTGTAGTTAAAATGCGTTTATTTGTGCATTAAAACTTACGTAAGTCAAATCTATTCAGTGCTCAAGGCGTGGCATTAGGATTCTAAAGTCACACACATTTTGTCTGTGTATATAAGCAGTCACGCAGAATATTTTGGCACCATCATGTCATCTCGTGTCTGCTCTAGGGTTTCGCAACCCAACCAATTTGTTTGCCTACGCGACAACTACTGAACTCATTGTGTCCGCCTTTCTATCCACCTACTTTGGCACTCGCTTCAATATATTCCACGTATTTTACTGAATGTCTTTATCATACGGAACTATTATCAAAAGCAGTCTCATCAAGCTCTGGGCAAGTAAACAGAATTAAAACAATTATCCTTTCATTTATTAAATTTATCTATGATCTATTTAATATATTGCATAATTGCAATGTTGCTTGAAATAACTCAGACTTCTTATCCTCATTTTTTTCCCTTGTGATTTTTCCCTGTAAATTCGCTGACTTGGCTTTAGTCAGTTCTTTCACAGAACTCTCAGTGGTAGTGAGTAAAAAGAAGGTTCTAAATGCATGGGAGAAAATGAATCCTTTATGAGAGCTAAGTCAACCCAGACATTATTGGATGACAATCAGGTTTGAGAACACGGCAATTAATGAACTAAAATACTCCTCGTAATCAATTAAATTATTAATTCATCTATGAGTATTTGCTGTTGAATAATTCAATGATATTTAATAGAGTTTCATTTTCGCAAACAATGCTCCAAATTTTACGTTAATTATTCATAACAAATTCGTGTTTGTATTTTTTTTTTAATGATATCACCTGGTCCTCTCGCGTTATATTTGCAATGATGAACAGCAAATAATTAATTTCGACCTCGGTCACTGTATGAACAGAATAATTTCAAAATGTATACGAAAATACAAGCGTTATCATCAATAGAAGTTTCATAAATTTTACTACGTGTATGCGGTCATTACAATTCATTTTCATAACTTTGCTAATGAGGTGTGTTACAATATAACCGTTGTGGCGCAGTGGTGATGGCAATGGAGAGAGAGAACAAACATGGACAGAGCAAGTCACATATATTGTGACATGTGTGAAGCATCCTCTGCGTTCATTAACGAAAATTACGTTTCGAAACATTGCCTCGTTATCGATATTTCATGGATTTTTGAGGGACAAAACCATGAAAATGTATCCGAATTGTATTTGACAAATGCAAAACATAATAATTAATAAAATACGTTGAACTGTGTGGAAAGTAATCAAAGAATCAATTTGTTAGATACAGAGGAGATTGAAAGCAGCTTTTGTTATTGTTGTTATTTAAAATCTTGATAAATCTGACGTTGATACTCAGTTACTGGCAGGTTAATTAACGTGTCTACCGATAATGTCATGCGACAGAATTTTATGGTTGATCGCATAGACGCGAGTGGACAAAAACCAAGGGAAATTAACGAGACATCAAGTGCATGCACGTGCCATAGTTGAGCCTTCTTTACTCGTTTTGTACGAAGTCACGAATTCACCTTGTCCTGAAACTTCTTATATTCTTTCTTCTATTCTATGTCGGGTTGGGTGACGTAAGATTTCCTTGGGGAGAGACCGGAAGGCAACCGAGGGCGGCTGGACAGCACGAGGTAGAGAAGAAGGACGAGCAACAGACACGAGAGAATCAAGCCATAGTACATACACCAGGCCTCATCGATTGTGGGGTTATAAAAGCGCTCAGTCGAGTAGATATACTTGCAGCAAACACGAGGGCGTAGAGTAAAATGAGGTAGAAGGTGCAAGAGGGAGATAGAAACGACTTTTGCACTAGCAATGCTTGGCCAACGATCGATTCTCAACATCACAGAGGAAATTAATTCACGAAAACACAAAACTGGAATTTAATTTAGGGTCAGAAACGCGCGCACAGTGAATCTCATAAACTAGAGAAGGCAGATGTTCTAGTTTTTTTTTCTTCTCTTTTCGTATGGTCCCACAGCGGACATAACGTGACGCGAATGGAAATGTCTGCAATTGGGAATTCTGAAAGGGAGACTAACGTGTATGGATATTGTGAGCGTCTTTCAGGTTCGTTAGTTACATCGAATTGGACAATTGGACCCTGATCGGTCATATAAAAGCATCCAATTGACTGACGTTGGCAATTACTTTTAACACGATTTAAGCACGTACACATTCCGTCCATTTGATAACACTTTTCATAAAAGCGCAAAAGAAAAAGGAAAAAGGAAAAAGAAACTGTACATCTATCTATCATCATCTCACTTCCGAATAGTACTGGCAATGTGCCCATATTGCACCATTTAAATTTATTACACTGGCATTTACCCTCACACGACAACCGCAATACTATCAAATCTAAGCCGCACTATACAGTCTCTAAGGATCCTCAAGATGTGATAACAAACACACTGCGCGAATTCTGACTAATTTCTCATGCCAGATGTATTTCAACCCAAGAAGATTGTCGGCCATTTGGTGCGGTCTTAGTTGAGAGTTCTCCAAGCGACTGAAGAACATTACGAACTAGAGTTAACATTTGACCGCGTCTTACCCTTACACCCTATCATCAACTGAATTCTAGGAATCTCTTGCTTAAAATGTTTCACAAGGAAATGTGTATACGTTTGGTTGCATCGACGCTTTCCCTTCATTCAACTTGGTTTCACAGCCGATTAAACCCGACATTGACGAAAGGAGAAACGGCAACAGACGTTTGTCTCACAAACAAGATTTCCTCAAGAGACTTTGAGCTCATATAATTTGAACGTCAGTCACTCGATGTTCAACACGACATTGTACTTAATTTGTTATACTGAACAAAAGGTTAATTTACTTTGTGCAAAATCATTGACTAAACATTTCAGCATTTTGTAACTGGGTTAATTTAGCGATTGTCTCACAATGATATTGATCGTTGAAAACACTTGATTATAACCTGTTCATGCTCATATATACAAGCTTATCTGATAGTCAAACCGAACTTTAACATATTTATACTACTTTAAATGTCAGATAGCATCACATGAAACATTTTGTATGTTTGCAATAAACTTGGATAAATGGGATCTAGATATACCAACTCTGAATAATGTTGAACACTTGTTTAATCAAGGACTGATTATTATCATAGGTAGTTGAACATTTGGTGGTAGCACTCTCGATTAATATTTCAGTCAGCAGCTTTTCACTGTAACCTTACTCCATATATATATCTCTGTATATGGAATTATTTAGTAGTCATCGTTTCAATTAATTTCCATGAAATTTCCCCAGAATATCGGATGATACCCCATCAATGCTCTGATTGTACAGACACATGAGTTTGATCATGATAGAAATTACCAGAATCAAGCTCTTCCATGTAGACACCTATATATGTGCGGCAATGTGGCAGATGCTCGTAAATAGTTTAATCACGTGGTTTCATGTGACCTGTTCGCTCTCCTGTTCCTCATCCGGCTTCAGTTTACCAATGTGCGGCGGCTGACATCATCAAAGGGGCGCGTATTGAGTCAATCTGGAAATTATCTCCGTCCTCAATCGTAAAATAGAAGTTGGAATCTTGTGGTTTGGCGCAGAGACAGTAGTATGTCAAGCCAAGTTCCCAATCATATTGTCAACTGGATGGAATCGCAGTTTGAATAAAACTCATTAACTTCAGTTACATGCAATGCATTTACTGTGTAATTGCCTATCGCAAATGTTGATGACAATCAGCGATGACGAATTTTCTTTTGTTTGAAAAAGTTCCAGTCGAAAGTTTTGAATTGGTTTAAAAGTTCGTGGCTCATTTTCTGGATAAAAAGCAAATCATAATTTCTAGAAAGACAATATAAAACTTTTCATTATATAACTCCTTGCATTGGCGAAAAGTCAAAGGAGCTGATGACTTGTCGTAAAGTCAGAGATTTTTTGAAATAAATGATCTAAAACTCCCTTAAACACTCCTTACGTTCATTCTATTATTTCACTTTTTCTTACTTCTACTTTCACTATCTTCCATGATGTCTTTTCTCACCAAGTCTCTTTGTCTGTTCGTGCAACAGGCCTTGCTTATCGACCCTAAACCCAGTTGCCAACCCAACCAACACATCTCTTTTTTTTCTTTTGCGTGTTCTTTTTTCTTTCACATATGTAGGCATCACATTCTGCGCAGTAGCAAAACACACTTAGATTTTTCTTTCCCCTCAAACGTCTCTTCTGAAATGTCCTTCGACTATCTTTAAGACATGAATTCACGACGCCCAAGAGACACTGTCGCCTTTCAAAGTTTAATGATGTTTTATCCCCATTGGTGCACGCACACTCTTTTACCACTCGTTGTTGTGGAAAATTTCGCTTCACCCTGTAATTTCGTTCAACACCTATACATACATATTAGAGTCTCTTGACTTGTCTACGCTGGAAATCCGAGTTACTTTCCACTCCCACTTTATCTTTCTTCATTCGTTTAAGAATCTCATCACTCTGTCTGGTATCTGCTTTCATAAATACTTAACTCTTTACACTCTCAATGACCTTTATCCTTGGGAAATGGTAAATGGGACGATATCCTGAAAACCTGAAGTAGCTCTAAAACACAGGAGCGTATTCTGAGAATGCATAAGTTGAGGCACTGACTAAATTATTTTCATCAAAGATTTTATTATTCATCATCGTCAATGCATTGATAAATTTCAAACTGACAGTTTCGTGATTGTTTATCAATTTTTAAACTAAAATAAGTTGAAGTTTCGGTCCGCCATAAAATTTTGGATTATTTTGATTCGTTTATTGAATTGAAGGAATTTTATATGCGAGAATTGCAATATTTCACAATATTTTAAATTTAATGAAGTTGATTAAATTCAATTTTCATTAGAAAGTTTTAATGCCCAGTTTGTCTTGACGGAACGTGATGAGGATTACCTATCGATGATGCATAAAAATTAATTGTTCAGATAATTAGAAACTATTTTTTATCCATTAATGTATTTACCTCGAAATTAAGTTATTAACTTAATTGTCCCTATAAACAACGTACTTAATCTCACGTTGACAATTTTTTTAACGCCAATTTCTTCTTTCATTTCGTATATAAAATCTTCTTAATCCCTCCGCCATATTTTTCATCTCAACATGACCTTGGTGGACCGCTGGCGGGCATGAGGTCGTTCGCGTCGAGCAACAGGGTGTCCCCGTGTGCTTTTATCGACCAGGGTGCGTTTATATGTATAAGAAATGGCGCTGGGGTTTTCTACACATTTTTTTCGTCTCCTTTCTCTTCTCATTACTATTTTGCTTCCCCCATTTTTTTTTTCTGTTTTCTTCACAAGGATCTCAGAGCAATGGTGGTGCTACTGTCTTTCACAATTTCTGAACCCTTAAGTGTTAGCAACGTCCAACCATAAACTCTGGATCTTTCCATTCCAATTTTTTTTTCACCCCGCACTTTCTCTCGCACTTTATGTCCCTTTCGTTGAAATGGAAAATTTCATGCTTGACACGAGCTCGTCGTTTTGCGACGAAAGATTCAAGGGGGTGACCAACCATTGGTGAAATTCAGTTGGATATACCAGACGTAAGGGAAGAAGGAAAATATAATATGAAATAAAGTGGAATGAAATGGAATAAATTTTGACGCCTCTTTTGAACATAAGTAGGATTGATAAGATCAGTGACGTATTAGATTTACCATATGAATTTTGATTTCTCTGATGTTTTATCATCTACAAAATTTATCCTTTGATTTCGAAACAGCATCATCGGAACGTTTCATCAACTTTCAGAACATTTTTAATTATTTTTCCATTAATTAAATTCCCTTGGTTTGACAATCTTTCAATCCCTTTCATCCTTCAAATTATTTGTAGCTCAAAACGCGTCTAAATTTCGAAGTTAAATCAACAATTAATATTCATTTCTCTCTCATCAGTTTAAATTAACTTTTGAATCAATTAATTTCCCTTTTTTCATTAAAAATTTCGAGAATATGTCAAATGAAGTTTCTGATATTAAATTTGAATTTTATTTTTTTCTTCTTTTAACTTGATTCATAAAATTTCTAAATTAAAATCCTCAAAAGCTTCCGATATTTATTCTCATTTACTTTATCGTCACGTTGTTTTTCTCGTCTTTTCATCTTTGAGAAATTTGAGAGACATCTCGTCATTTGCGAGATTGTTACAACCTTTTTTTTTTGGTTCTCAATCGTTACTATATTACAAAGCTATGTTGTATGCATGCACGTTGCTTTACATTTGAATATGTGTAAGCTAAAGAGAGTAAAGGTGGTACGATTTTCTATTATGTATTATAGATCAAAGAACATCATGTCAAAGTTACGTTTCTCATATATCCCCTTAGCACATATACAAGAAGGTTTCTTGCAAGTTCTTGCATCAGTGAAGACAAAATATATCCTCATCCTTCAGATCTTAGTCTCACTTACACTTTAGCAAGCATAATCAACACGTCGAGTGTACATTGCATAAACGTAAGAGTATGAGTACGTACTGAGTAAACAACTAACCACAGCCCAAATTCCTCTTCAACTTCTCATATTACTGCAAATATATAAACTAAAGTTATTTAAATACAGACGTAGTTTTTTTGTTTTATTCTTCTGTTAATTGGCAGTTTAGAATTGAACTTTACACACAGATTTATTGTATCAGCAACTGAAATTTTGAAGAACAAACATCATTAATTAATTGAGATACCCAAATAGATGAATATAGTAAAACCTGTTCTTGATTATTGTTTGACCGATGATATCTCTGAATCAATTTGAAATGAAGGAAAATTGAAAGACAATGGCTTAAACAAAATCAGTTGACTTTTTTTATCAATATTTAAATTCACGGTGGGTCATCATGGACCTCAAGTAAGAAGAAAAGGTCTTACTATAATTGTTTTTGCATTCCTTTTATCATTTCTCAAATTCTGCTAAAAATTCTTCTTGTCAGTATCACTTTTTGTCATTTATATCTTGGAGAAAGCTCAACACCTCGTAAAATGAGAACCTGGAATTCTCATTTGTACGAACCACTTCAAAATCAACAAATCAAAACTGTTACTCTCACTGAAAAGCCACACAAAAATAAAAAAAAGCAACTCCAGTATGTGAAAATAAAGTAAATACTACCGTGAAACATACTTTCAACAATAGCAGAACTCTTTTATTTATTATCATCACTACCCACTACTATCATTTCTCCTATTCTCACTATTTATTCTTCGTTGGAGATTTTTTTTTTCCTATATAAAATTCTGTACCGTAGACAATGCGCAGAATGAGAAACGAGTTGAAACATGCGGAAATGCAGTGTGGGGTGTGATCAAAGGAACAATGAGAGAGTATACGAACGCGGCTTTTGCTCCTACTATTCCTCACGTTTCTCCAGGTTTGCTGTTATCAACGTACACGATCTGGTACACTATAACGATGGTTGGGAGGTGAATGTTCAGGGTTGGGTTTAGAGAAAAGGGTGTTGGGTGTATGGTTGGGTATAGAAGTGAAGTCGAGGGAAAGAGAAAACATGAAGGGGTGGCGCAACGTCGCACCGACGTTAATTAATGCGCTCCACGGTGCTCCTGGCACTGGCGCTACCGTCTCTACCTCTCCCTTTCTCTCTTACCCTTGTACACGAGCGAGTTGTGCCTCAGATGTTGCTACTACCCCAGCTGTCAGATAACTACTCGCATGTACAGTACATAAACAAGAAAGCGAGAAAGAATAAATGGATTGAAATGAAATGCTGCACGTCTGTTTCTCTGACATTGTATAGACATGAGAAGCAATTCTACTGTCTTACTACTCTGCATGACTTCATGCTTTAAATGTCTGTTCGTGTATATTTGTCTGTGGGCCTGCGTCATAGGATACTGTGAGATATTGTGGAATGGACGTGTCTATTTGAAAATGTGAGAAAGAATAGATTGAAATTTATATATAAAATGTTATGATTGAAATAGGAAAGAAAAAAGTGGAAGAACATTTTCGTTTAATATAAAATGCAATTTTTTTTGCCAAGTTTTTATTTTTCTTCTTTTTTCATCTTTTTACTTTGTACCATGTTTCCTCATTTGTCTTCATTAACGTCTCGAGAACGTTTAATTGTGTCCGGGACATAGTTAATGAAGTGTACGTAGCGGAAATTATATAATTCGTTTTGTAAATTTTTTTATTTTACTTCTGTTTTTTTTTTCTCTGTTACTGCTGCTTCATTATTCAGATTACAGATGGTGGTGGTGGTGGTGGTGGTATATTTGGAATGTCACGGATAATCGTTTGAGCAGGATGAGGAAATAGTTAATTTACAGGGGGAGAATGGAAAATAAAAAAAAGGGGAAATTATGAAGGTTTTTGTTTTTAATGAGCTGGATTGCACATACGTTGGGACGTGCTTGACAAACGTATTTGTTAATTGAGCGTGAATTGTAGCAGGGATTGAAACTGTAGGGGAACTCAATAGTGATTCGTATATGGGTTATGAGTTTGGCAATCAATCAAATTGTCGAGGGAGTTGTCACAGTGAAAGGTCCAATTATGATAGTATTCTTTCGGGATATTTTGAAAAAAAAACATGTCGGTTTTTTTTTGTTTGTTTAAAATATACTTGCATTTATGAATGTAGAGTCAATGAATATATTTAGAAAATATTCAAATGAAAATGATCAATGAAATGTTGAATTTAATATGTACAAATTATTTTGTTGGACTTGAAAAAATTCAATTTCATGGCGTGAATGATTATTCTTTGAGAAATTTTCTTAGATATAAAATCGAATTATATTTTTATTTATTACAAATGTCATTATTGCACTAACTAACAAGGTGGATTAATAATTGGAAGCTCAAGAGTGGCAGTATTTAAGAAAAAAAACAAATTATTGAAAGTATCTACTGAAAAAGTTTCTTTGATATATTGGCAACTATTTTTCAAGCCCTAATGATAATTTATCAAACAAATAGTCTCTTTCGATTGATAATCATTCATGGAGTTATGAATAATTCATATATTTCTCTTGCTTTGTACAAAGTCAAACAGAAATATAATAACATGCGCAACTTTGATTCATTGAGGGTGAAAATAGTTGGGGATGAGTAAAACAAGAGAGAATAATTCTTTTCTTTTCTGTTGATCGTTGCACGCAATGCATATAACAACTGAAAGTGGGTCCTATATGGGCCGATGAAAAGGACATCGCATGTCTCACGATCATTTTGCTCCTGCAACATTTTTTTTATTCGCATTTCAATTACCCCTTTGCGCCCGTCGTAGTCAGTATTTGCTCGTCGTCATCCCCTTCTTCCCTCTTCTATTGTCTTATCCATCCTCTTTTATGTTCAAACTATAAATCTGTGATTTAATTTACACACATACATACACACTTGAGAGTTTCATGAAATATCGAACTGAAATTGGTCTCGCGAATGATGAGAATAAAAATTTCCCACTCAATAATTATTATTTTGCGGAATTAAATTTTACTTTCTTTAATCAATCTCTTTTTTTTTCTGCTTTCGATACAGCGATGTTATAAATCCGATTAGAATCATTCCGTCTCGCTGCATATTTTGATTAAATATTCGTTCACATGTAAATTCGTGTGGAAAAACATTTGTAATTATTTGAGAAATAATACAAGTTGAGTAAAAAATTTGATTGAAATAAAAATTAATTTTGTATTTATTACTCACTGTAAAATAAAGATCGCAACATTTTAAGTTACTAAAAAAATTTTATACTCCACAGTATAATCCTCAAGAAGAGTTTCTCTTATTTATTCTCATTTAATTATCTCGTCTCAAATTATTCAATTCCCCATCTTACTCCCAAGCTTTTATCTTACGCAATTTGTATATTGAAGAAGATATTTTTAACGATACAGTGGAAAAAAAATTCACCTTGGATTTCAGTATAATACTCGAGGGATATTAATAAGACAAAAATAAAAGAGAAAAATAAAAGGGGAGAAATAAAATTGTATAAAATAAAATTAAAATGAAAAGAGCTAAGTGAAAGACCGATAAAATCGAATTCATTCCATATTTTATTCTCCACTAAATTTTCCACCCATTTATAACATCAATTTTCTTTAACATTCCATATTTTTCATCCCTCCCTTTTATTTTCACCACTTTCTATCTCCACTTTTCTCCTATTCTTCATCTCCGTTTTATTATTTTTATTTTGTTCATTTGTCATTCTGTCTTATTTTCCCTCTTCATTTTGAGCTTTTTAATATTCACCGCTGGTAGCGTTGAGTGTAGCGAGTGAATGTGGCGATACGCGGTCGTGAACTCGACAACTCGATTTTATATGAATACTCTGGGCAAGAGCGCATTTGTGTGCAATATCTCGTCATTTCATTGCTGCAACACGACTTGCCACAGAGAATAAAGAGTGCAATATGAAACAAAATAAAATGAAGAAAAAAATATAAATAAATGAATGGAAAAGGAAAAAAATAAAAGCAAACAAAGGAGATATAGAGGAAGATGGATACAAATGAGAACATAATGTCGAAAGAAGCTAACGAAAAAATTGAAATAATTCGATAATTTATAAAATAATTCATTTTAACAAAAATAATTCAATTATTGTGCAACAGTAAATTAAAATGCGAATGAAAAATAGTTTATAAATATAAAATCATCAAAATTTCGTTCTATCATGAAATTTTGATTTATTTTTCATAAGAATTTTTATAAAGTCAATAAAAATGTGCATTTTATATCATCACAAACTTAAATAATACAAAAAAATAATGAAAATTGTTTTCAATCAATTATTAGATTCAACTGAATTGTAATTTAATATCTTTCAAACATATCAATAATTTTCATTACATTCGAAACAATTAAAATTAATAAATAAACACATATAAAAAGCAAAAGCGATAGACGATGAAAATGTCTGCAAAACATCCTTCATTACTACTTGAATCAATTCACAACATTAATACTCACATTTCAACCAACGATCAGTAAATTTTGCAAATTTTGCAACTGTGTGTTTGAAACACGATGAAAATAAATGAAGAGCACTGAAGTACAAACACTCTTACACACATAAACATACATCCACAGTAGCAAAGAACACATTTGTGAGTGAGTTGAGCTTGGGCAAAGCACAATTGTAAGGGATTTCATATACAAGATGCTGTGGGAATGTTTCTCCTCATTCTCTAGAGAAATTTCTTGGCTATGTGCAAATTGCAACAATGTTTCCCTTCCAAACATGACTTTAATCTATTAATTGTTCTTGTAAACAATAGTGCAAATAAATAGATAAACAAATGAATAAATAATGAATAAAAAGCGCAATTATTTGTGAATTTAAGCTTTGATAATTATTAATTCATTAATTATTTACTAACAGATTCGTCCCAATTTTGTGTTGATTGTTTACGTGTCTACAAGTGCGTTCATCTCACGATCGTTTATGTACAGATGTTCAGATGTGTTGTATGTATGTAGTCATTGTGGAAATGGCGCTACGTTGTCTGTCCCTCGTTCATGTTCCAGTGCGAACACGAAACACGATTCCCTGTCCATTAGGAAACGAGGTTCTTCCCTAACGAACTTCCCGAAACCTCCCACAATTCTTTGTCTCTCTCTCATCCTCTCTGGTTCTATCACTTTGCTAGTGGCTCATTCTATCTGTTTCACTGTCTACTGCGTCCTCAATCGACATGTGCTGCCGTTCCGAATTAATCCACTTCAACATACATAACCCACAGGAGTAAAAGCGTCCGAAGCAATCTCCGTCTGCTGACGCATACATGTTTGTACTTTGCTAAATTCATTTTCTCTTTTGGTAGTTGGGTTTGTTGGAGGATTTTTTTTTTGCTCGTTTCTATGTTTATATCTGTGTTGTGTTGTTGGATAATTTGAGGAAAGATATAATGAGGAAATTGTTGGTATTCCCTTTTTTTTTTCTGTCGTTCGTTTATTTATTTGGAATTATTTTCCTTTTCTTTATTATTTACGAAAATCAGGATAATTATTTTTAGTGTTTTTATTATTTTAGACAGTCTATAGAAATATATTTAGCTCAGAGTACTCAAAAATTGTTCCAACCCTTAAAAATCATTGGAAAAAATTTTGTTTATATTAATAATCGTCTAAATAACGAAAATTCATTCAACGTATATTTTTTTTCAAACATTATTTCTTTATTTTATTTTTTATAACATACGAAATTGGTGGTTTGTTGAAAAATCACATTGAGATTGATGAGGTGTCCACTTATCTATCTAACAAATAAAAGAAAATATGAAAGAAAAAAAAAATAACAAATGCCATTTCACATTGAACAATTTCTCATCCCTTTTCTCAATTTTCCCGAGAACAAACCACTAGTGAGCAGGTTTGTAAGGGTTGGCGACTGTGAGCAACGGGCATTGTGTTCTCTCATACATTTTCTTTATTTCCTGGCAATCGAATGAGCAGAAAAATATATACGTCGTGACCTTACCATTTTCACTTCTGTCTCACCATATACATCAACATTCTACTTCGTTTGCTGTCTGAGTGAAAAAGTCACGAGTTTAGTCAGCCTCCAGAAAAAAAAAATAAACTTGACAATTCTTTCATTGTACTCGTCATTTATTTCTCATTGTTCTATTTCTTTATTTATTATTGCTTCGTATTTTATTTTTTATTTTCTCTTCTATTTTCATTTTATTGTAATATTCGTTGCACTTTACATTTTAGGTAAGATAGGTTAAGAGATAAAGATACATAAGGAACTAACGACGCTTATTGCAAAGGGAGAGGGGAAAGTGTGTGGTGTAGTTGAGAGGTCGTTGATGAGACACAAGAACGATGTTGAAGAGGAAGGTAGAAGAGAGAATGAATGAAGCAAAAAAAAAAGAAAGAAGAATTTTTCTCTCACCATATTCTCCTTTTTTTCTTTCTCCTTCTTTCTATTTTTCTATTATCCTCGTGAATGTGTAGGGGTGAATCGCACTTGGGTCATTGTCGTTACAGTGTAGTTGTAGTTGTAGTTGCTGTGACTACAGCATGGAACACTCTTCAAGCGCCTTGGGAATTAAACGATCTGAGCGAGCGTTTCTGACAACGGAGTTAACTGGCCTTGCAATTCGTCTTTTTTTTTTTATTTATTTTTCTTTAGCTTCGTTTTAGTTTTATTCTCTGTTCTGTGTTGTATTCTTTTTTTTTTTTTTTCAGTAGCTCAATTGTTGTGTGTATGAGTGCGTGATGTCTTTTCATGCCAACTTTTTGATAAGAAAAATGGCGAATGAGAAGGGGATGAAAGTCGATTTACGCTCACTCAACACTTGAGTGTGTAGGGGTTTTGTCTTTTGCTTTTTAAGATGAAAGAATGTGAATGTTGGGGTTGAGCTTTGTGGAGTTGATACATGAAAAATTGTAGGGAGGTTGAGTGTGCATGAGAAAAATAAAATTATCTGATATTTATAAAATTTTGATTTTCATATTTGATCAAAAATTTATGACATCAATTTACAAAATTTTTATTACTTTTCGTCTGTTAATTTGACAGTGACAGATAATTGACAAATATATAAGTTTTTATAAACAATTCTTTTGTTAATTATTTTTGATTGTCAGTATAAACAAGAAACAAAGATTTATTAATGTTTATGAAACTTTTGTTTGGTGTTGCACTTTATCACTTGTACAACAATTGACGATCCTTTTCATCTTCGTTATAACATTAATTACTGTGAAATATTCTTAAGTCGATATTAATTTATTATTAATTAATAATAATGAGCCAAACATTAACTATTGATGAATATTCATCAAACCAAAAGTCTCCATTTGTCTTTTATTTTTATAACAAATATATATTATATACCAATAATATTTATTAACTATTAAAAAGAATTTGTTTGATGCAGTCACTATTAATTTAAAATCACGAGAACACTTATATTCTTTTATAAATAAAATATTCATTAAAGCTGTGATGAGAATAATTAATCATCAGATATGAAAAAAAACTGGTCACACAGTAAAATATTAATTTCCTATTTCACAAATTTGAATCACTTTTTTCGTTCAGTAAATGGTTTTCAGTTCTATTAAAATTAAAGATAAAATATTAAATGAAATTATAAAACTAACGAATAGAAACAAAAAAAAAGCAATGAGCAAGTCTTATCATAAATCTCAAGTGTGTTATGGTGATAGAAAAATGAAGATAGCGACGTAAGAACACTTTGTGTCGCCTCGCACGGAGGTAAACATTGAACTATAACGAATTTTAAAGATTCATTTTAATTTGAATCGAACACATCATACGATGTTGATCGTATTGTGCAGTGACCCATTAAAAACTTGATGAATTCACATCCATTGACATTCGAATAATTGAATCCTTCAAGTAACAATAACGTCTTATCAACTTAAGTGTTAATTGTTCTTGAAATTTAATATATAAATATAAATTAATATGAAGATTATGTAGATGAATCTAGTGATGAATAAAAGAACCAACTTGCATTCGAGTGTGATTATTATTCTGTTGGAAAGATCATTGAGAAGTTGGAGTTTGATTCAATTTGAATTATATCAAACCAAAATTAAAATCATGAAAACATCAAAGTCTATTCTCATATTTATATCAGTTATTTCATTTTACAATTTATCATTTGTATTTGGAAATGAACAAAAGTTTGATTCAATCAAACGAGGCCATATACCAGCACAAACTCGTAGAGCTGCATCACAACCAGATAATAATAGAAACATTGGTGATAATAATGGTGGTCCAAAACCATTTTTAGAAGAATTCTGTTCAGCAATAACAACTTATTGCGACGCATTTGTGGATGATCATCATGATTTCTATCGTAGTGAAGAAGATGCTTTGAGGGAGAGAAGAAGTCGTAAGCCAAAAATTCCCAAGAAACCACTTATAATTTATTATTGATACGTAATTATTGGTTGAAGAATCAACTGAAATTTTGCGTGTGAATTATTTCAACAATTGATGAGTATTATCACAAGTGATTGAATTGTTCAGCGAAAATTAAATGTTCTGTTAATGACGATTGATTAAAAAAATTCCATCTCTTTACAAATATACAATATTTTCACCATTATTTTTTTAATTTATTTATTATTGATGGATTATTTATAATGTTGAGTGAAGTGACAATTATTATGATTCAATTTTATTGTGAAAGTTCTGATTTTGCTTCAGACATGTACATGAAAAATATTCATAATATGATTCATTTTGTGTTGAATTATTTATTATATTTATCTGGATTATATGTCTGAAGAAACTGACGAATTTTATTCTTGAATGATTCAAAAAATGGGTGAATAAATGATAAATAAAATTCGTTTTCTTTTGGATGGAGATGTTTATTTCACATGTAAAAGTATTTGTTTAGTGCGTCGATGCTTATTTGCTTTCCTGGTAAACTCCACTCGACTGTAGTATGAATGAATATATATAGAAGGGAAGAATAGTGCGGTGATACAAGAAATAGCAGAAAACGAAGGAGAATAGAGAAGAAAAGGCCATGTAAACTCCAGACTTTTGTTGTCGTTTCTCGAGTAGTGTAAATAGAGATGGACAACGAGAGAAAATGAGGAGAAATAAAAAGAGAGAGAGGGGAAAAAGAGGATTGAGCGTTGATAGGGACGTTGGTGACGCCTCAGGGGATTCCGGAGCGATTGAGTGGAAAATACCCGGCGTGGGTCAGACATTTACCCTTCGTGTCCTTTGCGCATCCAATTCCGATTGACTTCCACTTGAATTTTTATTTTTATTTATATATCTTTTTTTATTTCATTCCTATTCTTTTTACAGATTGTCAAATAAATTATCTGTTAGATGATGCCTGAATTATCTAGAGAAATTTAATATTTTATAATTTTAAACTTGAAAAAAAAATAAGAAAAGAAAACAAAAATGGCAAATTTATTTCTACTTATTTTTATTCTTTCAGATAAAATATTTTGGTATTTATGCAATTTCGAAATGTTTTGATAATTCAATTGTTAACTAAAATTTAGTTGAATAAATATTGACAATTGTCATCGAAGTGTGATCAAGCAAATACTTAATCTCGTTATTATTTACAGTGAGGTTTATATTTCATTTTATGAATCACATGAATTCAGATATCAATCAGTGATGCAGTGAATAATAATGAAATGTTTTGCGATTGATTATTCACTGCATGACACGAACTGTAGAGACAAATATTAATATTTTGGGTGTTAAATACACTTGATTGATTCTCTAAAAAAAATATTTACTTTATAAAAATTAATTTTCATAACGAATTAAAATAACAATTCGAATGTGACACATTCTTAAATATCTGTACAACTTCTTGGAACAAAATCTTAAATTTCAATTCAATTTTATATCTCAAAAACATTTAAATGATAAAATATCAGATATAAAATCGTCTTGTGACATTAACCCAATCAAATTAATAATCGCATTAATAAAAAAAAACAAAACTACCAACCACTAATTTCCTTCCTTTCTTCCCTGCCTCAGAAAAAAAATATTCCACCAATTACACTGCATGCATCTTATCAGCACTTTATCCAATCGCCACTTTCCTCACATTACCTTCTCCAAAAAAAAAACATCCCTCCAATAAACTACGGAAGGGAGAAAAAAAAGCACGAGAGAAAAGAAACAGCAGCAACAAAAATAATAACACAAATTTGTTCTGTTCTCCACCCTAAAATAAGAAACATAATAAACTACCCACAATTTTTTTTTTCCTAATATTTTCTTCTAACTTCCCTTTCTTTTTCCTCCAATTTCTTTTATCTCCACTAGTATTTTTGTATACCACGTTCAATATAATATTTGTCTCGTTACATAAACCAACAAGACATCGTGGGTGTTCTTAATATATAAATATACTCTCAACTAAAACTCAGTAGAGCTAAAACGAAATAAGAAAAAAAAAACAGAAGAAAAGTCCGTTCGAGTGGGCGCAAATTACTCGTAAAAGTCAAACGACTCTCGAACTGTATAGTGGTATAGTTTTAACTGCCATAGAACGAGGGAAACGGAATGCAAAAAAAAAAGAGGGAAATGAAGACAGAAATAAACGTGCAAGGGGTAGAAAAAAAATACCAGTTTTAACCCTACGGTAATATCGTTACGCCTATCGCCCATACAACGACCATCCTATCGCGAATTCTGCAGGCATTTTGCCTTTTCCTTTCTTCACATAAATGAATTTTCTTTCGATTCTTATTCTCCTTCTGTTTCTTCATCTTTATTTCTTCATTTCATTTTTGGCAAATGAATTTTCATTGAAACAGTTACCGACGCTTTTTTGTTTCTTTTTTTATTTTTATTTTGTCTATGTATGGGATATGTATGAATATAGATGAGAAAATACATAATAATATATTTTTATGTCTTATTTTAATGCGTCGATTCTTTTGCTCTTATTCTGCGCCGATTCTCTCTGCAAATGCGATCGTAATAGCGTTGAGATTTTCACTGAGTCTACCACTTTCTCGCATAATAGTCGAGATTTTTTTTTTCTTTTCGTTTCATTCTTTTCACCTGTTATGTCTGTAGTAGGTCGAGTATTTTTCTTTACTTTTTTTTCTTTTTTATATTTTACTCATTCACTTCTCGTTTGTGCGATCCTTTCGCAGTTCCACCCTCTCTCACGCTTTCTCTTAACTCTAATGAGTAATAGCGTAAAATATATTCGTGAACGAGTGTATGAGGGTGAAGCACCCGCAATGCAGGCGAGGGCGTTGTTAGGGGTGACCTTAGCTACTACCCATTTGCGTCGTTCGGTTGTTGAGAGCGTTGTTTAGTGTACTTGGAGAATGTGTGGGACGAAAAATTGTACGTTTGGCTGTTTTGTTTGTAATGGGAGAGAGGAGAAAATTGTTGAGAGGTTTTTTTTTTTTATATTTGAGAGGGTTTTGATGGTTGGGTGGTTGGAGAGTGAATGAGTAGTTAGCATGAGTAAATGCCATACTCTTTGGTAGTATTTGCGAATTAATTTGTTGAAGTGTTGAAGTTTGTTTTCTTTTTTTTTTTATGTTTCGTTATGAGGCGGTGAAAAATCATTTTTTAGTTTAAAATTGATGCGCATTTCAATTGTTGTGGGTTTCAATGTATTTTCAGAGAGCTAAAATTGATGAGTTTTGTGAATAATTGAACTTTTATTCGTGATATTTTCGTTTAGGTAAATTATGTAGGGGATGAATATTTAAGGAAGTTGGTTAATTGTTGTTGAGAGATTGTTATTGTGGGAATTCTGGTTTATTTCTTTGTCGTGACGTTGGTGGGTTTTTTTTTGTCTTTTCACGCAGAGCGAGGAATGAAAATTGTCACATTTCCATATGTCATTTTGTCATATTTCTTGACTTGCTTAAGAAATTTCTCTATGCGGATATTTTTGTTTTATAATATAAAAATAGAATTGACGATGCAAATTTTTCAAAGTAGAATTTGCGTTCACTCCTCATTCATTAATTTGTGATTACGCCTCCTTGTTTAATACTCAACGTCTGATAAATTTAGCAACTATTTTTACATCCTCGGTGACATAGTATAAGAAAAATTCTTTAGCTACATTTATTTAATCGTAAAAAGCATAATTTTGACGATTCAACATATAAATTTACACTTGATAATTCCCAAAATCAAAAACTAAATCATAAACCTGCAAAGTCATATTTAACGTGTTCAAACCCGTCGATCAGTTCTTCATAAATCTGGAAAATAAATGAAATGAAAAAAATATATTCAAGTAAAAATAAAAATTCTTTTATTCTTTAATCCGTACATTTATCAACATCCAGTTAAATCTCCTCTTAAAAACTTGAAACTAACTCCCAAAGTTTGAACTATGCAAAATCTTGTTTAAACCGGTGCATTTTCTTCATCACAAATTTCACATAAACTTCAACAAGCGAATACATTAACAACGTTCACCACTTCAGACAATTTTTCAAACTTGAAAAAATTGCATGAAATCATAGAAAATAATCCTCTGAACAGCCATCAACTAAATAATATAAAAAAAGAAAGAGAAAATGGAGAGTAAAATGAACAGTTCACTAATAAAGAAAATGAAGGATTTAATTTCATCATCACGTCAGACCTCAAAATTAACCAAAGGACAATAAATCACTTCCTAAAACTCGACCAAAGAAACAAAAAAACCTAAAATGCAATTACTTATACATCTATTCTAACTATAACTTACATTTTCATGTTTCAGGTGGACCTTAAGCCTCTACGAGAGCCACCAATAGTAGTGCCATCACCTCAAATAACAGAGAAACGAAAAGCCGACGAGACAGACGCCAACAAAGACTTGAAGAAGGTAAATAATTTATCACACAAGTAGAAATAAGAAAATTCTTCCATTAATGTCAGTTTTCATTAATCTTTGCTCCTTCGTTTTATCCCAAATGCAATTTTACTTAATGCTTAAGCCCTGAAAATAAATTGTGTAACCACACGCACCAATAAGAAATATACTTTGTGATATATTTATTTGTGTATATACAAAAATCATTTATGTGGCGTTGGATTTGCAGTGGGATCAAGGGAGTTTGATTTTCTCAGTAATCTCCTTTGCCTTTGACAATCGCAAAGTATTTTTGGATCATCGATATTTGACAGAAAGCGTTTCACACACAAATATCTGTGTGCGTGAACGTCCGTCTACCAATTTAACTCTACCTCTGATCATCGTTAGGTAAACGTCGTTGACGGACACGTCCCTCAAACTCCTAACGAAAATACACGTCTGACCAATCACACCATTACCACTGATGTGTCTCGTGTTTATCTTCAACAAACGTTTAATTATATTTTTCTTTTTTTAAACCTTCGTCTATGAACATATTTTTTCAAACGATGTTGATCGTTTATTTTATTTTGAGTTTTAATGTTTAATTATTTAATTATTTTAATTTTCTCAATTTCCTGGTTAAATTTTTACAATTCAATTCACTGTCAATTTATTTTGTTTGGAGGTTTGTTAATTTTTTTATTGTTGATTCAATTATTAATTAATTTTTAATTGTCTTTTATATCATTTACGTTGTTGTTAGATAAATATCTTGGTAAATTGTCGTAGACATCTGTAGAAATATACTCGATAAATTTGTCGATGATAAGAATCTTTGTTTTCAATTTATTTTGATATTTTATTTTACCTTCGTATATCTTTCTCAAGATGATTAACAAATAGAGAAAGTTGTAGTAACAAGAAACTAGATTTAATCTTTTATATTGACAGATATTTTCTATAAAAATATCGTTCGGTGGTTCATATATGTCAATAAATGTCACCAACGTTGACAGAACAATCCGTAAAATCTTGAGGAAATGAATGAAATTGAATGAATGAAGAATATTGATTTTTCGAATCACAATATTAAAACAAATATATTCGATTTACGTAACTGTTATTGCATTTTTTTGAATTTTCATAACAAGTTTTGTATATTTATTTATTTATTCAGTTACACCTCTATTCTATTTTTAGATTCTTTTTTGCATCATCAGTACACGCCCATAAATGAATACAAAATTTATTGAAGATTTTTTTTTTAGTCTATCTTGATTACTTGTGATTAGTTCATCAATCATAATTTTTTTTCTTTAACATTGATAAATTCATCTTTCAACTTTTTTCATCTTCAATTATTCATTTATTCAACATTTATAAATTCATTACATTATTTACTTACTTACACAATGATAAGAATGCATAAATACTTCCAACACTTTTTATTCCTCTCAGTTTCGATTTAAAAATTTCCATTGCTTTGCTCATATCCTCATTTATTCAATTATTCCATCTCCAACAAAACAAAAAGGAAATAATAATCCACAACAAATCAATCGATAGTTGATAAATTCATTGACTGTTGCTCACTAATTTTACAAAATTAAATAAAAATTTAATCCAATTGTTTCTTCATTTAGAAAAAAATAATAATAAAAGAATAAAATGAGCTCACGAAAATTAACCAAAAAAGAAGAAGAACAAAATGAATAACTCCACTGACATGACACAAAAATCTGGGTTAACAATTCTTACTCATCTCTGTCGTATTATCTTTTTCAATTAATCTCCACAATTTCGCGTCATTTAACATCAAACAGACTATACATAGTTATAGACAACAAATACCTAGTATTATTCTCATAATCATTATATCACAACGTAACGAATACAAAATTAAATTGGTTTCTCTATATATCTCTTGTCATATTTACATTCAACATAGACATGTTCAAACATGTATAAACGTAAATATCCCATCTATCTATTCATATCCATATAAAGTTGCTGTTCCTGTTGCTTCCGGCCGTAGTTGTATCCGCTGTCTCCATTGAACTCTTCTCTTTCCCTTCCCCATTTCACTTTGTCTGCCAACTCTGTCTTCCATCCACGTGGACGATTCAAATAACCATGTGTATACCGGAAACTATCGTCATATACAACAGCAACAGGCATCGCAAAACCCACGCACAGTTGGTTTCCACAATTCATCGTGTGTGTATCATGACGTCGATATTTTCCATTTAATGATACAGTTGGGTATGATATAGTATGGTAATATTGGTGGGTGGTTGGTGTGGTTGTTTTATACCAGTGGCCAATGATGCTGCATCGTTTTGTAAATATCAACTAAAGCATTTATCATTCGATCATTCATTTATGAACATAAATAATAGAATGACAATGATTGCAATATTTTTTTTCTTGTTACCATTTGAAATATGAGTTTTTATATTTATTATTGAATTTTAGGTGGTTGAAATAGACAGCAGCATTGGGTTTTTAGAATAGTTTAATTGTTGATTGGTTGGATAGGGAAAGTTTGAGTTGATGCTTTGGGAAATGGAGTTTGCAGATGTTGTAGGATTTTTGAATAATTGATTTTATTTATGTTTCATGGTATTGATGAATGTCACAGAGTGAATATTGATGTGATCATTCATTAACAATGTTTGAGCTTTCTCAATTTGGCCAAAATTAGTTGATATTTAGAATTGGTAAATAGGTTTTCGATTAAGCATGTCTTTTCTTTAGTTTTTTTTAGGGTTGGTTCTATTATTTAATGTTTGAAATACATTTATGTGTAGTTTGTGTTTGAGGGTTCTGTCTACAAAGTTTTGGTTGTCACAAGAGATGTTCACTACAGATATCATGAGAAAAACTAGTTGGTATGGTGTTCAGAATACACATGTGCAGTTCATTAACAAGTTTGAGTTTACGTGCACGAAATAGAACGTGAAATGATTATCAAGCTTGGTGATTATTCAATTTCTATTCATATTAATGGTAATTTTATTACATGGATGATTTGAAATATTTAAACCTCATATAGGTGGGTGAACTTATATTTTATTTTGGTTTATAATGCACACATATTTCATGAATTTAAAAAAAAATCACATTTCAATTCAACTTCATTTAAATTCCAATCTCCAATGACTCAATCGAGTTTTTCCTACAGGAAAAATCAATCACGTCCACAACATCAATAAAATCGACACCTCACAAAAATTTGTTCACAAGCCAAAGTGAATATATAAAAGAAAAAAGCAAATGAGTAAATGAACGAATGAATAAATGAATGAATTGATGTATCGAAAAGTAGAAAATAATGCAGATAAAATAAAAAAAGAGAAAAAAATTAGCCAGGATTAATTTACGTCTAATAGACAGAATGGAATAGATCCCCATGGACGTTGTGAATGGAAAATGCGAATGAAAGGGAATTTTTTAAAACGAGTTTTCGGTTGGTCGGTGGTGAATCGATGCAGTCAGAAAAAGTGAAAAAAGTAAAATAAAATGAAACTCTAACCGCATTTTTCGTGCAATCTTTTTTTCCTTCGCCTTTTATCCGCTGTAGCGAATGACTTGCGCGAAAATTCGTGGCATCCCACACGAGTGCGTATGTGCAAGTATGAGTGAGCCATTCAAAGCTCTTTTCTTTACTTCATGGTGCACTATTTCCCTTTCTTTTCTACTCTCTCACCTCAACTCTTTGTGCGCACATTTATGTTCACTCTTCATCTCACTTTATTTTCCAACCTTCATTCCACTCAGTTGACTTTCGCCTGAATCAACAACCATCCAGTTGCCATGAACGTAGCAACAAACCCCGGTATTGCTACATATGCTTTACACCACGTGCTTTTCTATCACATCCTATTTTTACCCCTTCACCTCATACATCCCTCCCATGTTTCATCTATCAACAGGAACCGACAGGTGCGGCAGACCAATTGAAATGAGTTGGTTTGCTCTTATTTGTTGACTTTGAATTTTTATTTTTCTGGGTAACTTTGGCTAGGCTGTTGACCCACCACATGAATATATCCCCCCCCCCCCCCCCCCCTTCCCCCCACGCACATGCACACACATACATATGAATCATGTGCAAGAGTGCATAAAAGCCAACGAATTTTATTTTGATTGAAACTTCTGAAAAGCTTCAGAATAAATTTTTCGAACAGATGTTTTAGTTCCGGGATTTTTTCGTTGCTTATTTTGTCCATTTTCAGTCTTTCATTTTGATTTTTTTTTGTCATGGTACAGTTATATTCACGATTGAATATCAGTTGCAGGTATAGCAAGTTAGAAAAGCAATTCAATATTGAGTATAGAATGAAAATAGGAAAAGATAAATGCGTGTTTAGGGAAAGAATAAGATCTTTTGATTATGGTGGATTGGAATTGAGTTGATATTGTTTGCAATAGGCTGAATCTTTGTGATGGAATTCGCTCAAAGTTTTGACATGTTCGGTGGCATGTCCTTGATTACGTTCATTGTTTTGAGAAATAATGACTTTTGCTAGGATTAGTTTGATATAATTAAATTATTGTGAATTTTTTGGTATGGATGTTTTTATTAATAGAAACTTTCATTTAAGTAATTCTTTGTGAATTTGTTGAATAGTTTTTGAGGAGATGTTTGATAGGATTAAATTGATGAGTAACACAATCAAGTTATAGAAATTATTTGATGAATGTATGAACTACAAAATTGAATATGAAAAAGTAGAATGAATTTTTTTTTTACACTTGTACATATGAGGAGAGGTGTGAGGTTTAAAATCACATCCATTTATTATTGTTCTACCAACGTACTCTATAAAGTAAGTCACAGAAATACATTAAAACAAAAGTGATAAAAGTAATATTTATTATAATATGAAGGTAACGTAGTAGTGATGTGTTAAAACAAAAGTAGTAAACAAGAAAATATTGTAATAAAGAAAAATATTGTTGTAAACAGCATGACGAAATATCAGTTTTTTCAACTTTAGAAAAACACATCAGACAACAGAAGAAAAATTGAGTGTAAAAACTTTACTGAGAAATGTGTGTTGGCTTTTATTGAATTTTTAAATATCAGATACAAATTTCACAGATTTCAGTTCTATAATAATTTTGCACAAATTTTATTTTTCTATTAAGACTAATTGGAAAGTGAATTTTTCCACGTCTTTTATCAAGAATGAATAAAAATATTATAAACAAACGAATAAAAACTAATTACAATTGCATTCTCTTGTAAATAACAATTAACTTGTTTTTTTATAACAAAACATGAAGTAAATTATTATCAATTTTATCATCCCCCAAAAAACTTCATCATCAGAATACCAATTTAAAAAAACCAAAATAATTCTTCAATTTTCTAAAATTCTTCTTAAAATGTTTCTCTAATAAATTTTTCTCATCTTAATTGTGAAAATAATATTTCAATAAATAAAACAAATTTTTTAACAACATAAATTCGATGAATAAATTTCTTTTTCTTGCTTTTGTTCATGTGTATGGTGGTTATGTGTCGCTCACTCATTATATAAATTTGTAAAGGCTTATAATGTATTATCATAATGTGACGAGCGTCCACTTGCACGTCGAATAATGACAATGTGTAGTATGTGTATATGGACATATATATAATGTAAAAGTACGCGATCGTCGATGCGAATGGCTATTAGATAGACGTGATGCGGGAACCAGAGCATAAAGCCACCAGTAGAAAGACAAAGAGCACTAGATGAAGAGGGAGAGACGAAGAGTTTTCTATATATGCAACGCATCATCGTCACGTGCCATCTTCGGCCGAGCGTAAAATACCAAATTATCAAGAGCCGAGAGCGAGAATAAAATTAATAACGTCCCACAAGTTTATAATTAATTTAATATTATTATTTCATTATTACTATATCTTTTTTATCATCACGATATTTCAATTCTTTTTTTTTCTCTTCAATCTACAGTTGAACATTGATGTAGTTCATTTGTATTATTGTTCGTATAGTTAATTAGTTATTTATTTGAAAGGTTTTTGTGAAGTGAATGAAAAATTTAATTGAAATTTACGATTAGTTTATTCATTATTTTTATCATTGATATGTGTGATTGGTTTTTTTTTTTGTCATTGCTCTTTTGTTTCTTTTGCTATTCGTTTTTCTTCCCTTTGATTTAGGATTTCGTTTCAAATCGACGAATAGAGGTGGTGAAATGAACACTCCAATAATACCGTTGTTCAATCGACCATGATCACCAAAAACACAATTCGTTGTTACTTTATTTATTCATTTATTTATTTATCTATCTTTTTTTTTCTGGTTTTTGTTTCAGGCGAAATTGGAAACGAAAGCGCTGAAAGCAAAGAGGCCGGGATTCACAGATGAGCGGTACAACGAGACTAGCTATTACGTAGAGAATGGTGAGTTGATGCAGTACTGTAACATTTTTTTTTTCATTGCATTTTATTGGTTATTTTTTCTTTTATTTTTTTTTTCTTTCTTTTCGTTTCTTTTTTTTCTTTTTCTTTCTCTTCATTCTATGTTTCAACGCAACCCGCAAGTCTATTTTTACGTCGGTTATATATTCATTTATTCGCTTTTTCATTTTACGTTGTATGTACTCTCGTCTATTTTCATTTCAATTTTTTGTTTATTTGTTGAAAGGAGAAAACTTGGTAAACTGTGATTAGTAATTTATATTATATTAAAATATGGAATGGTTTGGTGAAAAGAAGTAAATGGGGAAACTGTCACGGTAATTTGTTGGAAAATCTTGGTGATTTTTATTCTATTTGTTGAATGGCTGATGATATAGATGCAAAAGTTTATAGGGAAAACTTTAAGCAATTTTCAATCTTTAATTGAGACAGAAAAATATTAATAGCTTTTACCATTAGAAAGTGGCATTAGTAACTTTTACAACTGTAATTTAGAATAGTGAAAATTAGAATTCTCTATTTTTTCGAACGTCTCGTTAGGGCCAAAGATTTTTTGACAATTCTAAAATACATCATGAGGAATATCATTGTCACTTTAGTGATCGTAATTTTATGAACAAAATTGAATTTCACACAATCCGTAGTTTCAAGGACAATAAAAATATTGATAATTAAGAATTTCCTACAATTTTTAGTTTTTTCATAACTCTACAGTTCATTATTGATACTGCAAGTAGAAAAATCAATACCACAAAAAAAAATAAAAATACCAAATGTTTTTATTTTCCTAATTAATGATCAAAATCCAAAACTTGACATCATAGAAAGACAAACAAAACATCAAGTTATCGTTCATCGTATTTTCCTCTTTCATCAATAATCGAAATAATAAAAAAAAAAATTCCCCTCTTCATATTAACAAACTAACAAAGAGAAAAAACAAAAGCAAATGTTGATTATGATTATGTAAAATTCGAATAAATGATAATACTATTGAGTAAATAGTTTGCATGTGAGTGATGTTTTGTTGGATAAAGGAACAAAGGAAAAAGCGAGAATGGAATATAGAGGAAGTGAGAGAAATGATGACTTCGATAATTATTTACAGTACAAAAACATACGCAAACTACTTCATATGTGTACTTAGATACATGTGAATATATATTGTGGTCGATTTAGATCGAAATCGCGACAGCATATGGCATGCTAACTCATACGTGTTGTGTTTACCAACCAAACTGCGATTAACGAAACAATGCATTGTGGTTAGATTAATAACACGTTACCACATCATTAATAATACGATCGCACTGCTTATATTACGTATTATCTAAATAATATTATAACATCACTTAAATGACATCAGATTAATATTGTGTCATTTTTTATTTACTTTTTATAAAACATGTAACTAAAGGAACAATTTTTTTTCAATTAACACTTCTGAAAAAACTCAGAAAAAATTTAAAATCAACTGAACAATATTACATTGAATAATTTCTTATAAAATATTGAGCGACCTATTTTTGATTTTTTAAACATTAACCTTTGTAGAATTCAAAGTTTAAAGAATTTTTTGAATACTTTCATTGTTCAATTTACTCATAATTTTTCTTTTATTCTACATAAATAGAGAAGTTGATTTACACTGAATAAACAATTGCGTTTTTAATCACAACAAAATGAAGAAATAAACTTTTAGTAACCCTAAAACAAATTAAATTTAACGAATTAAATCCACACAGAAATTTGAGAGTATATTTTTATCAGTAGTGACAATTCCTACGTCTTAAATAACCAAACAAGAATAATTACAGTTACATTATTAGATTTACTGATAAACAATTCGAGATTCTAATTCAAGTATCTCGAATAATTACTTGGTACACATATTCTACTACTTTTGTGTAATAGTCACTGATTACTTTGTGCGGATAAATAATGAGAACGTGAATATCTACAAACAGATGGGAAATTCACAACAATAACACAAGCGATAAAGGTGACTTTGTACCTGATATCAACCCAGAAGTGTTAGTGAGAGCAACAAAGAAGGACATGTTGCAGTTGGTCGAGAGAATAATACATACATTTACACAAATCGATTGAACAATTGAAGAGAATGAATGTGCACAATAGCGTAGGGTGCTTATACCCCTTCATGTTCCATTGAACATCTAGGCAATGGAGTATCGACATTCGAAATACAAATGTGTATGTATGATTGCTCTACATTTGTAATAATAGTTCGTTGTTCACGACACGAAAAACATCAACTCGCCAGAGAACATCTGACTATATCACAGCAGTCTTTACTGTAAAACAATGAACTATTCATATCAACTTGTTGAAACTGATATGCGTGAATAAAAGAGTAAAATTGAATTGTCATGAATGCACAAACATTTTAAGATAATTAAAATATCTGATTTGAATGGAAATTTTTCAATGTTTTCCAGAAAAGAGATGAATGGTAAAATTTGTAATGCATGAATCTATTCAATCGGAATTTTCGATAAGTTACTTTTGTAATTGTAGATTTTTCGCAATGGCATTTTATTAGTCGCCGTTTTTCCACCAGAATTCACTGGTTAGAAGTAGAAATTGGTCGATTAGGTTGGGAGATAAAGTTGATTAAAGTTTCCGTGATTAAGTTTGGTAAAAGGTGAGTTTTGAAGAGTTTTAACTGAGAGGGATAATTTTTAAGGGTTGAGAAAGTATTGAACGAAGTTGAACCAAATTTTCTATATCGACGGTGATATTTATTGTCGAGGCATAATTGAAGAAATAAATAATTATAGAATTAGAATGTTTTTGATGGAACAACAAATATTCAAGATGAATTTATGGAGGATCACAGAAATACAACGACATTCAACTGGAAAACCCATTTACTCTCGTCATCTTGATATCAAAAGTTGTTGTAATTGAGAACAGATTAAAAGTTTTTCTGACAACAAAAAACCTTAGATATGTCCAAAAAATAATATGACATCACCCACACAATTTTATTCTTTCAAAACGATTCCAGCTACTAAATTCATTGTCAACCACTCTGCAACCCTGCAACGAATACACCCAGAATATCCCACACTAAAAGATTGATCAACAACAACAATACTTTACTCATGAGCAAAAAAAATCCTCAACAAAATAAAGAAATAAATTCTCCCTCAATAATAATAAACAAAAGAATAAACAAAAAATGCAATCGTCCCCCGACGACAAAGCTCTTCGCATTCAGATAATTCCTCCTTCTTAACATTGGTGAAACGAGCGGAAGTGAACGCCATGTTTTAAGATAGACTGTAATGGAACATTGGGGGGTTGGAAACTAAGCGAAGCAAGCTGGAGCCACAAGCATACAGGTAAAGCACAAGATGGGATGGAAAGTGGTTGGAAACTACGTGATTCAAATCTAGATTCGATCCTATCCGAGCGTGTTCTTCACTGAGTCAAGAAGGCTCGCTCGTCCCTTGAGCGATCGCGTTTCCTCATGCTTTCTCTGTTCTAACTCTTTCTCTCATGCTTTCTTGATGAACACACATACATATATATATTCATATACACACATATCTGTACAGCAAGCATTCTCCCTTTGGTCTCTTGTATTATCGAGCAGAGAAATCCCAGGGCCAACAGTAATTTGGGGGCCAGACCAGCCCATGTGGAATGCTAGAGAATATACGTGTACAGCAAGCACTGGAACATCATGGATGCCCCCGAGCAAACCTTACGTCTTACCATCATTTCTCTTCTATCCAATCATCTTGCTCTCTATCTTCCTTATTCGCTGTGTACTCAGTGCAGTACAATATAATGATGCTTGTCTTGTACTACCGATTCAAAGCTGAATGCAAAGTGCAGTTTGTTTCAACATGGATTATTGATTCATACGTTGAAGAATTTTCAATCGAATTTTTGAAAAAGATTGAGAATACTTTTGTGAAGTGGAAATTTCTTCAGACGCATTGTGCGTTCCCTTTCTTGGGAGGTCAATAAGTCTGGTTGTCACGCTCGGAGGTGGAACGCTCATTCGGGTAAACTCGTAAGACCCGAAATGGATTTTACCGTTACGTTTGCGTTTTACTCACTCTTGATTCGTTCGCACAGTGCGCACGCTCGAGAGACATTTTATGCTTATCATGCGGACCGTACGTTGATGGATGGCGCCACACTGTACAACACTGACACCATCTGATGGAGGTTTGTTGTAGAATGGTTTACATTAGTATCTGTGGTCTACTCGAACAGCTGATCGGTTACTTTCTTATACGTTACCGTAATTCTTGACGATTTTGATTTAGTTTGAATTCAAACAATTGGAAATGGAAGACAATAAACAGGTGGACGAAAAGCTCAAACGAAAGAGGGAATTAGCTAGATTACGTGTGAAAAAATGGCGTAGGAAAAAGATGAGTCAACTCCAGAGTAAGTCAGGTCCGGAGGAGAAAGTAAAAATTGCAGAATATAAATTAGAACGTGCAAGAGAATTAACAAGGTTGCGCGGAAGAAGATATCGTGAAAGGAAGAGGCTTTGTGAATTGAAAAAACTGCATGCGACTTATGGTTCACAGATTTCTAAGTCTTCAAATCAGGATTCATCAATTGTGATTGAATATCAGAAGATTGAGATTCATAATTCGAAGGTGCCTGAAATGTCTCTATATTTGGACATTCCTATCGATATAAAAGATGAACCAATTAGAGTGGATAACCTGAAGGCAGACCAGATCATTGTTGATATGAAAGATTTATCAGTGAATGTGAATCAATCAGAGAATGATCAAATCATTGATGTCAAAAATGAAGAGACTGATGTAGATGATTATGTTGATAACTGCACAGAATCGTGTCCGGAAGTGAATTCTATAACAGGAACAAAACAGGAAATTTATTCAACATCATCAGATGAAGAAGATCAACGAATAAACATTGATGAAGATTCAGGATCATTAGGAAATGAAGCAGATGGGTCATTCAATTCTGACTGCCAGCACAGACCATTCGTTTTCGTTGATGTAGAACTGTTGGATGATACCAGCTGGGATGAAGACTGTGATATCTGATAATGCAGAAGACAATTATTTCAATGATGTATTTTATTCACTTCTTTAATTAAATGTTCTTTTACATAGTGACAGAGCAGTATGAGAAAATTTTTCTCTTGATTTATGATTCTTGCAGCCGAGTTGAAGGAAAATTAAATCGTAGAACATTCCAAATTGTTTTTTGAGATAACTTTTAAGAATATTGATTGCAGCGTCGCCAACTTTTACTCAAGTACACATTAATAAACAGCTTTTGAATGTTAATTACTAACCTAGAAAAATTGTCCATTAAATATGAAAAGTTTAGGTGAGCCAATTCACTTTAAATTACCCAACTTTTGTTCTATTTTTTTCTTTGATATTTTCTTCAACGGTTGAGATTTTATGAATTTTTGTTTAATTATTGTGTACATGATGGAGAATTTTGTGATGAGTAATATTGAATTTTAACTAGATCAAAGAGTTCAAAGAATCGAAAACTCATATCAGAATTTTATCTATTCTATTTTTACTATATAGATTTTACAGTTAGTTAATGAAATGTCATATGAATGAGAATTTAAAACTATTTTAACAAATTAATCATAGGAAAATAAAATAAAAAGTTAAATAATCTCTGTACACATGAAAAGAATAAAAAAAAAATTGCAGAGTTTGCATCGCACATTTCTACTGACTCCAACTGCGACAAGCAGCTTTTTCCAAAGTTTAAAAACCTCTCGTTGCAATTTTAACTCACCCCATACTTTTACCGCCATAACAATCTTAGTTTCTGTTCTCTTTAACACCCAAATATATTTCTCACACATTCACTAATATTTCATACAAAAATTCTGGTTGCTTATTTATAAATTCATCAATTTTATCATCCCATCATCAAATATAAAATTGAAAAATATTAAATCGCACAAATAATTAACGTCAAATCTATTCATTCATTTTTATTATTCAATAACAAAATTTTGCTGAAAATTTATTTCTCGATCACTTTATCTTCTTTTTCATCTTCGTTATTTTATATTTTTATTTCCTTTCTTTTTCCCATAGTTTCACTATAATATTCTGTATCTCAATACATATATGTATATATATATCTATACATAAATATATCACCTCTTCACGCAATATATAGTTACCAGGGACGTTTGCAAACTTGTCAAATCCTGTGTCAAATATTCAGTGGTTGTGCTCCCTTCTCAACAAAGCATATGAATTTCATAGCTCTGTCTCCAAGAGTGCACCATGATATAATATAAATATTTCCCCTTCCCGTTCGTCATATATGTATATACACATACATATAGGAATGAATGTAAAGCAGACACAGAGCATGATATATATCAAATTCAAAGGCCACTGAAAATATATATAAATTTTCTATCCCTCTATTTTTTTTTACCTTTCATTCTTGCCATTCAGTACTCTCAGAATATTCTACATTTATTCATATTTATATTTATATATATACATGTATATATGGGGGTGTGTGTATGTATACCATTGACATTCGTAACAAAAATCGATCTAGACCCTCATATACATATCTGAATAAAATAACGATCAGGAATAAAAAAATAAAGAATTGAATGGAGAAAATTACATTCAACTCTTAAAGAATTGTATTCAAGATGACAGAGAGACATTTGGGGGTAGTAAATGGGTGAGTTGGAATGGTTGAAAAAATTTATTCTCTACAAATGTTTAAGAATACGAAGGGTAGTTGAGCGAGTAGCAATGTTTATTACCAAGTAATAATGGTAATGATAATGATGATATGTATGAGATAAATTGGATTGTTGATGATGATGAAAAAGTTATGGAGAGAAATAAATTACTGTAATAATATAAATATGTAAAACTGTAGAGGGAAGTAAGAAGAGGGGGAAAATGAGTTCAATATGTTGCATTTATGAGTTGAGGTGAAAATTTCATTACCACTTTTTGCAACTCCTTTTTTGTCTACATTTATTTTGTCGACCTTTATTTTGTCATTTTTTCATTATTGACATAATTTATTTTTTGTCATTATGTACAACTGATTTTATGTTTATTGTTATCTTCGATTCTTTTTTGTTTTATTGTTTTATTTTTTTTTCACATACTTTTATTTATATGGGATGATAAACATTAAATTATTATTGGCAAAGAAATTCCTTAAAGTATCTTCGTGAGATCATTCTTTTGTTTCTTCTTTTGTTGTTTCTTTGTTTTATTTACTTTTATTTTTATGACTCACGAAGTCTCACTCACCCTTTTGCACTCTGCAGGTTTTTCTTTTTTTATATATACTGTGTAAAACTACAATGTATATAAAAATTCACTTTATTTTCTTACATCATGATTTACATTTGTTGATTTTCAGTTTTTCCTTTTTCTTTTTGTTTCGTTTTACATATGGAGATTTCAATAACACCTTTGTGGTTGTTATATGTGAAATAAATTGAAGGGTTGTTACAATGCTATTGTATTATTTTATATTTTTTTAATTGTATACAACCAACCACGAAGTCTTATCTAAGAAAAAATTGATGAATGAATAAATAATGATTCTTTAACGATGCAGAAAAGAGAAAAAGTGTAAAAAGTATGGAAATACAAATGAGAATGTAAATATATTATCGATGAAATAAAAAGTGGAACGAGTTTATTATATGCAAGGGTTGTTGTATGTATAAAAACGTGTATACATGTGTATGTGAGTATTGCAGAATGGGGTTCTGGTAAATTTATATTCTTGTAGGGGCTGTGAAGTATAAATTCAGTAACGAAGAAATGATTTTTAATAAGCTCAGAATGTCATTAAAGCTATTGCACCGAGCGACAATTAAAAGCTCGAATAATTACAGTTGGGTGGAATAAATATCTAAGGCGTTCACGTTTGCATTTGGGGGTGAAGAAAGTAGGGTGAATGAGTGGAAGAGTGAAGGGGTTGGTAGTGGATAGAAATGCAAGAATACTTGGAATATAACAATCAATTTTCATTTTTACTTTTAGAAATATTATGCAATTGTTTGTCATCATTTAAATGAAAATAAGGGAATCCCAAAATTGGAAATATAATTGTTATTGTTATAATGTTCATATTTGTTGGGTTTTAGATCATATCACGGTGAAAATTTTATTTTTAAATAGAATATTACTTGTACTAAAATTATAATTTTTGAGATTTAGTATTTTTCACGCAGTTAAAAAGATATTGAAAATCTGAGAATTTTGATGCTGAAAAAAAAGGTGGATTAACCTCAATCGCGAAAGCACAAAGGGAATTTTCATCCCTTTTAATTTTGCCGTTTTTTTTAAATTTTTTATAATGAACTATTTTCAATAGCAATTAAAATCAACTACCCCTTGTGAACGTTTCTACCATCCAAGAAAGTCCACCAACGATATCGATTGCACAGCGAGTGAAAGAAAGAGTGAATCAAATATTTAATAGTATGAAGATGAATGAGAGAAACGAATCGATAAAGTTTCTCCTCACACCCTCAAACAACCACCCCAAGCAATAAGAAATAATTTTTTGTTTCTTTAGACATAACTCGTCACGTTATCCGTGATTTAACATCAATCTTTGTGTCTTCATTTTCTCTGATTTTTTTGTTACTCCTTCATTCTTTATTCTTTTATTTCATTTTTTTTTCCTTCCCATTCTTTTTCCCATGATAGACTAGGAAACGAGTTGAAAATAAAAGCGATGAGATTACGCCGAGGGTAATTACTCAGTGACGAGTAGTTGAGTCTCGTAAATTACCGGTCTATTTCAAACACTTTTTGTACTATTTTTTCCTTTTTTTTTCTAATTTACCCACCCTGTTTTCCACCTCACTCCATCACTACTTCCCTCATGATTGAAGTTATTGGGCTGCGAAATTGAGCCATAACAGACTGCAATATTCACAGAGATATACGAAAATATTTTTGTATGTGAGTGTGGGTGGTCCAATATCCTTTTTGAATAATCGTCAATCGGTTATTTTTGTTCCGTTGTCATTTTTTTTATTTATTATTTTTATTACTGCATTCTCTTTGACAGGACTTTGGTCATATTAAAATGTTGATGAAGTTGACTACTCTCATCGATTAACAAGAGTGTTATCAGCGTGCAGTGAAAATTATTGATAAAGGAAAATTTTAATTGTGTTGTTAAAGGTTTTATCGTTGATGGGAATCGATTATCAGAATTGAGTGCATTCATGTTTATATATCGGAAAGTCAGAACGCTTTTTGATCGATTATGTATCTTGGATGCGATAATTTGTGTGAACATGCGCATAATGGTCGATATATGATGGTCGTTTAGCATCAAAAAGTGAAAGGGGATGTTTACTATACATGAGAGGATAAAATGTGTTTGTATCTATGATAACATTGTCGAACAAGTACCAAAGTTATCTCTATAACTCGTGCACGAAGGAAAAAAGATAATTTATAACAAACCAAAAATTGATAAATGAATGGAATGAGATAATATAATCTATTGACAATTTTATCCACGGATAAACTTTCAGTATCTTGATCATGAACATTTTCATTTGGTTCTATCGATTTTATGGATAAAAGACAGGAAAAATTTCTATCAGTTCAATTGTGCAGAATGTTATTTATAGATGAATAGTTGGAGAATCATTTTGAAAGATTTATATACAAAAGTAACTTTTTCTATTGTTCGAATGTTTATTTTTTTTCAGTCAATGGTTATAAATCAAATTTTTTTCTATCGGAAATGAATGAATTAATTGGAAAAAACATTTCGAAGATCAAATATTTATTCCCCACTCATGAAATTTCAATTCCATTACTACTGAAATCGCAGTTTCATGAAGAATAAAAATAAAAGTCTACCAGAAATTTAATTTTGAAGTAAATATTTGTTCTTCAATCATCATACCTTCACCATTTTGTTCCATTTCACCTGTTACTAACCAGATAAAAAACATGAATGTTCAATAAAAAAATCTCAATGGCAGAATCAATATTAAACCACCAATTTCCATCATCCAATATTTTTTTTAAAACTCTTCCGCATCAAAATGCGAAAGAATGAAGAGATCATTTTGTAAAAAGTGCACTGCGAAAGAAATTGAACTGCTTAAATTTGCAAATTTTCATCTCTGCACTTCCAAAAAAACATTTATCTTCAAATAAAATCACAAGTATCCATAAAAAGAACATTCTTATTCAAAAAAACAGATTTTCTCTATTCACTGAATCGCCAACCCCTTCACTTCCTCCCCATAATTCTCCCCCCACAAAACCGCAAATGTACATTTCATTCGAACCCACCCAACTAAATGTAAATCTTAAATTCTCATCCATAAAATTTTCATTGCTCAACATCACTTGAATATTCCAACATTTTTAATACTCTCAATATTTTAATCCCTTAAAGTTATCACTTCTCCCAAGTGTTTCATAAGTATTTATTTTTTTTTCCTTTTCACTTTTAACTTTGTGCCATCCTTGTCAACAATTAACAAAGTAATATATAGGGTGGCGTCGTGTATCATTACAGAGTTCACAGCGTGTGAACGCCAACAATTAACAGTGTGAAATTGTCTGTACAGGTTTGGTGTATGTGTGCATGTCTATATGTATATGGATCATCTACGTATATTCGTCAATGTACACGTATGAACAGGTTATTTCACGTTTCAACGTTATAGTTTGCTTCATCACAGGGGTTATTGCATAGCTATATGATAGCGAATATATTTAAACAGGCTAGAGAGTGAGGAAGGGCAGAGAGATCGTTACGGAGAACTGAGAAGAAACAAGACAGAATGAGATGGAACAAGAGAAGTGGCGCTATTGCGCGTCACAGCGTCTCTTAATACTCGCGCAAAGTAGTCCGAAAGCCCTGCGGGATTATGCAAGCCATCATCGCGTGTCATAGGCACAAGACGTAATAGTGGTAGTTATATAAGCAGAGTAGATGAAAAAGATGCTACCACTGGGAGGCAATAAAAACAAAATTATTTGTCACACTTGCATTAGTTAATGAGAGTTTGAAAGACAGCTTATACATTGCCAATTCTTCCTCTTCATAAAACCATTTCGAAAATTTTCAAACGATATTTAGAACAAGAACAGCATCAATATCAATTTGACTAGTCTTAATCTTACAATGGAAAGAGAAAATGGAAGCAGTTGGAACTAACCTGATTTTTGAATGCTAAGCTCTTTCCTCAATGCCAGAAAGTCCAAGTCTAAGTGTTAAAAATAGGAATACCTGAAAGAATTAGGTTCTCTCTGATACTTTGAAAAGCTTAAATCTCCTAAACCAATGAAACATTCATGATCATGTTCCTTCCTAACAACTAATATCACCAAACCAACAATTCCAGTACATTTCTACATCCATTTTATCTTGGATAACTGCAAAATGTGTTGAAACGATTCAGGAAGTTACATACTCGGATACCCAAAGCAGTTCTAGCAAACGTGACAGAGAGTTGCAGAACTTTCTGCGTAAAAAGATACAACAATAGCTGAACCTTATGCAACTGTCATCCCAATTACTTGCCTCATTATCTCGTACCATTTATCCAAGTGGTTTTGTTGATTCTCTGGTAAACAAGAACTGTAGAAATTGACAATCCAACTGGTTATCTAACTAATATTGGTGTGTGAACCTTTTCTATGTTGAATGTTTTATCCAGATCAGTATCTTCCATTCATATCTACAATCTTTACTTTCAAGACTTTACTCTCTTACTTTCTCTAGTGCAATCATCAAGATACTAACTAACAAAATCAGCTATCAGCACTATTATCTCAATCATACAATTCCGATAATGACACTACTGTTGAAGAGGTTCCAGGTGCAAATCATCTAACTAGAAAAGAGCCCCTTTCTTCTCTTATCCACGACTTGAAAACGCGTTAAAGTTTCTTGGGGATTGTTCTTGAATCTTCACCACTTTGCTCGTTTCCAACTCATTCTTCTTCTTCTTCTTCTTCGTCTTCTTCTTCTTGTTCCCTTTTTGTTCATTCTCCTTCTGCCATTCCAGATCTCCATATGACAAACCCTCCAGGCATTTGGTTACCATGTGCATGCGCAAGCAGTGCTCGTTTTCTCACTTACCATCGTTGAAGGCATTGTCTGTATTCTTCTTTTTTTTTGTTCATGTAAAAAGATGAGAAAACTGAAAAAAAAAAAACCACCACGAAATGTCCATTGGTGTGGGAACTTTTTTCTCTTCTATTCTTCCTCATCTTTTTCTTCTACTAGTCTTTCTTATCTTCAAACCTCTTTCCTCGTTGTATAGTTTCACCACTGCTACACGTTTTCATCTCAATGCACTTGGATAAGGTACATACTTATACTGGAAAGGTGGGACCTCAGTAGTTGGTGGCATACTTGGCACGTTTTACTCTTGTCAAGAAGTGCACCAGAATGTCTATCCTTGATTTTTAAGTCTTTGCTCTTTGTGAATATGTGGATGTTGGTTCTTTGTGTATGACGATACATGTTTCAAAGAATTCTTCAAATGTTTTGTATGTGTGAGTGAACGTATTAAGGGTATTAAGGTGAAGAACCGGATCAGGAAGACGTTGAACAAGAAGATTTATAAAACGGTCGATCCACTTATCAAAATCGGGTCGTTGGTAACATATACGTCAGTAATTAGACTCATAGAAATATTTTCCATTTGTTTTTATCACAAGGAAGATAAGAATTAGTGAATTGAACTAGAAAAATGATGTGAGAAGTAGAAATATTTCTTGGCAAATAATTTTAATTGAAAGTTAAATTGTCATTTTTTGAATATTTTAACTGCAATGTAAAAATATTTTCATTCTTAACAATTGAATTCTATTGTTAACTAAAATTTCACGATATTTTTTCTTGTATTGCCTTTTTATTTCAATGGGAGTGAACAAAATTAAAACTCACAGCCACAATTAAATAAAAATAAAAAATTAAGGTTATCAAAGTCTTTTCTTTCAGTTCTTAAAAATATAATTAATAGCCGAAAATTGATATGTATCCAATGAAAATTGGTGCGTGTATGGTGAAATTTATCCAGTAACTACAGGGTAAAGTCGAGTGAATTCGACTCCCTACGGAATAAATGGTGTTACAGCCAAACTGCTGACTCAGTTTACTTGGTCGAGGAATTAAAATAAAAACTATAAATTATTCCCAAAATAAATTTGAATTCACGAGGAATATATTATCGTTACATTTATTATATGCTGTCATACATATATTTGAATAATGATTTCAAAGAACAATTTAATGAAGTGGGCGTTTAAATTTCAACCACAGATTTGATAGTCTAACAAACTGTTAAATCAAGTTCTCTAAGTAGCCTATTATGTCTTCTACTTTTATTCATTCTTTCTATTTTATTATAATACTCTTCACGTCCTTTTTTTATTACTTATGAAACAATTAATCACAGTTGAATAAATAGAAGTTTAAAAAATCTATAGAATCATTCCCAAATATTTTGTAAGAAAAAAAAAAATGAATGGGTCAATTACATTATTAATCTGATTTATTTCTTTTATTTTTCAGGACTTAGGAAGGTATATCCATACTATTTTACCTTCACGACATTCACAAAGGGTCGTTGGGTTGGTGAAAAAATTCTCGAAGTATTTGCACGTGAATTTCGTGCACACCCTGCTGAAGAATACGAGAGATGTATTCGTGCTGGTACCCTGACAGTGAATTATCAAAGGGTAGACGTCGACTACAGATTGCGACACAATGATCTGCTGGCAAATGTCGTCCACAGGTAAAAAAAAACAACAATATATATATATATATATACTTATCATATAATAAATTTTATGTGCTTATAATCACATAAAATAAAATGAATAATTAATAGAATTTACTTACAAGAATTTTTTCTCACAAAGACAAACAATAAAATTGTTTGCAAAAAAAAAACGAGAATTAATTTATACAAAGCGAACATTAACATCAACGGATAAAAGTAGTCAGATATATTTTCATTTGAATGAAGGAATAACAATTGGGAAAAACGAAGAATAAAATTTTTAGATAAAAACAGGAGAGAAGAAAAGAAAGAGAAAATGAAATAATAGTGATATGATAATTCTACTGTCTACTTTATATTATTCAACATCCATGCGTGGGCAGGATTACAATTTCACTCAACTGCAAACATAGGATGGCTTTACTCCATCCACTTCGTGACTGTGTAATATATATATATGTTTATATATGTATGTATATATGCATTCATCCAAAAAAACGCGAGGAAAAAAAAAATAATGAAGAAAAACAGAGAGAACGAAAATTTAAATTGAAGTTAATTCATAAAATGAATGTAATGCAAAGTGTTTTCGTTTACTTTATTTTTCTCATTGTTCAACATATTTTTCGTGTAAATTATGTCAATTTGTTAAAAATTGATATCATAATGAGAAGATATTAGTGCGCATGTGAAAAATTATTCTTGTTTCATTGAATGCATAAGCAAAATGCGTGAAGAATGAAATAAAAATTTGTGTTTTATAATTCAACAATGACAGTGAAATGGTACTGGGATATTGAACCAAATGTAATTACATTTTGTTCCAGGATATTATTACTGTTGTTTGTATAATTATACACATGGGGTATGGAAGTAAATTAAAATTAAATATTAATCTTCATCAGCGTAAGAGAGAGGTTTTCTTTCTTTTTATGCTTTCAAATGGGAAGTTTTAATAAAAATACTATCATGAGCTACTTCAATGAGCTGATTATGAATAAATGCGGGCACTTTTAAACAAGAAGTGAAAGCAATGAAAAATTATTCTTAAAAATTCTTGATCTCCAATATTTGAGAAATAATTGGAAAAAAAAATTGTGGAAATAATGTAAAAATATTGCAGAGTTTTTTCAATTCATTTCAAACAAAAGAATAAAAATTTATGATTATGTCATTATGATGAATTCCAGGGAAAATTGATATAGACACTTTTGTAATTATATGAAAAGTTTATATTTCAAAATCTCACAAATCTTATTTTCATTGATTTTCATTTATCATCTATTCCAATGTGGCTCTGAAGGTCACATATATTTTTAAAACACAAAAGCTTATTCAAATATTAGTGAAGGGGAACAGAAATTCTGTAGAAAGTTTAAACAAACCAAATACTGAGAATTATTACAACACAAATACTAAGAATATTTATTTTAATTCATAACTGAAATTGGATTAAACTAAATTTATATGATAGTGAAAGAGTTGGAATGTTCTGAGAAATGTTAACGACTATTCAACTGTAATTCATTCGGCATTTAATGTTGAGAATATTTAGCGTTAAAATTGTTACCACAATATTATATGTAAACTGACAAAACAAAAAAATGCGAAGGGGTTAACAAGCAAAAGAACAATGAATAAACCGACAAAGCAAACGACTCGATGTCAGTTTGAGAGATTACATTGTGTTCTTCCTTTTCATATGCACTGAAGGGTGACTCTTAAGCTATGTAACTCGTTGTCAAGCTTTGAAATGAAAATAAATAGAAGCTTGAGCTGAATTTCCCATAACTGTTCATCCTATTCCATTCCTTTTCCTTATTTTCTTTTCTATATATGAATACATATGTACATATATAACTGTACACATCTCATCTTTCACTGTCTTTCTTTGCTACATTTCCCCTTCTTCTCACTTCCCTTTACCCTCTCACTCTCCAAACTGTTGCTTCTTTGTGCAGTTACACAAGACCTGGTGATAGAGCAAGATAGATAGAAAAATGTAAATGGATAAAGGGAGACACTGTGAACCAGTGGAAATGGAATAGATCGTGTCAGCTTGGTGAGATTCACTCTTGGCTTCCAACTGAGTGAAAATGTTGATTTCTCTGGCAAAGATTCGAAAGAGTCAAGAGCTTGCAAGAGCTAAAGGAATTGGGAGAAGTAGTAAAGGAAAGCTGAAGATAAATAATTTATCTGTATTTACGTAGGCACTTTTTTTTTCGTTGAGAAAGTTTTATTGTATTTGATGATTAATTTTATTTAAAATCATAGACAGAATACGAAAGATAACATATTGTATATGATGAATGTGAAAAGATTCTTTTTTTTTTTCAATTCTTCTATTCGTTTTCTTCATTTTTATTTTCCTTCAATGCAACATGAAGAAGTAGGTCAGTCTGCGAATCTATCCTCAGGGCTTAATCCCAGCAAATTTTTCTGGATTTTCTCTTGGAAAATTTTTTTATGTTCTTTCGTAATACTGAGAATTGTACTCAAGACCAATGAGGAAGAAGATATTGTCTGTGTAAGAGTATTGTTTATGACGTGGTTGCATAGAGAAGTAAAAATGTTTCTGGGTAATTAATACAGTTTAATTTGTCTGGTTGGTTAGTTGGAGGGAAATTTTTTGTTCGTGGTTTGTGAGAATAGGTATTTTTTTATGAATTGTTAAATTTTAAATGGGGTTGGTATTCGTTGATATCTTCTTTTTTTTTCCACCAATTTATTTTCTAATGAACTTAGATGGGAAATTTTTGCAGGCAGCGATCAATATTTTATATGTTGCAATAATGAAAGTGTTGCTGGATGGAATATTTTTGGTGTGGTGATTGACATTGCTTAATATATTAAATATTCGATCGGTGAAATATCCCGATTTCAATATTGGAAAACGCTGGTCGTATCTAGATGCAGAGTTATTGGAAAATAAATATAGAGGAAAAAAATTGTATATAGGCTAGAGAGAAAATGTTTCAGTTTTTCACTAAAACTTCTGCAACTTTCCAATGTGGAAAAAAAATATCAATTTTTCATGTATGGATAAAACTCTAGTTTACGATGAAGTAGATTCGGTTGCGCATCGGATGAAGTAAGTTGGATCTGAATCGATATATTGAGTTCCAAACTATGCTGTCAGCCAGCTGAAACAAAAATACATTTGTGTAATAATGAAAACAACAAATTCTAAACATAGAATGTACTTAATTTCCCATTTGGATCCCATGGAAAATTGAAATTTTTAAAGATTAGATATGAAACGAAAATGAGATTGATATACGAATGAAACAAAAAAAAAAGAGAATAAATAACGGAATAAAAAATAACATGAAGGCTCTACAAATTAATTTGGAATCTTGGCCGATTTTTACAAGCGAGAAAAAGCAACTGAGTGAAATTTTATACTTAACAATGTTTGTATTTTTTTTACCTATTTCACTTTTACCATCTCCCTTTTTACCACTCTTCCAGCCACATCCGTTCTCTTTTATCTACCTCCAGGGGGATTTAAAAAATTCTCCCTCTTATTTTCTGCAATACGCCACACTCACTTAAAATGCCCGCCAATTAACTTCATCTGGCATCTTAAAAAATAGAAGGAATTTATTTTGCTCATGGCGGTGTTGGAGTATAAAAGTGGCAGGATAGCAAAATAAGGTGGATGTGGTAGTGGTGGGTGGTTGGGTAGATGTAGAGGAGTGGTTTTGTTATACAAAGAGAGTGAAGTGGGTCTTGTTCTAGACATTGTGTAGATGGCAGAGTGAGCATGTGCACTTTCCTGGCGGCATTTTATTTTACTCTTAACAACGACCTGTATGTATATATATTTATATGTATATACACATTCATATACGCGACGTGGGCCAACTTTATTGGTGCATTTTTACAGTCTTATCCCGCACCGTTAACCCTGCACTGCCACTGCCACCTCTGCCACTGACTATAAAATAAAATTTCACCTCGAGCACGTGCGATTGTACACTCCACGTGGGTGTCGTTAAATAAATCAACGAGTGCAAATGACTAGAAAAATGAGAAATATTCTAACAATAAGAAGAAACGACTATTGAAATGAATGGAGAAGAGGAAAAAATATTGGGCTAGATAAAGAAAAAAGTTTTGTGATAGATAAGAACTAGAATTGCGCACAATATTGTGATTAGGACAAATATTTCTGTGATATTCCTTAGAATTTGTCCAATTTTTCCAATTGAATTCTTCATAATGTTGAAATTTGAGAAATAAAAAATACAACCTCATAAATAGAATTCATAATTCACAAAGAAAATTACCACTAAATCAACCAGAATTATCTGATTGTTTCTCTTATCATCGCAAAATTCCAACGAGAAAAATTCCAAATTCACAAATAAAATTATTCACCAATTCAAAAGAATAACGACTCTTCCAAGTTACAAATAAAGTATTCATACATACAATATTCATGATAAAAGAAAAATACAATTATTCTATCAGATAATCTGAATCATACACGACAAATATGAAAAATAAATTTTAAACGAGTTTCGTGAGTGTATATAAACCAGACTGAAGATTTAATCATTAATTAAAACATGTCCTTGACATAAATGAAAAGAGTAAAGAATTAGAAATAAAGAAAAAAAACAGCATTATTGCTGAGAGTTATGTTCACTTAACACGTGTTTGCTTTCAGAAGTCATTTGGTACGTGATGTGCATTTGAAAACAGGTACACAGATGCCATCTGGTCTATGTACACGTAAAATAATTAATTACATATGAGAATGCATATGAGGATATGATTATTTCATCGTAAATGATTATTATATATGAAGAGACCATCTCATCAACGATGCGTTTGATGATTATGTCGATGGATCTCTGTTGACGCTTCAATGTCTACGCATTAATTCTGCTACCAATGACATTCCCATATGTGAAACTGAATATATTTGTTCGTATGGTGTTGTAGGTGTTTAATAAATAGGTGGGTATGAATACCTGTGCACATAAATTTGAAATGGTATTATGTCAAAGTAACAGTAAATCATTTCGGTCACATGGCTATTAAAATGATATTGATAGGTGCAATATTGGTGAATATATTATTGACAAAGCATCAGGATATTGATGTATGTAAATATTTGTTATGGTTAGTTGTGATTTACTTCAGCTGTGGTAGTAAACTAATGGTTGAACTTGTGAATAGAATTCATTGGAACTTGTGTGGACAATGTTGTAGTTATATTTCGATGTATTCTTTTGATTTGTTATAGACCTTTTTAGAAATTAATGGAAATTAGTGAATGAAAATGTCATTTCTTTAATGGTATTAAATAATTATTATGATTCTATTGTTATTGAATGATAAAATTCATGGGATTTTATTGCTCTGTTCTTAGGAATTTTATAGATGAAATGATAAAGAATGAATACAAATTTTTTTGATCTTTGTTCTAAAGTTGGTCTTCTATCAACGATAGATGGAAGTCAATCTTTTCCTAAATTCTATTTTGGTGACACCATAAATGAAACTAAATTTGATACACATCAAAAAAATGTGTTGTCATAAAAGAATTGAAAAACATTAAATTCGTCCACATGTCGTAAACCTGAATTCATGAAAAAATTTTCGAACGTGATATATCTTCATCAATGGGAAATGGAATACGAACAGAGATGAAACATTTCGAATGCAGAAGTTGGTGTGAATTAATGGAATAATAAAAAAAAGAGGATATTCAGGATGTGAATGATAACTGTATCGAGAAAATGGAATTCTGTGTGTTTTATTTTCTTCTTTTTTCAAATACTTGATTGATATTTAACCATAAATAATTCATGGTTTGGTTTACTTATTTTCAATGAATTTTGGAGTTGTTAATTTTGATTCTGAATCTAAAATTGATAATTCCATTTGAATAATTAAATAAATTGGAAAAAATGTGGTTATTTAAAAAATGTTCATTGCATAAATCAATCATTCCAAATGTAACTCACAAAAGGAACTTTACAGTTTCACCACCACGTCATAACAATAAAATTCTTTCAACAAATTAAATAATCCATAACATCACATCAAAGTAAATCCAAATCACTTCAACAAATTGAATTAAACAATAAACAAAAGGTGCCAAGAATAATATATCAATCAACTCACACAAATTTCTCACTCATTTATTAAATCCATCATAAATCAAAACAATAAAGAATGCAAAACATTGCACAACCAGCGCCAAAAGTGATGGATACACATGCACATGAGAATTGTATTACAAATAGAGAGTTTGAAAGAGAACGATGCAGAGAATTAGAGCAAATGAATGAGATATATATATAGTGCACAAATATAATTGGGTCATAACGCCAAGTTTCGCAACATCAAGTTGGCAGACTGCGATAAACTCTTTTGTGTGTCATGTCTCAAGATCTGCCCATCACTTCTGTATCTCCCAAGGATCTCTCCAACACATCTGAATGTTCATATACAAATTTCAATACATATACATAATACAAAATAACAACGGACAACGTGGATGATTCATGAAGTGAATTCACTAACTAACACAACAGGAGAAAATGATCAAGTAAATTGATTGTCATTTGCTGGCTTGAGTTGAGCATCAATGTCATTGCGTTATTTCTAGCAGTGATCAGGACTGAAATATAATATGAGCTTACCAGTTGTAGTAATAGAAGAATTTGTATAAATACAAACAGATGCATTTATAAAAAAACTGTTGGAGGTAAAAATTGATGATTAATTGCATTATATAAATGTTAACAATGATATGAGTTGCTATTTAATATTTCATTCTTCTTCATTTTCAATAATTGCTAGAAATTAATTTGTTTCACATGTTTTACCTGTCAGTTTTGTTACGTCCAAGCAGAACTACAGAGCTCGAATAACATGCGATGATGATTTTTATTCTATGAAATTAATTGTAACGAGTAGTTAAATACTGATAATTATTTAGTATGTATAAGAGGAATATTTACTTCAACTCTGGTTGGAATGATTAATTTATAACAGTTTAATCAGAGTTTTCCATATTGAACCAACTCTTCTCACATTATATTAGTTTTAGAGTAAATATTTGTAAATAATTGAAAAGGATTCATAGTTGTTTCAGTGATTTGAAACTCTATTGTACAAATTAACATATAAATATTTTGACAATATCGTACTGTCACATTCCACAATTTAGAGTGGCACTAGTTGATGGGCTAATGGTCCAGTGATCGACCTAAATGTCAACTATATTGGTTTTGACGTTCACGTTACACATTCTGACCCATTAAAGTGCAATGTAGTTCACACAATTTCAGATGAAAAAGTTACAGGTGGTGAAATAAATCCAACAGATATCAAATCTCTGATGAATTTTTGCCACTGAATATTCTGCAACATTTGACCTATGGCTAAATGTTTTTTTTTTTTGTTATAAAGTGAATTGAATATTCATCAATCCAATAATTACTTTCACTGTATTCAGATGTTGTTTCGACTGACGACATCAATTATTCTACATTTCTGAATTATTCCAGTATCAAAAGTATATAAATTTTTTGCCTGTGTCATTCACTGCAATATTTGTGGAACAATTTATTAAAAGATAAAATCTGTGAGTTTTGTTTATTGATTTTTTCACACTGTGATAACAATTCCTAGTGGTAATAGTATATTATTATATGGCAATTGGATATTGTTGTGTCGTCGATAATTTAAGTACAAATAGTGGACATAAATATTAATGTTGCAAGTGTGGATAGGCCAAGGTCGTTGTGTCACTGGTTGATTGGTTGCTCACTGCGAGTTATATAAATGTAGTGGTTCGTACGACAGTTAGTAGTTGAAATGTCTGATTTATTTTCTACATGTCCAATGGATTTTTAGGTGTTGTGGGGTAACGATTGGTTTATGTCACATTCGTGTTGTAATTTTTAGTAAGTTATGAAGGTGAACTTGGTGTTAATTTTCGTTTTGTAATTTACAAGAACGAAGATATTGAATAATTTTGCTTGTATACTTTGTTCATATGGTGACAGATGATTTTGAGTTGAATTCAATTTTGTTCACCAATTTATATTGATTTATATAATTGACTGAAGAGTTAATTGATCTTTTTGGATCTTAATGGATAAATTTATCTGTTGTACAATTTAAAAACTGGACCAGTTAGTCCAGCACACCACAGTATTATAGATTTTGAGTAACAAAAATTATAGAAAAATAATTGCATTCGAATTGCATTTAACACTTTGCCATGTCGTTAATAAAACTTTTTAGAGTTCACTTAACACTTCATGTTTGATGAAAATATTTCAAATATACTTTGAATGCAGCAAAACAAATTTTATTATGTAAAAAACTGATTTGAAATGGTTGAAGAACTATCATATGAACAACAACTGGAGAAATGAGAAGTTGTTCATTCAATCTTGGCTCTATAAGAATTTCTTTCTTTTTAAATAGAAAGAAACAAAGAAAGTACAATTCATAATCAACAATTGAAGGAATAGTTTAACAATTAAAAATTTACCAATTCTCAAAATTCTAAAAGAAATAATGAAATTAAACAATTCATATGAATATCCTCTGATGACTTCCTTTCAAATTGCAAACACAACAATTCTCGAAACATCCTGTCAGCTATGCAAACACGTTGCGACGTGGTGTGCACCGACACGACGTTGACATCGTCAGCGACAAGTAATATGGCATGAAAGTCCATGCCATGACATTGGCTGATACTGAATACAATTTCACAGTGCTGAATAGAGCAAAGATGGTCAAGCACGAGATACCTTTCAGCCCAACAGTTCAGTTGTCTGTTGAACCACTTCGTTTCTAAAGGATCCACTTGAACAAATACATTTCTCAATGAAACTATTGTCATTGATACTACGTAGAAGCTTAGAAATGTTACAGATCTGACTAAGCGAAGTTTGATTTATCACAGCAAGAAGTCAGAGAAAATTGGTTGAGTAGTTTGATCAATTCCAAGTTTCTATTTATTAACCCATTGACTTGAGTTCTAATTCATTCAAATTGGCAATGAGTGATAATTCAACAATTGATTGTAGGAGTTTTATTAAATCATTGTTCAATGTACCACATGTGATAATGAAATTTGCATTATGTAGTTATTAGAAATTCTCTACACACGTTTTGTGGTTAATAATCCAAATATATCATGAGGTATTTAGGTCAGGGTTATATTAAATATCTATACAATAGAAACACATCTATATATACCATGTCATAAATGTGTAATGAACATGGTGAATTACCACAATTATCCTATTGTGGGAATGATGTAAGAAGGTAAATTTAAACTGAATTCACAAAACCAAGAAAAGATTTTGATAATATTATTGTGGCATTACTTTTACTTTATAGAGTAGAAGAATTTTATAGTTGTTTGATATAAAACTGGGTAGAGAGGAAATTCTAAGAAAATTCAAATCCCTGTATTTAAATTTTAAATTTATTATCAACAACTATCAAATCGTCCAAATCGATGAAAGAATTAATGTTCTCACGACTGAAATAAAATCCAGGAATAAAATGGAGAGAAAAGGAAATAACTTAACCTATTTTATTTTTTTTTTATTCAATTAAAAGTGCATAAATAGAATTCTGTGACAACTTCTGTCTACTAATGACATGAAATATTCCAAGGAAGAACTTAAAAAAAACCTACAACGATTTTCTTTCTCATTTAAACAAGAACTTGACAGTCATCTATCAACCTCACGATTCATTCTATCAAAGCTGTAAGATAAATATAAAATTTTCTACATGTGATCATGTATTTACTCGCCAAGTATATCTCTCCACCGACGATTACCTTTGACATTATACTTCAACCCACTAAATCAACAATTGTAAAAAATTTTACACTCTTAATGCAAACAATGAAACCTGTGTGTGTGAACAAGTTCAAAGAAAGTGTCCACTCCAACTCATCCACGTCAAATATTCACCACTTATCATTGCAAAACTAAAACATTGAAAAAGAGAACTGATGAAAAAAAAAAAGCTGTTACATTACTCTCTTCTTTCATTTTCCATCCTTTATTCCAACCTCTTCATACAAATTTAAATTTTCTTTCACGTTGTGTCATTACTTGTGGAAAATAAAACTAAAAAATATACTTAAGGTAAAAAAGAAAAGAAGAGAACGAAATTGTAAATACAAAATGTGCGGAGAATGACCCTGCCGATGGGGGTTCAGATAAAAAAAAATATCAGAGAGGGATGAAAGGAGTAATGATCAACCGCTCTTAGAGTGCGGGTGGTTTTTAATAAAATTTTCGTTTTTGCCATTTTTTTACAAGTTGGTGACCAGCTTGGTAGAAGATGTGGTATAGAAAGTAAATTGCACTATGGTAAGAGAAAAGTGCATGAAAGTGTGGCGTATATGAACACATATATATATATAATATATATACTTTTTTTTTGTCGTGCCCCTCTTCTCCTTGTTTCTTCCTACTGGATCATGTTATATTATTCGTGACCCTACGAGCCGTAAACGTTTTACGAGCCAGGCCTTCACCCCAGTTCGTAAAACTCTTCAGTATCGAGATAAAAATATTGGTGAAGAGAAAAAGCGAGAGAAAAATAGAACAGAAATATTCAGACAATTTTTTTCCTTCTTTTTTTAAAGTTGCATTTGATATTTGTTTTGCACGTAAAGTAGATTAGAAAAGTGATGGAAAGAAATGAACTGGTGAAGAAGAAAAATTGTGTATGAACAAATTACATTTTAACTTTTGTTGCTGTGTCAATATTACAGTTTGAAATGACTACTCGTCCATTCGGCAATGAAATAAATATTGAATAGTCATGACGTTATTTTTTGTACTTTTACTTTTTGTTTTTTCTCGTCGTCGTAAAGTTGATTGAATATTCAAATAGGATGTTTGGCAATGTTGTTGTGTTAGTTGAATGAGAGTTTCAGTGAAATTGAAAGTTAGGGTACGAGCAGAGTAAACTTAGCTTTTTCTTTTTATTCAGCCTTCGAATTTGAAATGCGAAAAAATTTTTTTTCTCATTCATTTCTTTCACCAACTCCATTGAAACATTTATTTTCCCACTGACTCAATTATAATAATTAATCACATCCAGATAACTTTAATGATAAAACACAAAAATTCATTTCAATTTTCAATTATTGTCCCAATTTATCACTCTCTGTAACATCAATATTTCCCCATAACAATTCCCCATGTCTCACTAAAATAAATATGTTTACTCACTACAACATTCATTTTAACTCCTGAAATAAATAACCCCAATATTCCACCTGATCGATCAAATGTTCCAAATTACCAAACTTGATCTAAAATTAAAATTTCTTCATTCTCTAACATTCAAAATTTTTATGACAATCAATAAAATCAACTTTAAAACACTTTACATTCACTAATACTACAAGTTATTACCATATACACCGTAACAAGTGATGAAATCAAGTAGATAACTTCCAGTCACTGTCAGACATGTCAGACTCAGCGATCATACAACTCGATAACTATCGACATTTTTACATAAAAAAAAAATATTACGAACAAAGGAGAGAGGGGAAAAAAAGAAACTAATAATCCATAGAAGACTGTCTGCAATAAAAATGAGATAAAATAAAGCAGAGAATGAAGAAGACAATGGATAATTTTAAAAAGAGATTTCAAGTGGTGGAATATACATTCATATTGTGAATAATAAATAGAAATGTATAAATTTAGATGGTTATATATGTGTGCGTATTTATGAATGACTATATGTGGAATATATGAAAAGGCATCTATCGGAAATCGTCGTTCGGCCTTCACCCATTCGCATCCGCTTGACGTGACTTCCCGTTACGTATATAATGCTCGCGCGTTTAAAGACTCGTATGATGACGCGAAGAATGGAAATGAAAATGAGGACACGAAGAGTGGCGAAAAGAACCGTCGAACCGACAACCCCTTGTCCTCAATATGCTTCATTTGCGCAGTACATTTCAGTTTCTTTTTTATTATATTTTTTTCTATTTTCTTTTTCTCTCGTTCTCGGTATTTCTATCCATTTTATTTTTTATCTGTTATTTCTCTTGTTCGATACTGATCTGTGCAATCTGGATTGAATGAAAGCAGGATCAATTTTAGGATTAAAAATGAGAATTAAATGGAAGTTTAAACTTTTTTTAGTGGAAATATTTTATTTCAGGGAGGGAAATTAATAAGAATCTTTGGACTTTTTAGTGATTTGAAGTTGTGAATTGTGAGAATTTTTTATTTATTGATAAATATTAGTGAAGGGAAACATTTTTAGTATTTATTGTTCTAAGAATGAATTGGAGGGAGTAAATTATGATGTGAATTTATTAAATCAATTTTTACTAATCGAATGTTTTTTATTTTTACATTTAGTTTGGTTTTTTTGTGAGATTTATAGAGTAGAAATCAGAAGTACAAAATGTAATCACAAGTTGTGAAGTATTTGATTTGTAAAGTTGACAAGTGGAAGAACAAGAGAATAAGGGAATAATGAAAAAATATAAATAAATACTGGAGCAATAAAAATGGTTGGGAGAGAGAAAAACTTATATCGAAAGTCTGTTTTAAAGACAATCATCGATATCCGTGTGCAACATCTAACAAAACTCGAGCGATCACTTCAATTTCTTCATGATTGTAACATTTTTCTTCAAGTTCCGGTTACTGTATCGAATAAAATCCTTGAACAGAACTTTTCCTTTATTTCTAAATACTTTTTTTCTATTCTTGTCTTTTTTTTCCTATTCTTCTGTGTTTGTTGGAGGAAAAATCTTACCTTTGAAGTCATTTTTATTGTAAATATAACGCGCACTTCCGCCTTGGAATTTGCTGCACATTTTATCACAAACTAAAAAATGAAACAGAATAAATTGAATTATTTGTCTCGCTGTTTTCTATCTTCTGGATTCTTTTTTTTTTTGTTCACTGTTTTTCTTTTTCCTTTACTGTATTCATCGGTGCATTTTCGCAATCAATGGCGTAATCATATTATCCACCATCAATATAGGACGTTAACGCTATTATTGTAATAATTTGGCGTAATTGAATGTGCTCGTAGGGGTTTTTCCTTTAACATCAAACTCAAATGGCACTAAAATGTCGTTGAACAACAAAAATAATTTTAACACCTTGAAAAACATATGAATAAAATTTTTATTCGTTTCCCCAAATTCAAATAAATCCCACACTCATTTAATCACACAACACCCTATTGACCCCAAAAAAACACCATACTCAAAATTCCATCCCCAAAAAAATAATCCACATAATACAACAATGAAGAAAAAAACTTATTTCACCAACAAAGAAACACAATAACAATTCGCTACAGTTACAAAACTGAATAAAATTACCAAAAATAAAATTCATCATCTCTGAATGACATTCTTCGCCCATCCCTAACTTTACATCACAAAAAAACATCCCCTCTCAGACAAAACTCCACAAAATCATTTCCAAACTCAAAAATAAATTGAAAACGTCATACCAGAATATATAAAATTCTAAACTCACCTCCATTTAATTACATCCCTTACACATCCCCGCCACAAATTATTTCAAGAAAATAACCACCCAAAATCTCATCCCGCACCATGAAAAAAAAAAGCATTTGCAACTCGTCCGTTCAATAATATACAAAAGAAAAAAAAAATCATCTTCGTGCATGTGAATACCAAACAAGGACTAGATAAATATATACCCCCACATATCCATACATATATAAACCTGCGTAGGGGTAGAGGGTGCGCCCCAACATGAAGAGTGACAGTATGATTTATTATCCCATCCCTTCATCCACCCCACTCCCACACCCAACAATTTACCGCCATCCCAAGTCCCTCTATATACATTTATACATCCATATATACATCAAAACCAAACCACGATCATATCGGCAAATAGAGGGTGGCTCGTCTGCACCTCGCCAACGTTTATCCACATGGAGTTTGGACTTGATCGCGTGTTCGTTGCCACTACACACACACTCTCACACATATATAAACATAATTTAAATCCACACAAACACCACGAACACAAACATCAGCATACACACAAATATATTCCAAGAATATCAAAAGCGAAGAATATTAGTTTGAAATTCTTCTGCATTCGGAAGCGGAAACGCACCATGATGAAGTCGACATTGCAACCCATTAACGTTAATATATTTGTAGGTAAATATTTATTACATCTGTATATAGTGATAGTTGTTATTGTAGAATGTAAGCTGATGTGATGGTGTAAATGTTGTGTGTTATTTGGCCTGCCAAGGTAAAATCGATCGTGTTGCAATCTCGCGTGAGATTCAGGAATATTAATGAGGAATTCTTGGGTTATACACAGTTGGGTTTAAGATCTATTGGTGAACGACGAAGAGGTATAGGCTGAGAGACAGAGGGTGGCTTTGGTGGTTAGCATGTATTGTTAACTATGTATAAGGTGAATAGTAATGTGTGATGGTGGTGTATTATCTTGGTGTTTGTTGTATATACTCATACCAATAAATTTGGGCCAGAGCTCGTCTTGACATTCTGTATTGTTGCACGCTAGTTTGCAAAATGTATTCTTATCTCACGCGCATCGACGCATTCAAGAAAATTAGTACGAGGTGGAGCGTGGAACGATGAGAGAAGAAGTCTAATGGAAGTTATGGTTGATAGAGGCTTATCTGTGAATTATTTCATTCGTGAATTATGGCATTTTTGATATATTACATTTTCCTCTTCTATTTTTTTTTCTTCTACTTTGTTTGTTTATTTATTTATTTTTATTTAGGGAGATATTGTGGTTGTTGAAACATAGAATTATTTTGTTTTTCTTTTTGGTGATATTTTCGCAATGTTATGATTATTTATGGGAGATTATGGAAGGCTTATGATGATTTATTGAATTATTTGTTATTGACACTGAGTATTGTGTGAATAACAAAATTATATTTTGTTATTTATAAATTCGTAGAAAATCAAACAAACTAGAGAACTTTTTTTTTTCTATTAGAATTTATTACAAAAATATGTAAAAGATTCGATAAAATTCACGGTTTAATTAATTAATTTTCAATATCAATTAAATATATTTTTATGAGTACCTTCAACCACACCTTTTGTTTGCCATGTAATTTTCTGTGACAATATTAAATTATGTTATAGTAAATTAATTTGAGTGTATGTTTAATTATTGAAAATCATATTATCTGAATGCAGGTGAGCTATTGGGTTCAATTTGTCTGTATATATGTACAGATGAATATATATATATATATATTGTTTGTAATATAGTGTGTATGATGCGTGTTATCGAGAATACTCGTGGCTTTCCCTGAGGAATAAGTGGAATGCCCGTAGCATATACCTGAGCCATGGAGAGACATCCATTAAATCCAACTAATGGAATATTCCCATTAATTTGATCAGTTGAGTTTATAATTGCTGGAGAATATAATAATTGGTATGTCAATGCACATGATATGTCTAGAGGCAATGTCAGATTCTATATTCACGAATATTACGTTGCTTTGTAAAGAAACATTTTTTTATTTTACAACAAAAGATAATTTAAAACTGTTTTGAACAAACTGGAAATTTAATGAGATTTCTGCTCCAAATTTTTCTGAAACGGCGGCCATTATATCTTGAAAAATAATTAACTATTTTGAATTAGGTTTTTTTTCAAATTGTTCGTTATAATATCAGCTATAGTGTGAACTAGCGGTTTTTTGGTATTGTTAGAATTATTATTTTATTTTTACATTGAAATAAATTAGTGAAACTAATAATTTTTCATTGGTGCAAATCAATAGAGTAAATTCAACAATATTTAATAATATACTTGTGTTTGGGTTTAACATAAATTATGTTTTTTATGTCAATAATAATACTATCGAAACAATAGACAGAAAAGAACAATGGAAAAAAAATGGATTAAATTAAACTGATTTATTAACTTTTGATATTAAATATTTATATGTTAAAACCCTCAACTCCTTTCATTACAATTTTGCATCAGTCTCACCTGAGTAATATTCATTTGCGTACGTATATAACTGACTACTTGACATCCATCCACTTTATATAATTATTCACACTTAAAAATGAATTGAATTTTATCATCAACCATATTCATAATTTGACTGAAAATATAGCTTAGTCATAAATTAATCTTTCAGCGAAGGAATTAATCGCAGCATACACTTTTAGAAATTCTAAACTGTAAGAGATTAATTTAATCGTTGTGCCTACGTCAAAACTGACTTTGAAAGTATAGAGCACTGCGAGAGAAAAAAAAAGAAAGAAATTTAGAAAAATTAATTAAAAATAATTACAATAACTTATCTTTTTGTGTTAGAAAACAATTTTGATGAAACAAAATTAATTATTAATATTATCCTCTTTTTTTTTTGTAATGTTATTACTCTGGTTTTTTTTTGTTATTTCATACGTTTTTGGGATGAATGGTAGTATTTTATTTATTGTATATGTCACACAAAAAGTGTGAAAAAATTACGTTTGAATGAGCGAGAAACAAAGCCACGTTAAGCCTGGTTACGATTGGTGTGTTACAGACACGAGGTGCCAGTCACCTCGCAGCCGATCACCGTCATACACATGGACGAGGACGTCGTCGTGGTCAACAAGCCTGCATCCATCCCTGTAAGTGGTGTACTGTTAGGACTGTACTGCCAAAATATGTCATGATCATTTGTAGACCACTGAAAAAAAAGGAGAATTGAAAAAAGAGTATTCTTGAATCGTGAATTTGCATGTTCTTCAATAGAGAATGGAAATTATTTTTTTCTTATTATTGTTGAGTTTATTTTTTGGATTTATCACTCTGTTTATCAATTCATTGATGGATTTATTGATTTTCTTATTTATTTATTCATTGAAATTCATTTTATATATTTTATTGATATGAGAAATTGAAGTTTTGAGTAGTTTTTGGTATTGTATTATTTTTTTTCTATTGTTTTAGAGTGAAATGAATTAATTTTTGGTTTAATTGAGAGAATTTTGTTTTTACTATCAAGAATACTTTTTATCTTCCTTGTATGATTTTGCATTTAAAATTTGTGTTTGAATGTTTTTGGGGTAAATTTTCCTTTTTACTTATTTGTTTGAATGAAAACTATTTTTTCATCAATCATTCAAATTCAAATATTTCAAAAACTAAACAGAGAATTCTAAAAATTCGAAAACCAGAATGTTCCTTTTAAAATTCCACATATTTCAGATAATCGAAACTTTTTTCATATCTTCAACCGTTCATCAATAATATCACCCAGAAACTATCATAAAATCCATCACAAAAGTCACGCATTTATTTTATACTTCACATCAACTAATTCTCCATTTTGTTCACTCAAAATCATTCAACTAAAATAAAATCCTTTCAAATTATTCCAAGTGAAACATCAATCTTATGTGCAACATGTAAATCAACATCACTAAATCACCTCACACTTTCATAAATTGATAAAAAAAATTCTATTTTGCACTTTTAAAAATATTATTTCGGACATTCTAAATTATTGTCACTTCATTATTCTTCCACTATTTTAAAATCTACCAACAAATAACAACAATAACAATTTCATTATGTCAAAAAATTGCATTTCATTTTTTTCTTCGTTAATTTAATTTCATATTTCAATAACAATTATTATTTTCTTTTTCTGTTGTAGTCTCTGCAGCCATTGTCCCAATGATTTATTCACCTCTTGTATTTATGTCCTTTATGTAATATTTTTTTGCACCTGCTTATCGCCACTCCACTCTACCTTCATACATATATATACATACATACATATATATATATATATAAATGTTTGTATACCGATTTTGCTCGAGGTAAAATTCCATTCCTCTGTCGAGTACCTCTTGCTTGGCTATTGCGTGGGTGGTGAGTTTGCTTTGTCAATTATCCCAGTATAAAAAGAGACAGGGTGAGAGTTAAAGAGAACATGAGAGAAAAGGAGAAATATAGAAAAGTGAAATAGGAAGAGAAATGAATAGTACAAAAAAGAGAGAAAGAAAAAAAATTAGATGAAGACAAGTGAAAAAGGAAAGGGATGCAGACAAAAAAACACGAAAAATAATGATGTTAATGTCATGAAAAAAATGAAATGAATTAATTAAATTATTAAACATTCTCTTTGTATAAAGTTACCTAACAATAATCGTTAACAGAGTCATAAATAGAAATATGTGATAGAATAACTACTGAAAAGAAAAAAACAACCCCTATGTAACATTCTTTTTTATTTCCAATTTTCTTCTATTTCATCATTACTTTTATTCACGTATTTTATGTCACCCTTCTCATTCATTCCCAGTGGTTATGACTGAACATTCTGACACTGGGGAAAAGAAAAAAGGACGAACTAAATTCGACTCACAATTGTTTCTGTGTTAAAATATCTAAATATAAAAATGACAGTGCCATGATATATAAAATGATTGGTAATAAAATTTGCAAAGAATGTTCTACTCTACATTAAAATAATAAAATTAAAAAATATTCAACATCATACTCATATTGTATTAAATTTAAATAAACAAAAAAGAAACTTGAAACAACCATGAAAACAAATAAACAGTAAGTTATCAACAGTGATAAATTATAACACTTGAAAAATCAGTCGAAAATAATTGCAAAACTTTTTCTTACAATAATTTGTTAACAAAAGAATATAAAAATAAATTCTACACTGGTAAATGCATAGACATATACATATTAACATATACCTGTACACACATACACATATTTATATGAGTATGAGGCGAATTATTTTGAACGGATGAGAGGAATGGGAGAGAGCAGAGAAGCAAAAAGTGGTATATAGTGAAGCAAGCGTGCGCTATCACTGGAATTGCTAATTAGGATAAACGACCTCTCGCTCCCTCTTCCTCTTCTCGCCGCTTTCTTCCCCTCATTCTCCATGTGGATTCGCAAAAGCTCTATTTATCTAATATACATACATATATATATATATACATATATATGTAGCCACAGAATCATTGTGAGGATCCGCGCGACTGTGATATCCGCGTGGGTGCCCGCCAAACTATTTCCATATTCATGTTGAAGGAATGTGTATACCTGTTCAAAAAAAAAAGAAGTAGAATAATAATAATAATCAAAAAGAAAGCACTGAAGTCAAAAAAAAATTTATCAAATACTGGCGCTAAGATGGAAATTTGAAATGGAATAATATTAAAGTGGCATAGAGAGAACGGGGAAAAAAAAAATCAATGGAAAAATTCTGGTGGAAAAAATTTAGCAGGAATGACAGGTGAAGAGATGAAAGAATATAAATATGTAGGTGAAAATCTGTATGTGTGAATGATGAAAATGTAACCGTTATCAAGGTTGACGTGTGCTTGACAAAAAAGAAAAAAATAAATAAATAAATGATAACGTGCAGAGACATATGGCTGTAGGGATGGTGAAATGAAAAAAAATGTATGTAAAAGTGTAGAGGGAACATTTGGGTGTGGCGATCTCCACAGGCATTGTTTGCAATCGATCGTGAGAAAAAAATGTAGGAGTGTGTTTGTGTGTGTTTCAGATGTTTATGCGTTTACATATTTTATATTTCTATCTCTTCTGAATATTTTTTTACCCCTCGGTAACATATTTGTAAGCGTAAATGTTGTTTTGTTGTTGTTTTTTATATTTTATATATTGACATGCTCACTGTGTGAATATAGTTTGTTTTATTTCATTTATATTTTTGTATTTTTATATTTCTCCGGTTATTATTTATGATTGTATTTTTTTTTGTATTTAGTTGTGTTTGTCAAAGTTAAAATTATTTTTAACTTCCCGATAGGAAATTATTTTTTTGATTTGATTATATTTTGTTTATCAATTTTTCTTGATCGCAGAATTTGTTATTTTTTTCCTGTGTTGATTGTAACATTTGTTATTAATCGATTTTTTCGATTATGAGTATTTTTATTGTTTTAACTTATTGTTATTCTTGAAAGTTGTGATATCACATTTTTTTATATCTAGGGCAGATGGATACAGAGAGTCGTAATTCACTTTTCATAGTCCATGATATTTTCTGTACAGCAATTCGTTATGCTCACACATAAAAACATGTCTGCATTAAATAAACACATTTTGCTGTTTGGTAATAACTTATTATCTATCAAAATGTTTTACTTCAGAATACGTATAAATAAACCATCCATTGTGTGACTGTGATGTGTGAATATGAATATTTTCCATATTTATGCGGAGGGGATAAAAAAGAGAAAAACTGGAAGCAAAAAAATGGTGAAAAAGAATGAAATGTTATCAGCTTCGGGCGTCGCATTTGATACAGGAGAGAAAAATAAATAAAACAAGAGAGAAATAGTTGGAATATATATAGAGAGAAATGATGAGCAAAAAAAAAAAGAAAAAATAGAGGGAAAATGAGAACAAAAGGAAAAAGTAATCGAGAGAAAACAAAGTGCATTGAAGATTGCAATCACACATTACGCAACGGCTATTCTGTCATTCATCTTTTTTGTTTTGTTTTGTTGTTTCATTCTGGTTCCAGTTGTCTTATGATGAGATTTGAATGTTTGATAGTTGTTGCATTCACATGATAAATATTATGTAATTTATGGTGACAATCAAAATTACTCGAGCTCTTTATTTAATTCATGAGTAGAATAAAAGCGAAAATGAGAAAAGAATAAAATAAAATCAAAATTGAAAATGATTCTGAATTGTTGTCAACATCAAAGTGAGATTAAATATGAAGAGTGTGAAATTTTCCATTGCAATTTTTCCACAATATTCAAACAACACAATAAAATGTAAATATTCTTTTCGAATTGCGAATAATGAGAAGTAAATTGACGCGAAGAAACAAAAGAATAAATATTATAATATTCTCAACATAGTGAAAATGAAAATTATGGTAGTGCAAAGTTGTCTGTTTTTCATTTCATGAAAATACAAAAATAAAGTTGAATTATTACGCATTGCATATTGAATCACAATAGAGCAGTAATGAACAAAAATTTATATAACATTTGATAAGTAAAAATATCTCAACCAAATACGAATAATAATTGTGAATAATTCTGTAGCTAAAAAAATATGAAACAAAGCTGAAAGTCTTTTGATGTAAATTGTTTTCTGTTTATAAAGTCAATCAGAATTATACTGATCGTTTTATTAAACTCAAAAATATATAAGAAAATGTAAGAAAGAAATACATAAAATAACTACTGGGATAACAAGCAAAAATGAAAACAATCTATTCTGTTAATCTTTAAAATATCTTCAACAAATATTTCAATTCAACTTACAAATAATGTGATATCATAATGCAACACAAAAATCTTTATTCGTCTGAATATATCAAGCACAAAATGTTCAAAATAAACAAGAAAAAAAAAGCAACCATACAAAATAATGAAAAACAATAACAAACAAAAGAATTGGAAAAGAAAAAATGTCAAAAAATAATAATGAAAAGTTAAAAAATGGAAAAAAAATCTTATGCTTGACATGAATGCTAATACCGTAATATTTATCGCCCATCTGTCGCAACACGCCCGCGGAAACTCTGAGGGTATATTTATTAACTGCAATCCGGGAGTTGCTTTTGCGTAAAGCACCACCACCAGTAGAAGAGACGGTGGCAGCAAGCACATAACCAAAGTTATACACAAGAGGATCGTGATAATAAAAATACTTGGCTGCTATCCAACCGAGCGATTCATGAGCCACTTCCTCAATTCGATCCGTTTACCATCGCCACCTTTTTTTACTTTCAACTCTCTCTCTGTATTCGTGCAAGAAAAAAAAAAGTAAAATTTAAGGAAATAGAAAAAAAATAAAAATAATAATGAACTAGAGAAAATTAAAAACCATATATTTATGTATAGAAATGCATATATTTAAACTGAAGAAAAGAAGTCAGAGTGGTTAGAGGAAGAGTAATGCGCTCTCGTGTTTGCGGAAGTCTCTAACTTCCATATTATGTGCATTTACTATGTATATATATAAGTATATTTGTGTGTCATGTATATATGGAATAAAGCAAAGCACTGGGAGCCATACATTACATCAGCTCTTTGGAGGTGCACGACTTTTACGAGCGAACTTGGGCAAGAAACGAAATGCAAAGTCAATGGGTGACATACGTTCTCTGTGTCGTGAAACGTAAATTCAAAACCTACTTTCATTCATGAAAGCCTATACAGACATGGAAATAGAATACAAAGGAATAAGAATTTATATGTAGTAGTAGAAAAAAAATTGGTCATATTAAAATTCATCTTGAGACATTTGTCAAATGAATATTTAATCCTCTGTATATTTTTTTTATCAACTATTTTATTATTTATGTGATGAAGGGATTAATTAATAGAGTTGTGTACTTGAGATAATTTTGTCTTGTTAATCTCTTCTCTAGTTTTGAGTTGCGGAATATTTAATGATGAAAAAAATATTATATGAGTTTGTTTATTTTTTGTATTGAAATTTATGATGATGAATAATCATCACTTTGAAGCAAAAATGATCAACTCCAAATTGTTATAAACTTTTAAAAATTCTTCTCTATTGTTGAATATTTTCTTTACCAATTTTTTAAAGCTTTTTCTGATTATACTCTAATTATTTCCCATTAAATTCCATATTTAGCTGATTTGACTTTATTAGACTCTTCGATATTGCCAGTCGATTAATCGTTGAATTTCAGTCAAATTCCCATGATTAATTGGTTCAATTCCCCCATAATTCCAACATCAATAAACAGATTTCTAAATAAATATCTACAACCTCACATTCCTCCAATAAATCTCAAAAAAAAAAGATATAATAAAATTTATTTGTCCAATACAATTCTAAATGAAACGAAAATAAAAAGATACATCGAAATATTCCACATTCTCATTTATACCAACGTTAAAATTCAACTCAACATTTCCTATCTATTTTTCTGGTTCTTCATCCCTCTATATTCACCCTTCTTCATCACCTAACTCATTCAATAGAAGTGATGACAATTTTTTTCATTCGCGTGACATGAAATCGTCGACGACGCTTCGCTAATTCTATTTGACGTGTTTGCCCCATTCTGAATCACTGGTTGACTCGATATGGTCCTCATATATTCTACCTATAATATACCCCATCTGTATATATACATGTATATATATACATGTGTTGTAATGCATATACTCCCTCTCGTCAATTCGCTTAATCGCGGCTTTTCGACTACAACAGCTGCATTCGAAGCGCATCGCTGATTTACGAGGCTTGTCTTCCTGTTTACACACGTTGCCCTCTCTGTTCTCTCATCCACCATCCAATGTCGACATTCACCATTCTCTTTCACTATCTCATTCCGTTACTAGTCAATAAACGGCTTTTATTCTCATCGAGATCTACTCGTTGATAGCTGTTTCACACCAATCAACCTCAGGGCCAACTCAATTGTCTTTTTATATTATTATTTGTTATTTTTTTCTAGTCATTAGAAGTGAAATAAGGTGAATCTGATTTTTTTTTTGTGATGCTAAAGGGAACATGTCCCTGGAGAAAGGGAATATATTGTGGAGTAGATCTAGTGATTGATTAGAGAGAGGGGAATTCAATGTTTAGTTGATGAGAAAGTTGCTGGTTGATGATGATTTGTAGGAGTAATTTTAGATTAGAAATGTGATTTTGTTGGATTGTAAAGAGGAGATAAATGGTACAGTTGAGTTGCAATTGAACTTGACGATTGATATTTAATTGTTGAGAGTAAAGAAGGAAAAAATTATTTTATTTTTAAATTATCAATTGGTATTATCAATTTAAAATGTAGATTTTAATTTGCCAAAGTTTTTTTATATTTATTGGAAAAATTACTATTAATAACAGGACATTCGACTCTACCAATTTTATTTAATTGACTTATCGTAATTTCTTTATTGAAGATAAATAATCGATAAGAAAAAAAAAGAAGTCGAAATTTTCTAAAATATATCTGCGATTGATTCTTTAGGGAAATCAAATTTCATTTGAAATAGAATAAATTTTCTATTTAAAGTATTTGTGTGCTCCATTTTCTTATCAATCCTGTGGTTATCGCAAAGCGAAAAAATTCTGCTCGTACCAAAATTACATTTGGATAACATCAATCTTTCATTTGAAACAGGAAGTAGCCTCTAATCTAAGCTTGACTTCATGCAACGAGCTGCTCTTTCATATAGAGCAATGTGAAGAACGTTGAACTATTTATAGCTAATATTTTACTTCCATCACATACCATCATGTTGAGAATGGTATACTAAAATACTGACATTTATGGCCAGTTAATTATTTATTTGTTTATAGTTTCCTGACATTTATAATCGCTTTGCGTTGTTTGTATTCATTTCCTTCTAATACCATTTTTTACAATGATTCTTTGATTGATTGGATATTATTGGATCAAATCATCTTGGAGTTAAATTGGAGAAATAATAAAATTGATGATTATACTGATATATTATTTGATATATTTACATTTGCTGTCTGCAAAGAAGAGAAATAATCCATTGCAAGAACATCTTGCTGTTTATAATTCTCTTCAGTCAATATTTTATTTTTATGAACTCTTAAAAATATTCATAATTACAATCTGAAATTCGATAATACAAATGAAAGTTACTGGTAGTGAATAAAGTTCATACGAATGTAGATCAATGCAATTGCAAGAGGAAACAACACTGATGACAATCACATTTGAAAAATTTAATATGTAGTTAATTTATCAATATTATAATAGCAGTCTAGTCGATATTATATTCCATGGGGTTAATATTTTATTTTTTATGTCTATTTCATACATCTAATTAGACTTGGGTGCATAAGATTTATAATTCCACTTCCTATCACAAAATTTATAACATAAGATAATTAATTTTTTAATTTCAACTGTTCCATAACTGTTCCATTTGTATATTGAATGCAATTATCTAATCTACTGACATAAATATTTGGTACAATTTCGTCTGACATATTATTTTATATCAATATTAATAAATTTCATTGCATTTTAGATTTGTTTTCCTTTTTATTCTTATTATATTTGTTAAATTATGTGTTACAGTTTCATTCATTTCCTTTTTCTGTCATTATGATTTCAGGTTCATCCATGCGGTCGTTATCGACATAATACAGTTGTATTTATTCTTGCTAAAGAATATAATTTGAAAAATCTACGTACCATTCATCGATTGGACAGGCTTACAAGTGGAATATTATTATTTGGCAGAACTCCAAAGAAAGCCAGACAAATGGAGCATCAAATTCGAAATCGCCAGGTATGCATGTCGTGTAATATAATTTACAATATACCGAATGAAATGAGAACAAAAATAAATACAACATATTGGCCACATTTAAAACTCAACCAGCCACATTCTCAGCAATTTATTTCGATGAAGCAGAAATATTTCATTCTACTTGAACTAAATTAGCATTTGTTTGTTTCAATATTTCACAATTGAATTGCTTTGAAATTTTATTCTTTCCAAGTCTGAGGATCCAATTTGGACAGTCACATTTTCAAATAGCTCCCTAAAATTTAATTAGACAAAATTCAATTGATAATACAAATATGATAATATGTTTTATATTTTATTTTCAGGTTCACAAGCAATACGTTTGCCGAGTAGAGGGTGAATTTCCAGAGGATGAAGTTGTTTGCTCCGAGCCAATTGAAGTAGTCTCATACAAAATTGGCGTTTGCAAAGTCTCAGAAAAGGGGAAGGATTGTATAACTCGTTTCAAACGTTTGAGTTACAATGGAAAATCATCAGTGGTTTTATGCAAACCACAAACAGGAAGAATGCATCAGATACGTGTGCATCTACAGTATCTGGGTTATCCTGTAGTAAATGATCCGCTATACAATCATATTGTATTTGGTCCTGAGAAAGGCAAAGGTGGTAATATTGGAAAAACTGATGATGAACTCGTAAAGGATCTTATTGGTATTCACAATGCTGAAAATTGGTTGGGAATGGATGGTGATTCTGAAATGAGTCTATTTAAACCTAAATTGGATATGGAAGATCGTGTTTCGAATTCAAGTGGCGATAAAGAAACATCACCAAACCCTGGTTTAATTGATGAAGAACAGCAACAACAAGTAGCACAAACACAGGCTGTCGCAACATTAAAAGTAACAGTGGGAACGCAAACTGGTTCCGAACCACCTGATTCCAATTTTACAAATGAAAAAGTAACAGTTGATCCACATTGTTATGAATGTAAAGTTAAATATCGTGATCCGAAACCATCTGATTTAGTTATGTATTTACATGCATGGCGTTATTGTGGTCCTGGTTGGGAATATGAAACACCATTGCCAACATGGGCAGCTAGCGATTGGAATAATGGCAATGACGATCGATAGTTGATGAATGAAAATCAATTATTGAATTATGTCGTTAATTTTCGACACAATAAACATACAAATGAGAATAATAATACGATGAAGGAAATGATACCATCTCCCATTAATGCAAATGTACCTCCGCGATCCTTTTTTATATCCTAACCCCGTGCCTTCCATCCGTGTTAGAATGTGGAAAAAAAAAATAATAATAAAACATTTCGAGGGCGTGGATGACTCTCAATATCAATCCGAATTTTATTTTCTCCATTTAGAAATCTTGTTTTTTTTTATTATTGGATTATTCATTGTACTGCCCTGTGAATTTGGACATTCAAAGGATAAATTTAGATGAAGATGGTGATGAAGGAAGAGGAGTAGGACAGCAGCAGCAGGCGAAATGGAGGGACTTGAGCTAAATTTATTTTATAAAGATAAAGAATCGTTTTGATTCTCAGATCAAGTTTCATCAAAGGCTTAAGTAATATTATTAATTAAATACATAATTGGAGTAATATGTATTTGTGGTAGTAGCTTCTCTGGTCCCGGACAATTTTTTTTTGGTGGGACCAATCACACACAGCCGCAGCGTCCGATAGAGTTTGCTTCTCTTCCGGAAGAATTTGAACACAATTAATTTCTAGCACGTTTGAAAATATAATTGGAAATAATTAGAAGGAAAAAGAAATAAACTATTCAATTAGGTATGAGAAAAAATTTATTAATTGCTCCTTTACTTTTTTCGTAACTGTGATATTAGTATTTATTTTTCCTCCAATCTTTTTCTTCTCCATCCGTTTTAATAAATTTCACAATTGCCATTATTTTTATCAATCCAATAAATGATCAGTATGAAAATTGTAAAACAATGAAAAGGCGAATGGATAATGATATTAATGTGGAATTGAAACGTGCTAGAATTATCAAATCAATCAAATTCTTCAGGTTTTAAATAGCCAAGGATTTTATTTAGATGGCAAAATATGCAAAATAGAGAGACGTCTATTTTTATAGGCCGATTATTATACAGGAATTAGGAAACACGGCGTGTGTTATATGATCGATAGAATAAAAAAAAATTTTTGAATAAAAATAAAATAAATACAAGAGAAATAGCAAAAAAAAAAAATTAGAAAGAACGAATGATGGAAAAAGAAAAAGAAATTTGAATGAATGAAAAATAGACAGAAACTACGAAAAAAAAAAAATGACGGCCGTATTCACATGATGAGAAAGCATCCGTGAGCTATAATCATATTCTCAATGGTGTATTCATCAATATATCAAAGAGGTAGAGCATAAAAATAAATCGAATGAATGAAATAAAATGAATTGAACTATTATAAAAAAACCGCAATCAGACAAAAATTGACAACCAATATACGGAAATGATTACACATTGATGATTACAATAATAAATTGTTTCAATTCACGCCGGCACCGACAATATTATTTTACTACACGTCTCCAAATAAACAAAAGAATAATAATGAAAAAAAAAAAAAATATTGGCCTTAGGTATGGGCGAAACACGCGAACAAAAAATGGAAAAGAAACAAAAACAAAATAAGAAATTGAATAAATGAAAAAACATTGATGAAATCATGTGATTTTGCATGACCTGATTAAATGATGATTATCTTAGATAAGAGATTTAGTTGACCATAAGCAAGATATGAAATAAATAATAATGAAAACAAAAAAATAGAAAAAAAAGCAAAAAAAAACGATCAATCGTTTTGAATGGACCTATCATAAAAGACATTTTGTGCGCTTACTAACCAGAATCCAGTAAATCCACACACGTGTTTTACTGTAAATATACATACATACAATACATACATGTAATCGCTACATTTATTCTTTATTTAATTAAGGATAATATTAATAAATGAATTAAAAAAACAAACAAACTAATGTTTATTGGATAACAGATGAAATGAAAATAATAAAGATGAATTAAAATATGCAAACAAAAGACAGTCCCGATTAGAGACGGAGAATTGAGATAAGACAAAACAAGGAAAAAATGAATGAATAAATAAATAAATGAATAAACAATTTGTGTTTGTAAATTAAACGAGCGCTTTTGTATATATTATATATATATTGTATACGCACATTGTAAACGACGTATTATAACGTAATAATTAGCGTTCGTGAACGAAACAGAAGAAGAGAAATAAATAATGATGAAAAATAAAAGATGAAAAAAAAAAGGTCATTTGTATCATGGACGAGAATAAAGGTTAATTATCGTTCGGTAAATATTGTTTTTATCCACATTTTTTCATTGGATTGTATCATGTGAACAATTACTTTTGTTATAATTCATTGAATTTTCATGAATCTACATATTATGGAAGTATATGAATAGATATAAAAAAAAAATAAATGACACCGTAAAAGTATAGCAAAATGAGAAAATTGTTATGAATTCAAATGGGAAAGACTGGATATTCAACGAGAGAAAAAATTCGCAACACCTATCAACTAAACATCAATCCTTTTTTTATGAATTCTCCTGACGCTATAATTCCTCTGATGACTTGGGGAGTTCGTAACGATATCAAGCTGCAGTAATTTTTTTTATTCATCTTTGTTTTTATATCATAGAAGTTGTAGCCAACGCATTTGAGTTATTTGAGAAAAAAAAAAGTGAGGTGTGAAATAATTTGAGTTGTTAACGACTCATCTGGTGTTAAAATAAAATTTTACTTTAACGATAACATGAAAATTTACTAGAATTTTCAAGAATACATTGCGAAATTTGTTTTATTGAAGGAATAATCTTGAAAACTATTTGAAATATTGGACACTTAATGATATTTGTTGAGGATCTCTCGCACCAATCGATTGATGGGAAAAACGTTAGAACTAAAATGACAGATAATGCGATCAACTGTTGGAAAATTCGAAAAACGAAATTCCAAACGTGCTATTCATAAATTTTCTTTATCGTCTAAATATATTCGTTAACATTGCACATTGTGAAATTGCCGTAATTATTAATGAATTACAATTCATTGTTTAAAATTGTGAAAAGCTGGGATAATTTAATCGGGTCGCACGAATTTTGCAGTAATTATCAGTTTTGGAATAACACTTAAAATATTAATTGAAGACGACCAAATGGGGACGGTATCAAGAACAATAGAGTGAAGAATTCAGACGACTGACCCTATCCATTCATAAATAGTGTAAACAACAGTATGTAAGTGTAGTTTAATATTAAAATGCCAGTTGTGTCTCGTCGTTTGGACCTCTTTGATTTCTTCTCTGCAGGATTTTCATGGCAGAAATATACGAACAAAAATACTTAGAATAACAAATGTTTATTCAATATTGACTATGAATGCATTCGTTTTTATATAACTACCCAGTGATGGCAACATGATTCATCAACCACAAAGAATGTCAAGGAACATTACCATAAAGGAAGAAAATATGAATTAAATTCTTCAATATAAATTAATATTAATTTCTGCTTCATTGAATGAAAAAATTGTCACCGAATGAATCTAGAAATTTATCCAATTTTTTTTTTTTGATCATTTCATCATAAAACTAAACATCAACACCAAAAGCAAAAATAAAAATTGAGCTATTCAACGCCAATAAATCGACGAAAGGCAAAGTCACGTTTTCTTCAACGTATCTTTTGGAATTTCCCCGCAATTCAAAAGTGTCCCTAAGTCAACCTGGCTGTCAATACTGCTTCCTAATTCACAGCAAATGTATAAATCAGTCCCTTGTTTGTTTTCCGACCGAGCTCAGAATTTCCAAAGTCGAAAAGTCTTCGGTATATCCATCAATACAGTCAAGCAGTAAATTTGGATTACATGTGCAAATACTGTCAGAAATTCTGAACGATATTTTGATGTAAATATATTCGTCTCGTTATTTCTCAGTGATGAAAATAATTGAGTCATACCAGGACTACTGTACTTGTCCCTCCACTACTGAAGATTATGAATGTCATTTCCGTTGCCATGTCGTTAAATATATAATTCATAGAAGATTATCACATTTCTACATCAATTATTTCGTCAACGAGGTTTGAAAAATTGAGAACCAATATAATTACCCTATGTAACTCTAAATGTGGTGTGAAGCTAACTGAAGGGTTTTACAAACTTCATAACACAGATTACTCTGTAGAGACAATCGAAACAATAAAACGATTGTCTCATTCTTAATCTCTAATAATGAAGAGCTATAACTCATTCAAACAATACAGTAAAATTTATATTTTTCATTTTTCTCCAAACGTATATAATTTAATAAATATAATTCTTACAATATTATCAATTCTGATGAAACAATTGTCGGTCTCGCTAGTTCAAAATTAATTTGCTTGGAAAGATCATAGAATTTATATTTTATTTTTTCATATTATTGATAATTGTTTTTTTCAGTTTGTCTGGACAGTTTTTCTGTATTGTCATGGGATTTTTTTCATTGCCAGAAGTTTATATCAAATGATGCTTATTATCTTTACCAAGGAAGAGAAGAATTCAGAATGGAATTATTCAATACATGAATATAAAATAATGTAGTTGGAACAACATTTGTTTCATGATGTTCATTTAATACTCCTGATAGGATTTATTGTTCATATAAGAGGTTCGGGGAAATTTAGGGTTGACCATCTCTGAAAAGTCAGTAATAATAGACGGACATAATGGGTATGGTCAGGTACATTTCATTTATGCCAAAATGTTGACGCCAAGCAGTAATAACTGTGGAGGGGTGAAGTCGGATTGTGTCACTCGGTTAGGTCTGATCGAGAATATATAATGGCTCAAGACTCCACTACAAGTCATAAGTTGTGAATCTTCCTTTGGAGACGTTTCGAATTTTGAATCAGAATATTTGATATTTGTGCATTACATTCAGTCAAGTCGACACATCACCAATTGTAAGTATATTTATATTCTTAACATTTATTCAATTTTTGATTTTAGTTCTTTTATGGATTTTATTGTTGAATATTTAAACAAAGTGACGAAGTTTTTATTTTATCAAGTGCTTTTGGATTGTGTGAATTATGTGCAAAAAGAGATCACATTAAGATCCAACGTTTTGAATATTTAGAATTATTATTCTCTTTAAGAATGAACACAATCAAATGGAATAGTTTCAATTTTTTTTTCTCATAGTTGATTGATTGCTATGGATTGATATCAATTCTTGAATTCTTTTTTTCATTCGTGTGGTTCATGAAAAAATTATATTCAGGTGTTTCTATCGTGTATTTTCATACCTGAGGATTACTACGACAGTTATGGATTCATTAATGTGTCATTAAATTAGTATGAAAATGGAATTTTTGCAATGAGGAAATTATCAACTGATGAATAATACAAGAATAACTTTTTCAAATATCTATCATTTTTGTTCCAGACATTCAAATTAATACATCATGGGTCACAACTCTACCAATTCACCTTTCGTTTTGCCGATGTTACGCCGAAACCAAAAAAATTTAGCTACCCATCATCAACTCCAACTATGCATGCAATATTATGTCTTGCATCCAATGGCACATCGTGATTCAAATAAAACAAATCAGCAACCAGCATTAAATCGACTGGCACAATATTCACAACGAGCAGCAAATTCATCATGACAATTCCTGGGTAATTATCATCACAATTGGCAGTTCTGAAAATTAATTTCAGAATAAGTTCAATCAGAATATTCAATTAATGACAAAAATTTATATTTATGTTTCAGCGTCCGCCCTGGTCATATCAACTTTAATGCACGTAGTGATTGAATTAGTCGTTGCTTTTTCAAATCTTTTATTATGAAAATGCAACTCGCTCTCAAAATTCATTTTTAAAGTTGATCTACCTGGAATTCTAGTGGGAAAATCTCTACCACTATTAACTACATGTTGGAAATCATCCAGCAAATATAACTTTGTAAATACATTAATAGTGAATAATTTAATTGACAAAGTAAGAAAAATTCGAGTTTGCTAATGGAATGAATTACATGAAACAGCAGAATATTTCAATCCAAAATATGTTCGAAATTAATTGTTATCAGTTACGTCTTGTCGAAAACTAAATTGATACATTAATATTTAATTGTCCAAAATCTGAATTCAAATTTGTAAATGTACAAACTCGTAGGATATTTTGTATTACTTTTACATATTTTCTTAACGAAGGTGAATGAACGATGATAGTAATTGAAAGAACTATCAACTGTTCACTTATTATCATTGTATAGAAAGAAAAATAATTTTTTGTCATCCAGCCATTAATTATCTTTCGTTGATGCGTTTATATTTCATTTGATGATAGCTCATTGAAAATATTTTTTGAATAATAAACGATTCTACTTCGCAAAATAGTTTTATTCTTTTTTTGTATCTCCCTGAATTTTCAGCAAATTTGACTGACGATTTCATGTTGTAACAGAATTGAACTGCGGACAGTAATATAAAAAATACAAATAGGCTATTGAAGAAAACTATTGGAAAATATTCTTTGATGATCATCACAACCGAATTGAAAATTTCTCCTTCATTTATACTATTTTCAACTTCGTCAAAATTCGTATTTATCTCCACATTTATTCCACTTACGATGAATGCAGAAGTAAATTCAGAGGAGTGAAGAGTTTGGTGGAAATTATTTACCAGTTTCATCATTTGATCGAAATATATGCATCACCCTTTCTTATATTCATCCTCCATACGTTTAATCGTCAGTAATTAATAAAAAAACAAGGATATCGATCTATCAGAAAGTCATCGTTTATTTGAACAACTTTCAATTAAATAATACAGAGTGTAAAATTTCACTTTGATTCCTAAAACATGCGTTGTCAAATTTACCTTCGCAGTTTTTTTTTAATTACTTTTTTCATTTAACGACTGATAAATTAATATTATTTAGTTATGTTACACATTTCTGAAGATTCGATTAATTTACCGCTGATTGTTTGAATTTTTGAATTCTCTCTTCAATTACGGGTCTGAAATGTCTGATGAGTCCTTGAACAGGCCAGGCAGCACCATCGGCAAGCGCGCAAATTGTATGCAACTCAATTTGCTTTGTCAATTCCCAAAGCATATCAATCTCATGCTCCTCCGCATTACCCTCGACAAATCTACAAAGGAAAAAATTCAAATCATATCGTCGAGTCCATTCCAATTTGATAATCATAATTGTGTTGGGGAAGACACGACGATATTGGTTCCTTTTAGAATAGTTCTGCATCTGATTAATCAATGCAACTTCATAATTTATGATAAAGTTATAATATTTTTCTCCGAAAAATATAAGGTTACTATTTTCAATAATGGCGACGATTGGAAATGTTATTGTTACGGAATTAAGCGAATAGAAGCATCAGTTTTTATTTCACGAATGACACCGATTCTAAAAATGTCAATCTCGAAAGAATGGGATCACATTTCTCCTTCAACTACTTTAATTTTTCACTTACCGGCTCATTATTTTGTACATCCAGCTGATTCCCTCGCGGCAAGGAGTGCATTGTCCACACGACTCATGTTTGTAAAAGCTTATGAGTCGTTGAATAGCTTTAATAACATCAGTTTGTTTATTCATGACAATTAAGGCTGCTGTACCGAATGAACTTTGTACTCTGACAAGATCATCAAAGTCTAGGAGAACTTCATCACATACACTGTGGGATATATGGAATATAATGAATGAATAAATAATCAACGAATGCATACATTAAATAATTGACGTGATGGAATATTGAATTTCTCACTCAAGAAAACCAATTATGGAACTGATAATGGACTGGTTAAATATTCAAAATGTGTTTCAAAGTTTTGTGAAGTTTGATTTCACCTTTTTGGAATGATAGGCGTTGACGATCCACCGGGAATAACACCAAGTAAATTATCCCAACCGCCAATCACACCACCCGCATGTCGTTCAATTAATTCTTTCATTGGTATCGACATTTCCTCTTCAACAGTGCATGGGTTATTGACGTGACCTGAAATATTGTAAAGTTTTGTTCCATGATTTCTTGGACGACCGAATGACGCAAACCAGGCACCACCACGTCGGCAAATTGTCTGAAAACAATGGAACAGAAATCAATAAGACAAAGAACTAAGTGAATATTTACACAGCATCTGCCTGTATTCTATTTTTATGCTCGAAAATATTATGTACTCAATGATTTAACGATTCAAAATAGTAATCTTCAACCAACCGGCGCAACAGCAACAGTTTCAACATTGGTGACAGTTGTTGGACAACCGAATAATCCAACATCAGCAGGGAATGGAGGCTTCAATCTTGGTTTACCCTGTTTTCCTTCAATCGATTCAATCAATGCAGTTTCTTCGCCACAAATATATGCACCAGCGCCACGTTGAACAAAGATGTCAAAATCATAACCTGATCCACATGCATTCTTTCCAATCAAACCTGCTTGATAGGCTTCAGCAATCGCCACTTGCGTATTTGATGCTTCATTATAAAATTCACCACGAATATAGATGTATGCAGCGCACGCGCCCATCGCACGTCCAGCAATCAAACAACCTTCGACAAGTTTGTGTGGATCATGGCGAAGAATTTCACGATCTTTACATGTACCTGGTTCACCCTCATCTCCATTAATCACTAAATATTTAGGTCTTCCGTCTGATGGTTTGTTCATAAATGACCATTTCATTCCCGAAGGAAATCCTGCACCACCTCGACCACGTAAACCTGATATTTTAATTTCATTGATGATCCAATCAGTTCCTTTATCAAGTATTTCTTTAGTTTTATAATAATCCCCGCGTTTCAATGCACCCTTCAATCTCCAATCATGTCTGCCATATAAATTTGTGAATATCCTATCTTGATCATTCAATGGACTCCCAAATTTCTGCGGAAAGAAAATTTCACTATTTGAGTGTATCTCATCACAAAAATTCAGATTGTTGAGAGAGATTACGAGAGAGTTTTGATCGTATTTCGTTATTCAGACAATTGTCCAATGCTCATGAGTACCCAAATTATTAATATACTCATGAAGACATCGTTATAACGTCGCTATAACAGTCCACAATTCCTACATTTCAATTTGACTTCTTCAATCCCATCCCAAAGAGAAAATTATTTGTCGATAAAAAATCAACAAAAACTCTTTAAACTTCATCTTGATCAACATAATCAATTTCATTAACCAAACTAAATGACTCCCCTCACATCAACCAGAAATAAGACCAAACATTTTCCTTTTATAATCAAGAACATCATTAACATTAAGCGACCTTGATCTTGCTATACTGAAAATCATGTCTTAGGAATGATATCCTTGCACAAAAAGTAAGAAATCCCCCGAAAATGTTATGAATAAAACAATCTCCAGAATCCAAATAAGCTCCACCCAATTCCCTAAGGGTTGATCAAAACAACATTCAGTGCATTGATTAAAATTGTGACATATTGCGCAAACTGTGCTAATAGGTTGAAAATTTGATCAAGTTCTCTCCTGGCCCCTTTCTCAACTACTCCGTTATAGACATTGATAAACATAAGAATTATTCACTTTTCCCTCTGAAGCAGCATCAGCTAAGGCTCGTGATTGTTGTGTGCTCACAGCATATCCAAGGAGACCTGTAAATTAATAATAATCATGTACTAAATTATATAACCTGTTCAATAGTGCATCATATGAGGAGTTATCATTGTTTTGTTCACGGTATGTTATAGGTTATGTATGGGGAATGAAACAGATGTAATTATATTGATAAAAATGGTTTATACTATTGCTACAGTTTATATTAAGGTTATGAATAACAATACAACGTTAATTTACTCAATTGTTTCCTCGGAATTTGTGTGCAGCGAGCAATAACACCCGCCATCTTCCCACTAATGCCACTGAGAGTGTTTTTGCGATCTACGTCTTTAATATGACGTCAAAATAAAAACGTGATAGGTCAATTGACGGTTACAATCACGAGAATTTAACAAATCGTAGATATTCTAGTGATCTTCGTTTGTAATATATTAAAGTCTTTACTTCAGTCGGTAAGAATGGGGTTTGCAGTGGCGAACATTTTATATAGGGATCTGTCTTATCAACGCATGATATTTGTGGAATTTCTTTATGAAATATTGTCCTTTGACAATTTCATTTTTTTTTCTTTGTATTAATCGTGAATGTATCAGGTACACTAGGTCAAAATTAATTTACACGATTTTTAGTTTATTCTTGATAATGATATGAACGTTTATATAACTTCTCAATAATCAAACCCTAACAGACCGAGTTAACACAAATTGTGCGTTGAATTTCATTTGTGGACACCAAGTTGACATCAAAATGATGCTGAATTGATACATTATTTGTTCCTGTTTCCTCTTCTTCAATAACTTTGCGTGTAATTAATTTTTTTCGCATCCGTCAATTCTCTCTAACTTGACACAGAAATGACCGTCGAAGTCGACACAAATTTAACTGTAATAATTATAAATGGAAAACAGGATGATAATTTAAAGTGGTTCTATTACTGCATCCTTTTAAAGATGACAGAGTAAGAAATGCTCTCTGCTGTCGAATTAAATGTCCTTTATTGTTGACTGTATAGCAGCAATTCTCTCAAATCTTTTTTGTATATTTCCATGTTGATGAGCATCACACAAATATTTTCATCGACTTATTGGTTTTATAATTCCTTTGAAGTTTTATAGTTGTCTGCCGATGCGTCGCATATATCTGTTGAACAGCAGCTGGTGAGATGAAATATAATCATCATGATAGTGAGGTGAACGCGCGCGGGGCACGCGCCCCAAAACTCCAACGGTCGCAACAGCTGCACATGGAAAATCAACAGTACACTCAACTTATCCAAAGTTCCTATGTCCTAATTATATCCAGGACTCATTCCAACACATGGACTTCGTTAAATATACAAACTTCATTCATTTACAATACTTTCAAACCATGGTGAAATGTTATTTCTACTTATTGCCCGCAGCTCAGACTAATCATTGAAAAGTAACATTATTCCTAGTTTACATAATTGATGAATTAACTTGATGAGTATTTTTATATTGCACAAGTAAGAACAGTTTTAATCTGGATCTCATATTGAATTCTTTAACTTTACTCAAGTAGTGACATTGATTTCAACATGTTCATTAAAATATAAATCAACTCCCTGATCTAATAATACTTTTCCTTCTTTACAGTAATCAGAACAAATTATTCTAGCTAATACTTTGGAAGGATGAGTGTCTCATATAAAGTAAACAAAAAAGTAAATTGAAAGTCTGGTAGGAACATGTGGACACAGAAACAGAAGAAAAATTCAGCCTTTTTCTCCTAATCAGAATGAACAAGAATTAACCATCAATAAATGATCACCAATATCATAAATAATCTCAATGAATATATTCCCATAATTAATAAGAATGTTCGGTTGAACTAACAGTAGATATTCAAATTGGGCCTGACATTGCAATGTGTTCATGGGAATTGTATGGTGTGGCTGGTGGCGATGGTAACAGTGATAATGGTAGTGGTGGCAAACGTATTCCAATGGTGGAAGGGGCAAGTCAACACCGGGCCCGCATTACGCAAACCCCGTAACATAACTACCCCTCCCGTAAGCGACTGAGAAACCGTCATTCTACGCTTGATACACCTCTTGCAGCTGCCACCGTTCACCATCGGTTTCCAGTACATTTTTAGCGTGCCAAGAGACTGGTCTAACAAAATTCTACGACAGAATTAATAACGCAAATAATCATTCATTAACAATAAAAAATAATCCAAACAAGTAGAAAATTCAGAAAATAAGCAATAAAGAAAAAATTGGTGAATAATAAAATGTGTAACAAAGTATTCTTTAACGTGACCAAACAAATAATAAGTGGACCAATTCGAACAGTCAACTTTTCCTTGGAGACATATTGGAGACAACCAGTTTCGTATGTCAGTAGCGCGCTGCTGATTCTCATTCGTCAACGTTAATGTACTCATGAACTGAAACAAAGAAAAAGTGACACAGAATAAATAGAAAAACACAAAATATAATTGGACAATTTATTCTGTTTAATAAATTTAATGATATACTAAATAGGCCAAAACAAAAGTGAATATAGTGAGACAACAAGCAATTCAACAATGACACAATCAGTGCCAGTTCATTGTTACACAAATCCATCGTTTTGTCGTCAGTCTGAATATATACCAGAAGATCGTAATGATGAATTACCACCACCGCCACAATTTCAATGTCCTGAGGAATTACCACCAACTCCACCGCCACCACCACCACCGCCTGTATCAGTTCCAATACCAATTCATCAACCACAATTACATAATTATCAACCAGATCTTGGTCACACAAATGCAGCTTTCCAAACTCGTACTGGATCCAATTTGCATGAAAATATTGAACGTTATTCAAAAACTCCAGATCGTTACTGCTATCTTGATGATAATCCTGGAAGGATAAATGTTATTGAAGATCGTAAGATTATTTATGATAGAAATACACGTTCACGTTATGAATATATTGATGATGATGAGCTGCCACCACCTCTACAGCAGCCACATCAACCAGTGTTGCAAAGACGTGCATCATTGTCACGCTTTGAAACTTATTCACATCGGCAGAACCATCAATTTGTACGCCAAGGAAGCTATCATGGACAACAGCTGCAAGGATTGGAGGATCGTGACGTTAATAGTAATTCACGTACAAGACATCTCCGCCAAAACGGAAATAATAATAGTAATGTTGGAAGCCGTTACGGTGTGGTGCCTGCAGACGAGGGGGCAGTTGACAATGAATCTACTGCTATCGCTTGGATGACCGGACGTTCTTCCCCTCGTGGTATTAATACTCTTCCTTTTATTACACTTTTCTTTCTTTTTTCTTTGTTATTATACTCGTTGAAAGGCGTGTAAATGGTAATTAGTGATACTGGGGTTTGATATTGTCTTAGGAATTGAAACCTTCGTATTGTATGACCGTGTGGATGAGAATGGGGTTGCTCGATGGGAATAATTTAGTATTGTCAGACTTGTATTTCTTCCTAATTAGTTAGCTTCATTATTTTTTAGTGATGACATGCAGGATTCTATTCGATCAGGTTTATATTAGTGGGAATGAGAGGAATTTATCAGCTTGTCAATAACTAATTGATAAATTCAATTCAAAGAAATTGGGTGTTGGGCTTAAAAAGAAAGACATTCTTCCTTCGATTTACGCAGAACATAATGAAGAATCCAAAAAATATTGTACTTCGTGAACAAATGTATAATATAAATGTTTGATAAAGTATCCCTCATGCATTGATAATATTAATATTTCATATTTTTGTTTCTCCTTGAACAATTTAAATAGGACGTTATGCAAGGGTGCCCATGCAAGAAGACGATCCACCATCATTACCTGAACGTAACACACGTGAACAAATTGAATTACGTGACAATACATTTTCATCACGGAATAATCTTGCGACGATAAAACTACATGAGATATTAACAACACCACGTAAACCAAGATCTAAATCTGAGGATAGAAATTTATCACCAAGACGAATTGATCGTGGTACACCACAAAGAAATCCACGTTGTATAACACCAATCAGCGCAACTACTTCACCATCAGGTAAATAATAATAATTAGAAGAAATAATTTTTCATATCTGAAAACTTTCTACAGTTCGCATCAAATTTCGCCAACTTTAAGGGAACATCTGAATAATTTTTAACATAATAAATGTGAAGTAATATTGAAACAATGAATGATGAAATAAGAAATTTATCAATGAATATAAACAGGTCGTGGTGTAGTACCAGGTTCAAGTCAACGTGGCACACCAGTTGGTACACCTCAGCGTACATTTTCACCAAATCGTACGCCACAAACATCAACACCAAATAAAGATCCACCATCAGCACGTCGTTGTCTTCCATTGGACGTGCAGCAAGAAACATGCCCAGCTAGTAATTGTGGACGTCAACGTTATTCACAACGTCGTGATGGTACAATGTCATTAGCAACATCACCAACTGAATCGATATCACAATTTGGTGAACCACCACCACGTTATGCATATGTTGATTCACATTCTGACTCAATACCAATGGTAATTGGTTCAACTAAGTATCAGGTGTTGTCGTCGTCACGATCTGAGCAAAAATTACACCAAAAAAGGAGCGCATATGACAGTGTTGAGAGTGCATTTATGGCGAGAACAGCTGTTGTGAGTAACAGTTATCCTTCTGTTAAAGAAAATTCTTAGTTTATTTTATCTATTTATGCAATTTCTTTATTCCAACTAATTCGATTCCTCATTGAATTTATCGTGTTGATTAACAACATTGCAAAATTAATTTATTGCGTTTCCAGTCTTTAATTACATTTAATTATTTTCTCTTTTTGTATTCTATTTCAGGTACCACCATTGTCATCACAAAACAGCGAAGCAAACACAACTCTTGCAAGTGGGATTGAAAAGAATGAGAGAAAAAGTGCGCCATTGTTACTTGTACTCGTTGGAATTTTAACATGTGGTTTGGCATTATATTTGTCATGGACTCAAGGACGTCAATATTACTTTGATAGTGCAGCAGGTTGTGGTGTTTGTTGTGCATTGGCCGGCGCATGTCGCACTTTGAGACGTACTTGGACTGGTTTGGGTCTTGCGGGACTTTCAGCACTCAGTTGTGCTGGTTTGTTACTTCTCGCTGCTAAATCACCACGTGCTGGCACACCACTTCATGATGTTACTGCTGGTGCACTCTGTGGTGTGTCATTACTCGGTGCTGGATTAGCATTAATTGCATTGATTGCACCACGATGCAGTCTTGGTCGCCATCGTCGTGTTCACTCATGGATGCCAAGATTTTCACCTTAAACAAAACATTATAATTCATATTCATATTTTTATGTTAATCATATTGAATCAAGTCATTAATTAAACGTAAACATTTATACATATAATTTACACGATTTTCATTTTTTGGGATGTACTTTGATTATGTGATTTGTTGAGTCGTAAAAAATGAATAGATATTATCTTCACATTGACAATTTGTTTATAGTTCTATTTTTATGGAAAGCATTGCTGAGTAAATCCAGCGAATGTATTTTTTGTTTGGTATAAATGTACTTATTCATCATATTTACTGTTTCCCTTGGGGGATATTGAACAAAAGAAAACAATTTGAAAGAAATAAAATAAAACAAAAGTGAAAACAAAAATAAATACTAACATCTTCATCAACAACTTAAAATATATTAGAATTATCTTCAAATAAAACAACCAATGAAAATGCGTGAACTGTTTTATTATCATTCAATTTATATATACAAAAAAAATGGGTCTTCATTTTATTTCTTTGTATTCAACAATTTTCTATATTACATATTTTTCTTTTCTGTTTCAATGACAATAATTCTAAAAATTAAGTAATGGCCTAGGAACGTTGCAGTGTGAACATTTTTAATTTATACATTTTCGTAGTTTGATTATTTAATTAGAAATCTTCACAATATTTAGATCACAAGATGTTTGAGGAAACATACGGATATAATCACTCATTTTAACATAAACATAAATCCGTAATTTTATTGAATCATTTCGTAAAATTTCTAATGAGATTGACGTTGTGGCTATTTGAGGATAGACAGCTCCATTACTATCAATGCCAAATTGGCTCTTATAAATTTTAAGATCGAACAGTTCTTCGTATTTGCTCAATACCAAACTATCAACTGCTACTGCATCTGGTGGAAAAGCGCGAACCTTGATTTTCCCTCTAACAGTGACAATTGTATTCAGATTGAAGAAATGATATCCCAAGTTTTTTATAGTTGACAGTGTAAATACGTTCTGAATCGTCTTCACCGTCCTTCTGTTTCGTTACATGAGCTTTCCAATCACCATGGGATATGTAATGATTTCCAGACACAAACGTCCATAATGCAAAGAAGATGCAGAATGATGGATTCAACTTCAAGTTCATTGTGGTTGATATTTGCTGCTTCACTTAACTTTAAGTGGCTATGGAAATTTATAACCATTTTCTAAATACCTCCTATTTATATTCACTTGGCTTCATTATTATCTCATTTTTTCCATTAGTTTATCGCATGACATCTAATAACATGTACGTGACGGACGCATTTCATTGATTTGGTGTGTTTGATCATTACAGTTCACGAGGTACGTCACATCTTTTCTTTATACTTGGCGTAGGACAAGGTGACCTTTTAGTCACTCTTGGAAAAACTTATCTTCGTCGTTGTCTTGAGGTAAACTTCCATCATTAGATTGGACACAGTTTATTGGAAATGTCATTTGATGCTTTCTGAGGATAAGGTTGGGAAAATAATGATTACATTGAAGATTCGTTTTCTTGTTTAATATTTTTATTTAATTTACTTTTCTTCTGGTGAATGTGATCTAATGCACGTTTTCTTCGATTTGATATACTTCAATACGTGATAGATAGTCAATGACGTATGTTTCTAGAAATAATTAAACTATAATTTAAAAATTGTTGGTAAGATTGTGATAATAGATGAAGGATCTCATTAACAAATATTCACCAAAACGATTCATTTTTTTTATGACCCAAATTTTAAATTATGTGAGACATTACATTTTTGCCTTCTGATTTCATTATTCTATAAAATCGACTTGAAATTCTAATTTTCATGCATGTTATCATTCAATTCAATAAATATGACAAACTTCTTGCTATCATTCAATCTTGACGACAATCGTAAAGTTGCTGAGAATTCTTCAATAGGAACAAGAGCAATTTAGACTAAAGAGTGGCAGACATTTGTGATAACTTGGATTGCTTGTGGTCATAGACTTGTCGTGTATAATTCAGTCATTGCGAATAAACCTAAAAAAGAAAAAAACATAATCTTTTCTACAGGAAACCAAAAATGAAAAAATACAGAGGTGAACAGTGAAATTAGAGACCACTAAGTTTGGTGTGTGATCAAACCACCAAAGTAGTCATTCTTCAAGGAAAATTTCCAAAAAAAACTTCTCTATCACCTTAACCCACATCCATTCTTTTCTTTTATCATCGTTGATCCATGATTAGTGGACAGGAAGACTAGTTCCTCCAGATTGATATATACGCTATCATATCAATTATTTTTATTTTTTTGTTTTATTTTATATTATGATGAAGAAATTAAA
>JAPYZH010000200.1:0-305980 GCA_030523085.1 Meteorus colon | reverse complement strand
CTACATTTGTTTATAGATGGCGCACAGCTTAATTCCTATCACGTGACCAACTTTGACGCTGAAACCCAGCGTCGAGCGTCAGCATGAAAAAGCACCTTTGAGCACTGAATGCGTGCGCATTATAAGCATAAATGCGCGCCAAAACAAACGTATAAATCTGCGCGTCTCTTTGTCAGCGTTGGGATGAATTGACTCCATTAATCTTTTTTTTCCTCTTGATTAACCATGTAAATACAGTTGTTTTTCTTCTATGTATTGTCCCGCAAATTTAGACTGTTTATTGATATACAAATATGTGAGAACTGGTGTGCTGATGTTCGAAATGGGAATGAACAAATAATTATGATGTGGATAATAACATAATTTTGATGAAGTATAAAAGACAGCATCACATTAGATACAACAGGAAAAGTTATAAATAAAGATAGTTTTTTTATTGTAGAATATATCGATTACATTTAGAGCTATAAATACAAATTTTCGATCTGTATATAGCTCTATCGTGGCCATACGTAACTGGATCAACTTGAATGTTTTATGAGTTGAATAACCGAAGACATATGAAGCCGATGTAAAATGGGATAAAATGACAAGGTTGAACTTGTAATAAATTTGGCTGTGTCCCCATTTTTTTCAGCCGAATTATGGCTGCTGGACTATTGAATTCTTGTAATTTATCAATTATTGATCATGAGCTCAGGAGAGGGATTGGAATAAATGTTTGTTTATGAATACTCACCAAGATAACCTACGAAGGCACGATCGAACTTAGAACTCCCAGCATTGTGGATCCTGGATGATTACATGGTTCACTGATGGAGTCCATTGGGTCTTTTAGAAATACAGATGACCTCGACATTGATACAGCTTAGTAAAATTGAGAACAATAACCGGGAGTTTATGATCTGTATGAATGGAACAAAAACGAAATACTAAAATAGTGGCCAATAACGACTAGAGTTCGATGATGTTATCTATTAATAATGCATTATCGACATTTCTTGTGCCACTCCATCATTCCGTTGTATAGCTCGTAATGACCCGATGGAAGGTCCTGGGAAAAGTCAATACATATATGAAAGAAGTTTGTTTCTTTCTATATATCTGTTCTTCTGTTCACGGCTATCTTGAAAATTAACAGTCAGTCATCAGATAATTACACTTGTCGCTTTGTCGGTCAGCTGAGGCAATTATGCCAAACTAATAACATAATTGCAAACTATTTGCATGCAGCTATAATCTGCAGTGAGGGGCCAGCATTAATTAATTCGAACTCTGTTATCGCATTCAACGAAAATATTACCGTTTAATTTCAGTCCGAATGATTTTTCTCTGTTATTACATTTTCTATTGTTGGAGAAAATTTTAATAAGGAGGTCATTCGATTCTTCGTAAAAATATCTGTTGAAAATCTATCATTAAACAAAAGTATAATCGGAATATCATCAATTTCACAGAGTGTCTGGCGTCTTCTCCTGGGAATGGAACAACATCATTTATGGATATTATCTATCATTGCGAGCCACCAGCCGATGTATATCTGAAATAGTTCATCATGTTGTTGCGCGCGGTAACCATAGCAATTCGAAAGCATCACCTGCGTGTCTACAGTCTAAAACGCCACTAAAATTCACGTGATAACTAAATACGAATGATATGGAAAAAAAAAACAACAGGAGACATGAATTTTTTCACTTATGGACTCCATTATACAAACTTATACACGATGACACTCAACACATGCTTTTTCTTTCCATGTGAACCTACGTGTGAAATAAAATAGATTTATGCTTCAATGGTATACACGAACAAGAAGTCACAACTTGATGTACATCGCATGCCAATGACAACGTGCACAGACTAAACACACACCACACATGTGTGTTTCATCGACTATCCAAGTCCACAGTCGGACCTGGTGCGCGAGCCCGTGGTCAATTTAGTATCGCATTGTCGTTGGATCTGTATGACATGCTCATTGAATCGACGCGTTCACAAGAAACAAAGATTTCCCGGCAATACCGAGCATTTCATTTATTCATAATGGAAGAAAACATTTGGTTTAAAAGATTTTTCAGATAAACGATGTGCAAATAAATAGTGGTGACATACAAATTGATGAAGATATTCAAGGTGCAACGTTTATTCCTATCGTACCGATTAATGTAACGTAACGTCATGAATAATTTCAGTCCACCGCTTGTTATTGTATAAATTATTGTGTCGAATATTACTATCATTCAGTTAGATCTTCGATCGAAGCTTCAATGTTTTGTGTCCAACAATTATCGATGGTTGAACGAGTGTTTTGATATAAGAAATATTAACATAATTTGAATGTAATTTATTGAAGCTTTATTGAGCAGTGAACAGTGATGAATGATGTGATAGTAGCGAGGTAGTTTATCATTTCATTTGATTGATAGAAAGAGACCCAGAAGGTAAAGTTGAGTATCAAGTGCACCAAGGCCGAGTGACAAAGCATATTTATTTGATGTGCAGCAGTGAAGTTACCTCGTTTTATTTCCATTAATAATTTCATAAGGGAGAACGTGTGGGACTTTCACATTGTACTTTTGTGCTTATATGTTTGAGTGTGGGTGTAGCATTGTTTCCCTCCCTCTCTATAATTTTCTCACTTTTCACTCTATTGCCCCGTTTATATTGTCATTGATCGATGTCGATTTCCCACGACGAGGGATTCGACGAGAGCGTCGTAGTTTTAAGGGAGGAGGAGCAGGAGAACAACGTCCTACAACTGCAACTTGCTATTAGGGACGAAACTATCCCTCTACCACTTCCGCCGCTGTTAGGCGATCTTGCTGGTTGCAGTCCGAGTTACCTAACATCCACATCACCCGCATTCACATTTCGCGATGCCGCTGAATTGATGGACAACAGCATTTCAATCGAGAACGAAATTCAGGTAATCATCAGAGCATACAATTATATTAATTGATAATCAATTTTGATTTATTTTATTTTTCAGTTTGATATTCAGTGAATTAAATTAATTTCTTTCATCAATTATCATATTGAGTCTTTACTAACAATCATCATTTTGATGCATCCGAATCATTTCGATGGAGGTTTATCTTATTTTTCTCACAACATTCTAGACAACACACAGTCGCCGTTCAAGCAGCAATTTCCAGATACCAGAGCTACAATATTCAAGCCCATCAAAATCACAGTTGAGCGATCTTGTACGTTCAATTGGTACTCCAGACGTGTCACTTGCATCAACATCAGCGTCATCGGTCACATCATCGCCCGAACGACATTTGTCAGTTGTTGGAGACGAAGTCAGTCGTCGTTTGAAAAATATTCTAATGCCGATGGTGGATCGTTTGAAAAGTGGAGAGTTGAGTGGCTATGATGATCCTGAAATTCTTTATACACCTGATAACAACATTGGACCAAGGATGGTGAATGACGAGATTAGAGAGTCGAGTCCTAAAAATAAAAAAATATCGGCTGCATCGGTTTTTCCACTAGCTACCAGTTTAGCGGTGGTTCGGGAGGCCTTCGGTAATTTTTTTCTTTTTAAATCAGAATGAAAAATTATCATGTCTCATTCCACATTTAGAATTGTAATGTTGTGGCGCTTATTTTCCTATCAGTAATTTTTGATTGACGTGATATGAAATATGTTATTTTTTTCCTTATATTTAATCAAAGGTTCTATTATACACCCATATAGCTAGAGCGATTGACGATCGTTGATACAATGACAGAGCAGAAGTTTCATGCTAAAACACGCATATGAGTTATTGCATGACAAAAAATGATAGCGATAAATGTTTGTAATAAAAAGATAGCATAGAATCTTTATAACACTATATTCATTATATTATCGTGACATAATTTTTCCATAACAATTCGTTCTCCAATAAATTATTGTCACGCCGACATTTTTTCCTCGGGCGCATATGTATGAAATGTTCATTCTATCAAAGAACGTACGTTGGTGCTCGTTATTAATAACAATTATCGTCAATGAATTCTTTTATGGCAAAGAAAAACAAAAATAATTTGTTTACATCAACCTGATGGAGAAAAATTACCGACAAAATAATAGGGGAATAAACTGACGAGACTAAATATTGGGGCAAAGTATCATACCACACGATTACACAGTAGAATTTTTCGTGTAAATCAATAATAGTGATAACTCTGTCTGTGACTTCGAACGGTTTAACATATACATTATACTGATCACGAACATAAATTACATGAATATGAATGGAACATGCAAAATACCAAAATACTATTTACTACTGAGAAAAATTATATAATTATTTTTTTTCTTGTTAATAGGCCCTAAGTTGACGCCAGCTATGTCCGAAACAAATTCATTGGCAGTTACTCCAACGATGGGTGATGGTCCTCTTGGTGATGAATTGGCAGCGAAAAATTTGGCTATGCAGAACGGAGGTGCGGGCACAGGGTCTATTGATAATGAACTGGATCCTGAAACACTTTTCTTTCGGTAAACAACTCTTGCTACTGTATTTACCATATTTATTCGACGACTTGACAATTTTCATATGTCATCTTTCTGTCATAGAAGCAATTAATATTTTATTACATCCACTTTTCAGCTATTTTCCCAGATGATGTGGTGGATTATAAAATAATCATTTGTACACACGACAGGAAATAGCACATAGGTGGTTGTGGCACCCTTGTTGACCCTCTAATTAGTGCGAGATAATTAAAAGATAAACTTGTTATATCACACAATTCTATCAAATGTCTCGTGACAAATATAGTAGATGAAGATATATAGAATGGAAGAAGACTCTTTTTATAGAAATTGTCATTATTGTTGTTCGCGTTATTCACTTCATTTATTTATTTATGCATTAGTTCATCTATTTTTGTTATCCGAAGTAATAAGTTGATGGGAAATTTTTTTTATTTGACATTACTATTCTATAATACAGTTTTATTCTATAGACAGTTGAACTTTTTGTTTCATAAAGATAAAAATATCGTGAATGACGTCACATAGAAGGAGGCAATCTGAGAACGATGTCATCATCCGTAGTAGTCTATGAAATTTTAATTGTTAATTTTTTCTTTCATCGATATTGCCTACGCAATGGATATATTGATCATGAACGTATACATACATGCACGATATGATAGGAGTGACGGTTATGATAGACGAGTCATTTAAGTTCAAAATCAGAATGTTATTATATTCCTGTTGCTTGTTTTCTCTATTTTTAGGGACGGTCAAAGGCGTATTGACATGGTATTGGTTTATCAGGAGGAAAATACAGGTGTAATGACTGAATTAGAATCGAAGCAAAGGGAACAACGTCGTATATTTCAAGAGAATTTACTAAAAGACGGTCTACAAATGGAATTAGAACCCAAAGAAAATTCATTTGACGGCAAAACTTATTTTTTAAAACTTCATATACCTTGGAAAGTTAAAATTCAATACGCAGAAGTAATGAATCTCAAACTAATTACCAAGAGGCTCATTACTATTTCAGTGAAGGCGTGGGTAAGCCATGAACTTCTTTCTTTACCTTTATTACAGACAATAAAACAATACTAATAAATTCATACGATTCTTGTTCAATTCATTCCTTTTGTTTCTTCGTCTAAAGAGTGATGATGGCAAGAAAAGTAAAAAAAAGATTTGGGAAAAATGGTCAACTTGGCTGGATTGGATAAAAAAAATTCACTCATGGGATTTGAATCTTCATCCACAGGAGCCGAGTTTTTATGCTAGTCGTGATTCCGATGAGCATGACGAGATGTGAGTGGAGATTGAATTATCAAAAAGATTATTTATTGATTTCGAGATATGAAATCGACTTGCTTTTGATATATAGATACGCACGAATTACATTCTCGCCGCTCGTCAAATATTCTATGATACGAGACAATATACATAACAATACTTTCATTGACATTCGCACAATACCGCTGTCTTCGAAATCTATAAATATTAATTATAAACGTTTGACTTATAATACAACAATCATATAGTTATATTCTTAATAGTTCTTACATACGACAAGACTGTAATTTCATTCTACGTATACTTGACCTATTGGATATTCTAGATTCATACATTATTACACACTGTACTTTCATTTAGTCGATTACACCCACATTAATATTTCTCATGTAACAGTACTTCACGTATCGAATCTATAATGTACAAATTATATTATTTATTTATTGGCGTTTTCATGTATATGTTTCTTTATTCTCCAGATTTTTGGTAAAAGATCGGGAAACAGCGTATTCACCGGCACAAAGATCACTTATTGTTATGCAAATATTATCTCGAACAAGGTACGATATGGTACATGAAAAAGCTGGAATAAGAAGATTACTTGCTGACGGGACTTTTCTTGACTGTTTTCCACTACACGAAGGACCATATGATCGTCCTGGACCTAATGGTGTTCCATTGGACCGTCATCTTCTTTATCTTATATGGGCACGACCATCACAATGGTGAATATAAATTCATAATAATTCCGATTTTAAAACCCTAAGATTTCCTCTTTGCAACAATAAAGGTCGTGCTTGTAATGTCATGATTGGAACCAATCTGACATTATAAGCATAATTTTTTATACTTGTCATTGAAGTAATTCTATTTGTGTTTTGATCGATACGTACGACGTAGAATATAAAAACAGGATCGTCTCCGCATATAGTTCTTCATTACAGCATTCAATGCATTATAGTCTCTACCACTCAATTTCTTTCACCAAAGAGAATTCGTAATGACACTTCGGCAATATGCGCAATCAACGTATATTTGTATAATCGCAATAAAGACTAAATAGATGAATATTTTATTGAATCCAATATCGGTGATTATTTTTTAGGTATAAAAAACAACCCTTGTGGCTTATAAGACGATATTTTGGTGAAAAAGTTGCGCTTTACTATGCTTGGTTGGGTTTTTATACACGTGCATTGTATCCACCCGCTGTGGTTGGATTATTGTGTTTTTTTTACGGACTTGGAAGTATGGAGGGACCAGACAATGTACCAAGCAGAGAAATCTGTGATCCAACTTCAGCAGGAAACATAACTTTGTGTCCATTGTGTGACAGAGCATGTTCTTATCGTAAGCTGGGTGACTCGTGTTTATTCTCCAGACTTTCTTACCTATTTGATAATCCTTCGACTGTTTTCTTTGCAATTTTCATGTCATTTTGGGGTAAGATAATTGGATAACAAACATTCCTGTCGAATAAGTTTGATTTTATCAAATTTAACTGTTCATTGTGTATGAATAATAAATAGCAACAAGTTTCCTTGAGCTGTGGAGACGTCGCCAAGCAGTTATAGTTTGGGAATGGGACTTACAAATGGCTGATGGTGATGAAGAACCTAGACCAGAATTTGAATCATCAGTAAAAACATTTAGAGTTAATCCAGTGACAAGAGAACGAGAGCCTTACATGCCCGCATTATCTCGTGCATGGAGATACATGGTCACTGGTTCACTTGTTTTCTTTATGGTAAAATTTTGTATTATTGTACTTATGCATGCCACTTATATTCTTCAAGCTTGTCATTTTCATTATAATTAACTCATTGTTATAACGATTTTTGTGACAGATTTGCGTTGTTCTCGGCGCAGTTCTCGGTACGATAATATACCGAATATCATTGGTCGCAGTTTTTTACGGAGGTGGCGGATTTTTCTTAAAACGACACGCAAAAATATTTACCTCAATGACCGCTGCACTTCTTAACTTGGTTATCATCATGATTCTCACACGAATTTATCAGCGGCTTGCCAAATGGATGGTGAATATGGAGAATCCAAGAACACAAACTGAATACGAAGACAGTTTTACATTCAAAATATTTCTCTTTGAGTTTGTTAATTTTTATTCATCACTTATTTACATTGCTTTTTTCAAGGTATGATTCTCTGATTGATCATTCATCTCTATTTTCTACTTCTTTTCTCATTTCATGAATTGAATCAAATAAAAATTGATCAACAGGGACGATTCTATGTACATCCGGGCGATGTGGACGCACGATCGTCCGAATTCTTCCGGATAAAAACAGATGTGTGTGATCCTGCTGGTTGTTTATCCGAACTTTGTATACAATTAGCAATAATTATGATCGGCAAACAATTATTCAACAATTTTATGGAAATTCTTTCCCCGAAAATGTGGAACTGGTGGCGCAAGAGAACACATAAAGCTGCGACAAAGGATCACGAGAGACCGTACACATGTTGGGAACAGGATTATCAACTTCAGGACCCAGGAAAACTTGCTCTTTTTGATGAATATCTTGAAATGATTTTGCAATATGGCTTCGTGACCTTATTTGTCGCGGCCTTTCCACTGGCACCATTGTTTGCATTACTTAATAATATTGGTGAAATTCGATTAGACGCTTATAAAATGGTGAAAGAGGCACGACGACCGTTGGCTGAACGTGTTGCTGACATTGGTGCTTGGTTTGGGATACTGAAAGGGGTTACTTATGCCGCAGTTGTTTCCAATGCTTTCGTGATAGCTTATACATCAGATTTCATTCCGCGATGTGTTTATGCCTTCGTTTATTCACCTACAAATGACCTAGTTGGTTATATCGACAGTTCTCTCTCAGAATTTAACACTTCTGATTATCGAGAAGACATGGTAAGCCAGGCCTCCGACTGGAAACCGCGTACATGCCAATATCGAGGCTACCGAAATGGTCCTGACCACGCAAATGATCCTTATGGTCTCAGTCCACAATACTGGCATGTATTCGCTGCCAGACTTGCATTTGTCGTCGTGTTCGAGCATGTTGTGAGTAGGAAAAAAATCAAATAATTGCTCACAAGGCACCTTTATTACAATCTTCTTCACTGATCACACATCTAAATCTATATGAACTTGTTGCTTTCTAGGTGTTTGCATTGACTGGTGCGATGAGCTACATCATTCCAGAAACACCAAGTGCCATAACAACGCAGGTAGCGCGTGAAAAAGTCCTCGCACAAGAAGCAAGATACGAAAAAGGTGTAAAAGGTGTTGGTGACGATGATGAATTGATTTCCATGCTGCGAGAGAATGGTTCAATCGGTACAAGACCTGGTGCACGACGTGGAAGTTGGGCAGCACGGTTTAGCAAACTGAGTGATACTCTCGATGCTCATATTACTCTTGGTGGTAGGCAAAAGAGAGTCAGTGATGCATCAACCGCTCACGATGCTGCGTAGTATAAGAGTGTGAAAAAATAATTATGCGAAATCAAAAGTTCTGATGCTGAAATGTGTGAATATGTGTGTTCGTATTTCATTAAATGAGAGCTCGCAAGGAAATGACATCCACACGGATTATCGGACCAATGTTTGATGTGATTTCGAGGTTGATGGGTGAAATGAGTATCAGAATTATTGTTTTTTTCGTGATACTCACTGCTGCCAAAATAATGTATCAACATTCATTGTCAAAAGACTGGTACATGTACAATGGATGGAAAGAAAGCTAGTCATGATGAATAATATTAAGTAAAGCATAAGGAAGTTGCTTCCTAATACAATCATGAACATGAGAATAATTTCCCAGTACAAATAGTTGTGAATATATTCATTGTGATCTAATCAGATAATTTAATATAAGATATTTTCGGCTACATGTAGGGTATGCTGTCGATGAATACATATCATCCCTCCAAACAATTCAAGTGGAGTATAATTTTGTCGAAATGTTATGACAGATTATTTTTTACTTCTCACTAACAGTGCATCTATACATTGTTAAATGTTCGTCCTCAGTGTGTTTAGTGTTTACGAGTACCCTAATTTAGCAATGAGTTAGACGATAAAAAATTAAATATCAATTGTATATATCCATAAATGTGTTTATAAATGAACAACTCGTTAAATACTACACAATATAATTTTTATTTTACATGATTCAAATATTTCACGTCGTTGTGCTGCAACGATATCATATCAATTTAGTATTATTACAATAATTCATTTTCAATAGAACATATTTATAATAATATACATGTACATATTCGTTCATCTCTTTTTCCTCCTAAACTATTTCATTTATGTATTTAATTATGGTTATTATATTGGCCTATGATACGACTTGCAGCCGTGCGAGTGCACGTAGATTACTTTCTTTGTCTCTCTCATTCCCACTTCATCTTCATCGTCACAATGTTTATCACCTCTTATTTATAATTAACATTGATTTTTGTCCACAATTGGTTTTTCGTTTTTCACAGTTAAATCTAACACGTTCATAGTTTACATAACATACGTACCCACGTTTATAGTGTATCACAGTTGTATTGGAGGAGGTGTAGACAAAGGTCCCGAAGATGTGTGAGAAAAAATATCTTGGAGATTAAAAAAAAGAAAAGAATTTGTGGGGAAAAATAGAACAAAAGGAAGACATTCCCAAGTGGAATATTTGGAGTGTTCGTTGATTAATGTCATTGGATTCTACTCAATTGTCTCTTTCTTCCTTCTTATTTTTTTGTTTTTTTCAAGAAACAGTACACTTTTCAGCATCGTTTCTTGGTTCTCCAAGATAATAAAATCATGTCCCCCTGCGCAAATCATCATTTTATATTTTTTATAATCTTCCTTTGTAACAAATCTATTTCTTTCTTTCGTTTTGTTCTTTATGAGAGGTTTACTAATAACAACGACAACTAATTATAGAAGAATGTTGTAAGTAAATTTTTTTTTTCCATCCTTTTTTCGTTCTCCTATTTGTTTCACTTTGTTCACTCGCTCTCAATCTCACTCACGATTTACAACACAATCGACGAATGTTTCATTGATATTTGAGAGACATCAATTTCTTTCGTAACCTGAATTTTACAAATATATTTTTTTCTTTTCTTAAATTGATATCGTACTAGTGCAATTTTTTGCGCTCGGATGGGGTTTACATATACAATATATGCTTGAATATAAATATACATACATATGTTCCTCTACTCGAAAATCTAACGGCTATTTTACCTACCGCTTATTGTTAAAAATATCTAAAAATATATTGTACAAGTTATAACAGTCTGCAGTCGGCACGCGAAAAAATAAACCGTCTTCAATTCGAAAACAAAGAAAAAAAAAGAATTGATAAAATAAAAAGCTTCACAATTTCGAATTTTTCATGTTTTTATACATTGATAATATGAATATTTCTATACATTCAAATTTTTTCTCTCTCATTCTTTGCATATCACCTCGAATCACGAAGTCATCTGCGTCGTCATAGCATCAGGGCAGGGAATGTCAGAGGTAAATCAAACCTATAGAGGTTTGTTGTCAAAATCGTTGTAGAATTACAATTTTGTTTGTCACCTACACTTCATTTCTTTTTCTTTTTCAATTCTTCAAAATGGAAAATCTCTTATTGTGCGCTGGTTCAATACATCTAATAGAGTATATATACCTAACATCTCATTAATATAACTGATTACCATTAATATCATCGAGGAATTATCGTCTATTCGACTCCCCCTTCGCAATTAACAAATACTATCTTTCATCTACCCGCAAAAATGTTTCAACTTTGATATACATATATATTTGTGAAATCAGCATAAAATTCGAGCTTTATCATCGCACGAAATCTTCAATCGATCCATACCATCATAAAATCACACCAAATAAAAAGAAAAACGAGGAAGAAAAAAAAATTCAACTCGGACCCGGTGGCGCATTAAAATTAAACATTGTCGTTGGTGGACGTCCTGGCAGGGGTTTCGGCGGCAAACGCGGTGTAATAGCGCCATTAGGTTGTGTTGGTGGTAATTTGGTTGGACTAGGTCCATTAAATGATACATAACGTCGTGGATGTGTTGTATTTGAACATGAACCTTCTAGTGTTGAATTGCGTCTTGCTAAAAGGGCTGACGTACTTGTATTTAATGTTGGTGGCAGTCGTGGTGGAAGAGTCACCGGTAAATCTCGGCGTGGGGGTAGTGGTGGTGGCGGTGATGTTCCCTCACGCGGTGGAAGCATCGGGGCATTGGGCGCTTGTCTTGCCTAGTCAGATAAAAAGATAGAAAAACACAAAAAAATTAATAAGCATTAAATAAACTGATGGATGGCATTAAATGATAATTGTACCTGTTGCGGTGATTCGCTAATGGAACTTTCACGCCGCCTATGACACCGCGGCGGTAATGGTGGTGGTGGTTGAGAAATAGAAAGATGGCTGGGCGAAGGTGGAGTTGGTAATGCACCAGGACTTCCAGCAGACGAAGGGAGTCCAGCTAATGCACCCATAACACCGATCGTTCCAGAATTAAAACCAAAATGCGTTGTTTGCGGTTGATGATGTGATGGTAAATGCCCAGGTGATCCGAGTTGCGGACTGTTGCCTGGAGAGCCCAAGGACAATCCAGACATACTCAATGGTCCTGGCGAACCAGGAGGCGGACCTGTGCCTTAATTGGATTCAAAGATAAATTTAGTTTCTGATTCCATTAAAAATCACCTGAATTTTATGATTGGTTTTCTCACCACCTAATAGAACAGGCGCGAACACACTGTGATCACTTGAGTGGATCATATTTTGTGATGTATGTGGTGGTGTCTCAGGTAGTTCTGGTTGTGGCATAATATCTGGAGTTGGATCGTGTAATCGAACACTGGACGCTACTGCTTGGAGTGGCGCCGGTAATTTACCGCCCATGCTTCGCGCTTTAATTCCCGGTGATTTCAAATTCAATTCCGGCCATTTGCGCGCACGAAGTGGCGGTCGACGAGTGATTGTCCGTGGTTCCACTTCCAAACTCTTGTCGTACAGATAATTGCTGATATCAGCGTCTTTCATATTCGGATCGAATGGTGAGAGGTTTTCGATGAAATGTCTTATTCTCGGTTCTACTGATAAACAATACGGCTGATTTTGGTATTGTTGTATTTCGCCAGTTATTTCGGCAACTTTTCGTCGTTTACTGAAGTTTATTAACTCAGGACTGCTCGGAAGATAGTCAGGATTACCCTCTTCTATGTGAAGTATATTGGTCAGGTACATACCTATGTGAGAAATTGAAAAGATGAATTAGTAATTGTGCCGAGGTTTTCAATCGAATAATTTTTTCATCAATATTTCAGTATAAGAGCTAAATTTACCGAAAAATGGTACACATGGTGGATTAATAGAGCGTAATTTTTCTTGATATTTACGGAAATGATCGCTATTCAATTCGCGGGCTTCATCCAACGATTTTAGCAATCGCGCTGGGATTTGCTACAAAATTAAATTCAAAGTAAATAATAATTCAAACCAGTTGAATATAACAGTGATTCGTCGCATAACGTACTTGAAAAGTGAATTTCAATCTGAAAACTGAAGCGGATCCCATTGCACTAACGATTGCCAACACGCCATTAAAATTATTGAGATCCTGCAACACCATCATTATTTCGATAGCACGAGACACAATCGCCACTCTTTCTTCCAAATTTTCTGCCTCGACAATTGTCTTTTCAAGCCATCTCGTAAACTGCAAATCGAAAATATAACCAATCGAAATATGTCGTAGTAAATTAAATACGGAATTCAAAATCTGTGGACTCACATTCGTCGTGTGCTTGATCATTTTCAGTAAATTCGGCGAAGTTTTCTCCTTATCTTTTTTCGTCCAAACCGATCCAACAAGTTCAGATGGTTTCACTGTTCTATACAACTCAAATTCTAGCAAAGTTAGCTGTCTTGCCAACTCAATGGGATGTAACTGTTAATTTGATATAATGAAAAATAGAAAATATTATTTGTGATTTGAAGGTATATCTACTATGAATCTTTCATCGCGGCATATCTAAATACTGTACCGTAAGTATGCCCCATTCTTCCTCAGGAACTTTGAGATGCCACTCAATTGGCGGTGGTGATTTTTCAAAACTGAAGGTAATAGGTCTTTGTTCTGAGGGCTCACATTTTCTTTGGACAATTTTAATAACTGAGTCCACCCATTTTCGCATTGATTTTCCACTTACTGTATCCAAAAATAATTGCAATCTCTCCAAGAGATTTCGATCACGTTCGAAATCATAAAAATGATGATCGACCCAATGCCTTAAAACATTCAGAACGCGGAATTGAACTGGCTGACAAAATTCTTTGCGATATCGTTTCCAATCTTCTCGCGCTGTTGTTTTGCAACCTGTTGGTTTTTCTTCATCGCCATAAACTAACGATGGATCTGGTATGTCGAAACGCTCAATTAAGAGTGTAAGCAACTCTTGAGGTGAGCAAAAACTCCTGTAAAACATTTTATTATGTAATTATGCATCCAAGAAATACCGAGGAAAAGTAGTCGAGTTTAGTCTATCAATTATTTTGATTACTGACCTATAAGTAGTAAGGAATGTTCGCACAAATGCCGGATCGGCATAAATATGATACGTAAGCCTCTCAACTAATTTAACCAGTGTCGCGCCTTTAATTAATGGCACGCCGCCATTTTCTCTCGCTTCCAATACCACATTCTCCGCGCAGTCTTGTTCAGCAAATTTATACAAATGCGGCGGTGGTAATCTCAATGGATGTTTCCTTTCTTCATCCAATAATATACTATCCAACGTTCTTTCTAGCATACTTTTTGTGTTCAACATCACGAGATCAGCCATCCAACTGTTTTTATCTTCAGCAGATTTAGCCACCAATGTAACATTCGGGTGATCTCTCGGTACAATCTCGAAGGCATTTTTTAATTCTAACATCAAACATAAATGAAAAATTACTCCCATGAAAACAAATTTCGTGAGATCCTCGTCCAGCGTATCGAATAGTTTACAATCATAACTTACCCTCAGTATCTTCACGATCAACAATATCAACTTTCCTGATAAAAAATCGCTCTTTGACCCGCAGTTCCCCTTGATGTGCCGGATGACCACCAACAACACCCACAGCTGCAACACTTACACTCACACGTTTTCCACTGGTGGGTTTACAAAGCACTAATAATCCATCAAACAACAAAGCTCTCCTTTCCGTCAATCTTCGTCCATTACTTCCAACTTTTCCTAACATGTCCTCACGTATAAATTCATTACAACACTGTCCAATATCACGTTGATCCCAACCATCAACAGTTTTCTGTAACTCATTCGTTTTTTCCAAGGCGGCGTGTCGTCGTGCTCGACTCTGCATGCGCAATCCCATGTCCTTCTTCGGTAGACTCGCGACTGATTGCAATAATTCCATTTGCAATGGCCTTAGTAAACCTTGTACTTGCTCCAGCGTCTCGCTGTCTTCAGTGTTTGGTGTACGTTTTTGTAATACCTAGGGAATAATTGTTCGGGTATTAAAATAATTAGGATTAGTTGCACGAATTCATATTGACTTTTTCGGAGCATACCTTAATATAATCGAAGTACAAAAAGCAATGCCACACGGGTTGCAGCAATAATTTTGGCAAATAGTACTTAACAGCTTCTTTAAGGCCGTGACCAGCAGCGCGCAATGCTTCATTTGCCTCGGGTCTGGACAATAACCTCGTTAAAACTTCACGACTAGTTGGACTATTCATGTCTCTTGCATATCTACAAAGTATTAATGGTCAATAACATTCCCGAATCGATGAAGAATTAACGATTTAAAATTAATTGTGTAGAATTCACTAACTTTATATAAACATCAAATTCTGCGGCTTCAGCAAGCTCCTCGAAACACGAGCCCACTGTTGGCGTCTGCTTTTCTTCAGTTATTTCCATTATGTCTTCCAAACTGCCTAACAATGTCACTGTCACTTCATAAATGTCCATTATATTACTGAATAATGTCTCTAATTCACAACGATCCTGAGTCAACTTGGCTATTTCTTCCCTGAACACCTAAAAAATTGGATCAATTAATATAATTGATTATGTTTCTTTCTTTTTCTCATGTATATGATGGTTTCCTTACCTTAATAATCATGTAGAGATCGCGTAAATAATGTCGCTCATCATGAATGAGGTCCCGAACAGATTCTTCATACGTCTGAGATACAACTGCTCCCAGACTGCTCTGTGGACCTTCCGCACAATCGTCTTGATAAAACATATCCATTAGCACCTGTAAGCAACAAATGAAAAACGATGAGGCGATTACCACGATATACATATTTCTATTCACAGCACACTTGGATATGGAGAAATGCTCCAATTTATACAGCGGTATACTCAAAATACTTTTGGACATCTGGTGATATTACATGTCATTTTTTTTCCTTGGACTATTGGAAGACAAATTTTTTTTTTATACAATACACTGAAAATGGACGGGTGATGATTGAAGGGATATAACAATGAAAATGAGCCCAAAAATTATTGCGTAATGATTATCAATTATACTGAATCGAATACAAAGGAAAACTCGATATTGTGAAACTGTGTTTCTATTTGTTCTAAATAAACGATGCGTAATAGATGTTAATAAACAGATAAACGATGACTGGATTCTGATGAATGGATAGCATATGTCACAGCAGGTAGTAGATGACAAAAAGTCGCTATATTTCAAGAATTAAACCACGCAAGGAATACAAATATGATATTTTAGGTCGTTCTCGAGTACGTACCCCCTGCAAACGGCATGAACGAAGTACAACGAACATGGTCGGTGTTGTTTAAATGTTAGTGGAAAGCATGTAATCAAGCAGAAAAAATATGCAAGCCAATTTTCGTTTCTATAAAAAAAATTCTTTTTCCTTCTCTTCCAATGAGAAAAAAAATTCTAATAACATGTTGCATCATATAATGGAATCATTCTGAGTATATGCACCGCGAACAATAAATGGAGACTTAAGCCCAAATAATGACTGAAAGAAAATGGAAAAATAGACAATAATGAAAGAGAAACAAAACAAATTGAATATGTTACCATGTCTGCATACATAGCAACCCGTATGTCTTCACACGAGATCTCAACGTGACGAATATTCTTGACATAATTTCCAGCCAACTGCAAGGAAAAGTAAAGAGAAAATAATGATAATAAATAAAAATGAGAATGAAATAAGAAGTTGCACAATGCAAAGGAATTTTCAATTGTTCACGTTTCTTCCCACCTACCTTCAATATATCAGCAGAAATGTATTCGAGTACTCCGACAACAAACAAGCTGACTTGGAAATCAAATTTGGGCAGATGCACGTCCTGGAAAAATAAATGAAAAAGAATAAAATTTGTAATTACTGTAAAAACCAATTGCGATCTCTATGAATAAATACATATCATAACAGTTTACTTTTCTCAGTAATTGATGTATTTTGTCAACAGGCAAAACAAGTGGAGACTTCTTCTTCCCTTTCTCCGATGCATCTTTCGCATCTCTTATTGCCCACCTGTCGATTGGTGTTGGAAATGTTTGTCGCACTCTGTCCTCAACGTCTAGTGATGACTGAGGTGGTGGATGACCACACAACATTCCCAACATTCTCAATATCAAACTTTCAACATAATCCAATGCATCTTGTCTCGCTTCCAAACTCGGATGAACTTGCTCCAGAACCTGAGAAATCAATATAGATAAATAGTATCAGAGAAAAAATACACTGGTACGTCAACACAAGACTATAAAACAAACCTTTCGCAATGAATTAACAAAAACACCCTTCCATTTAGCAGCATTTTCTTCTTTCTCAAAATCATAGCCTGACGGCTCGCCCACAACTGATGTCGGTGTCGAAAACATATCACTGTAATTGTATTGTCACACGTCAAACATGGAAAATTGCACGCGTGAAATAACAATAATCATATTCATAAACAAGTTTCGACGATTCTTCGTTATAGTCGTCGTTGTCTTCCTCTCGTTCTCAACATTTTCAACATTGATAATAGTCCTATCATCTATCAATTGCATTGTTGTATATTCTAACATTTGTAACTTTTGTAATACAACAAACATCCAAAGAAAATTTCCCATAAATAAGTTAATATTCCCTCGTTTTACTCCAAATGTCTATCATGTATTCATCGACAATATGAATTATCTCTGCTGGCAAACATAGCAGTTTCATTTTCTATCTCATGAAAACGTAGAGAATATAATCACCACAAACCTCATCATCTCCATCATCATGATTATCATTATCCCTCTACAACACTGGTACATATACTTATATATCAGTTTGGTTTGGTTAAAGCAGCAGAGATATGGAGTGAGATGAGAAAATTTCTAGTGCAACAAATTTTTTAAAAACCACAATGGTATTATGGTTTGTCGTCTCTTAATCGTCTCCTTGTCCAGGATCATCTCAATATATTGCCATTGGCGTATATTACTGAGTAAGTGCGCAACGCGATAGACCTCGAATATTCGCGTTCGTACATCTTACAATGCAAAGGGTTCTTTTCATTTTTTTCTTTTCCTCTCGCACTCACTCTCTCACTCCCTCGTTTTCGCTCTCCTTCTTTTTCTTCGTATTTACGTTCACGCACAATCACTGTCAAGATTATTATTCGATTAATGGATATTCGTGTCCAATACTCCAATATTCACAATATATCCATAATGAATTATTGATGATTAGTGTCGTTTGTCATTATTGTAGTTGTGATTTCGTTTCTTGCTTGTCTTTTTGTCGACGATTATTCGACAAACACGAGCAACCAGAGCAACAGCAGCACCACCGCCACCATTACATAGAGAGATAGCGGGCAACAACACGGTTTGCATGGTTTGCAGCAGCAACACCAAGAGAAGGAGGAGGAGGACGAGGAGGAGGAGATGATGGCGATGGTGGCGATGGTGGTGTCGGTGGAGAAGGGACAACGAATGGATGACGTTGTTGAGTACAGAGAAAAGAAGAAAGTTGTAATGGTGATATGGAAGAGCACCACTGCTGCCACTGTATACTCATCTGCAGCTATTATATATTTAATGTGTCTTCGATCGATACACAGAGACACAGGAATTTTTATGTACTCGTACATTATCATTTTCAGTAATTGCTCATGAACAATCAGTTATATACATCCCGGCATATTCAATTCCTGTAGCACCATGTCATTGTAATTGATGAGCAATTCAACACTCATCACTCACTTTATGGCATAACATCGCGTACCTGGAAATAATCGTGTTTTAGTTATTATTTTTCATCATAACACCATATGATATATCGTATTTTAATTTTAAAACTTGTTTTATTGGTTGAGTATTTTAAAATGGCCGAAAGATTCGTTGGAAATTTCATATAAGCGCCACGTCGGTACATTAATAAATTCCTGTGTTACCCCTATTGATTCTTTTGAAACTACAAATACAGCCGTGAATAAGGCAGGAATTGATGTTTCTTTTTGAATATTGGTGGCGGGAAAAGATTGATGCAGTGCTCTGTTATCATTGGAATTTGTGTTATTGTTTTTAAACAATAGCACTCAGACAAATTGACATTGCAGTTAATTTTTTTTCACCGACCAGCATCATCAACCATTCTAAATTATATTTTATTTATAAATAATATCTGTATTAAAGCTCAATAAGTTTTTCAATCAAATGTTTGCTACAAATCTCGATTATGCAAAAAAGCAACAAAATTGATATATATCTTCCCACTTCTTCCATACTTTAAACTGTTACATCGTTCAAGAATGTTTGCTTCAATTCAACCTACATACAGCTCAAGTAACATCTCAACGACCTCCCTCATTACTGCCACTGTACTTCCACGAAGTCTTTTTCAACCGTATCATCTTTTCTCCTAAGTTTACACGTCTGGCTGCGGGCGACTGATGAAGTATTCATATACAATAACCCAACAGCATCACGTTCTCACACATATACTACATTGTCCTCTCACAATGCACCCCTCATATCGCATCTCATCATAATCCCAGCTTACACATTCATAGTTGATATAAGTAATGATCACACAATTCATCTATTATAAAAATATATACGAAACAAAAATTCATTATCAATAGTATTTAAATAACAATGCCGTGAACTTAGTAGATAATTTCATTCGATTTTCAACATTCGAACGAACTTCATGGCATTGAGGCCGATCCAATCGATGACTCGTCAACCATCTCCCTCTCCCCTTCTTCTAATTCTCATCAACAAAGTAAGCATAAATTAACCTCAAAATAAAAAACAAAACTCTGTATATACTACAAAATACACATCTAATAGGGCCAAAATGGTCACAGGATGAGTATAAAGCTCGAACTTGCGTAAAACAAGTAGAAAATCCAGAGCGAACGTGATCATACTGGTTAGTATCGAAGCGAATCAACACACGCGCACACCAGTCAAACGAAGATAAATTCTAAGATGGATGAAGGGCAAGAAGGGGAAAACATCGGTGGCACACCATGCATCGGAATAATACGTTGAGCAGCGTCAACGTCGTCGACAATGAGAGAGCAAGTGAGAGCAATAGGCAATAGAGACCGGCGTCGTCGCACATGCGCGTCTTTGTTGCGCCCCGCATCAGAGCCAGCCGATTTCGATTTTAGTCATCCCCGGGTTCGGCTTTAGCGATTCGTTCTTCGGTGAGTAAAGGGGCCACGCGGACGAACTTTATCTCGGGATTGAGTCATTATTTACGCATACATAAACGTTATATATATACGTATATATATGTGTATGTGTATATTAATATATTCATATCAACATTAGTATCATAACCAAAAACAGACGTTATTCAATCAAGAGACGGAAGGATTTAGCTCAAGAGATCTCATAAATGATATCTGATAATTGACGAAAACATATGTACATGGACACGTACATATACACTGACAAAACGAGCGGAGTGAGAGGAAAATCAACTTGGGTATGAGGTGAAGTAATTGTATTATATGTGCATATATATTGGAGTGAAATATGAGATTATTCATAAGTTAATACTTGATTCGTAGGAAAGTGATAAGTGAGAACAATGACTATGTTGCAACGATCGGTGCCATTTGTATTTAGCCGGTCAATTCGCGAGTCCGCGGGAAGCCACCCAATGTTGTTGTCTCATACTACTCAATTGGAGTACTGATACTGTATTATATTGCTACTGCGCGTGTCTTCTTACATGGATAAGTGGGTGTTTGTATGTGTGAAATTACATTTCGGTCGATATGACACGCGCGAGTCGCGACGGTCATTGTAATGTTTGGTAAACGGGAGTAAGAATAAGAGCGATTGAATGAGGGGTGGAAAAGAGCGAAAGAGATGGTGAATTTGAAAGCGAATAAATTTGTGCATGTGTATATGTGATGTGTTGTCTATTGTGTGTTCACTCTACTCCCCCTCAGCATGTTGAGAAGGTGGAGGGAAAATTTTACTCGTACACAAGCACACTTTGTTACACATATCCAAACTCTTTTCTTCTTCCATCTTTTGTATTATGATGTGTCTTGACATTCTGGGACAATGCATGCATTGAATTTAACTGTTCGATTATTTATAATATGTTTTTTTTATTGTAGAAATATTGCAGAGATTTGTTTTACCAACTTGGTCCGCACCCGATACATAATGCTGAATATTGTGCGTATGTGGTATCATTGTGATTTTCATTCACGGAAAATGGTTGTGTATGTAGTTGTAGTCGTTGCGTGATTTTCACGTCGTGCGCAAGATTATAATTTCTTTTTATAGAATGTAAACGCACGCGCGCAATGGCGTTCGTTGTTAGATTCATACGTTCCTGTAGCGGCTGGCGACGCCGATAATAATAGTTAGACGAAATATTTGGTTTGGCGAGTACGTGCGACTGCGCTCCCTTTTCTTCTCCTTCTTTTACCTTTCCCTCTCTTTCTACGCGTTTATTTTTCATCAATCACATCTGCTCTCTGCACCTTACATTTTTTTATTAATTCAACAAACGAGTACATGCAACTCGGAGTAACGTGGCGAGATATTGAGGCCACAGAAAACTATCATATGATGTTCTTCTATTCTTTATCATGAAACAGTATTGATTGATACGAGAGATTTTGATTATATTTCTCATCATAACCGGCTTTTTTTTCTTCATCAATAGACCTTTTTTGTCTTTGACTTAAAACTTCGTAGGCGAATCGACTTTGGAACTAGATATTCAATTCTCGACAAAATCATAATCAACTCTTCTCGTTCCTTTTGTTATATCTATCATGTATTGAAAATCCATTAACTTATCTTTTTCAGGTATACCAAATAGCACAAAGTACATAAGGACTCTTAAAAACGGCGACAAGTGGTCGATTGACATCAAGCGGGTCGGATCCCGTAACAACATTGCCAATTCGAGGTCGTCCACCAATCCGTTTTGCTGAACGTCGTTTGACGCCCAATAAAATCCATAAAAAATTAGAGGGTACAATGAAACAAGAGCCCGAAGACGATGATGATTGTTATTTGGATGAAGTAATGTCCTCACCAACTTCTGGACATCCAACACGAGTACGTTCACATGCTCGTAGTCTTCGAGCAATGGCCAACCCTAGTGCAGTATGGGCTCACTTTGATTTATGTGCAAATGATCCTTTGAGAGCACAATGTCGTATTTGCGGATCTGTTGTTGTCCGGGGTGGGGCTAATCCACGTCAATGTGGTACAACCAATCTTCATCGACATCTTAGGGTCCACCATGGCGGTAGACTTATTGGCAGGCGCTATCATGGTAGTTTTTTATGTCCACTTCCATCCAAATGCATCATTATATTGTAATAATTATTAATTCGATTAATTGATCTTATTTATTTTACCATTATTACAGTTATGCAGTCAAATTCTCAAAGCACTTCCGCTAATAGGACAATAAGGATAGGAAATCAATCATTAGTACGTCCACAAGTCAAAAATATTCCACCAATTTCGAGTCCCACCACCCAACAACAACGTAAAACACTTGTACTGAAAACAATACCACTGAAAGTGAAACAAGTTGCAGCAACAACGATTAAAATGCCACCACGACAGCAGAGTACTAAAACGAATCAAAATGTTCATCCACAACAATCGCAAGAGGTATAATTGGTCATCTGGTTTCACGACGATTATACGGCTAGCTTGGTGATTTAATCAATGATTCTAATCATAATCGTACTAATTTACTCTTCTTTGGTTATCAGGTTTGCCTGAGATGGAATAGTTACCACAGCAATATGCAAAACAGTTTTCCATCATTACTCGACTCCGAACAATTCGTTGATGTCACATTAGCCTGTGAAGGACGCTCTCTAAAGTGTCATAAAATGATTCTATCATCATGTAGCGATTATCTTGCAACATTATTACGTGAGAATCCGTGCCAACATCCCATTATTCTGATGAAGGATTTGAAATTTTGGGAAGTTGAAGCATTAGTTAAATTTATGTATCGTGGTGAGGTTAATGTTGCCCATGACAAACTCCCACAGTTATTGAATGCCGCTGAAGCACTACAAGTGAAAGGTTTAGCAGGTCCCAGTCCTTCATCACAGGTTTGTTCTTAACTCAGATAATCCGAAATACCAATGTTTCTCCTCTTTATCACTATATTGTTATGTATTGAATTAGCAGAATCCGAAACCTCCAATGCTCATACCGCAACCAAAGCCCGTGGTTAAATCGTCAACGCCTAATTTACGAGCCACAACAACAGAAACCAAAGAAACAAGATCACCAATAAGAGAGTCAACACCAACAACACCATCATCGGTATTAACACCAACTAGTCCAAAGCGCGTGCCAAAACGTACGATAACAGAACCAATGAGTGATCATCGACCATTCACAAAAATTCGTCTTCAACGACCATCAACACCTACCTCACCTAACACAACAATAAAACTGGAACCACTTGACATTCCCTTGAGTCCAACTGATATGTACCCGGATAATAATGACGACAGTTCCACGACAAATTATGATAATATGATGAGCATGCATGACGATGATGATCCAGGTGGTGATGATCATCCCGAAAATGTTGATGATGATATCCATTTCGCTGCATTACCAAGACCACCTGATCTCCATGGAAATGACGATCATATGGAATTTGTACCAACTGATTTTTTAGACCAGGAACAAGATATCGTTGAAGAGGCAGACGGTGACTGCAGTAAGAGTAGTAGTGTTGATGCAAGATCGAGAAGAGATTTGACGAATGACGATGATGTTGATGAAGAAGACGAAAAATATGAAGTGAGGGAGAAAAATTTAGTGGATAATAATAAAAGATAATTTAGGAGAATTCCCTATCGATGTTCTGTAGTCGATTCGCAGGTACAAATTTAAATATTAACTATTCGATTTTCAATTGATTATTTTCTATGATTAGGTCCTTACTTTTAATTATTGGTGCCATGTAAAGGATAGACACATTTGATTTGCTAGTGAAAAACGAACCACGATTTGTTATATAGTCATGACCAAAATATTATTATTTATACACTTAGGGATTTTTTGTCTTTTTCTCAAATTTTTCGCATCATATGATATTGTTTTGTTTTATATTCATGTGAAGTGTCTCAGGTTACAATTATCGAAATTAAGTGTGTAAACAATTTATTATCGGAATGATGAGATAATTTCATGTTGTGTTTGCGGGAGTGTGTGTGTGTGCGTTTGTGTGTGTGCCGCGTGTAAAAGTGCATCAATCTTTCGAGCATTATAATTATAATATTATATTCAAAATTAACAAACAAGAAACAAAGATATATAGAAATATACATATGGAGATGGATCTTTACTCGCTTTATGCAGTCGCTGCATTGAAAATTAATCACGTCTTACCAAACTGAAAACGAATATCAAGCAATTATAAATGAAGATTCCACTATGATTGATGAGAACAAAATTTTCTATAACTCGTACCGTCAAAGAATTCTTTTTGAGTTAACCTTGAACTGGCTGTCCTAATATATAAATATATAAACATAAATAAACGAAAGATATACATAAATGTATAATATATATGTTCGAAAAATAACAATATACATGAATGCATGAAAGTAATTGTGAAAATTGTAATTCATCAAATGACTTGTCTTACAAATCGATAAAAAATGGGATACAAAGGAAATTGAAAATTTTGTGAAAAGTACATTCTAATTGACAAATATATATCGCAATTTCAGGATGAAATTTCAAAAATAAATATTCAATCCCACATAAACCAGAGTTATCAAGCCTAAATATTCATGCATCCCTGAGAATATCAATCGTTCCAACCTTCACACGATACTGACAACTAGTAAATGAAGTAATTATAACACCGTTCAATGATCGATCGGGCTGTTCTTCAAAGTGGAGCATTATCAATCATCCGGTGATACCCGAACTGAATCATCATCATTTAATGACCCAAAAAAATTGCCTATATTCTTAACAAATAGTTATCATCTCTAAATCCCGAACATAATCAGAACAAAGAAAAATTCCATCGAATTGATCCACCCATCCCACATATTCCTAAATCAATCCCAAATCTCCCAAACATCCTGAAGTGAAAATCCTGCAAAAACATAAATACAATTCATACATCCGATACGGCATCGCTATAATCGAGGTGTTGCGCGCCGTAACCACACGCGTATTGATTCATTATCATCCACAATCCATTGATATGGAGGGGATGATGGAAGGCTGGTGACCCCAGAGTGGCCGCGAGGGGTGAAACCCCTTCCGCTTCCAGCTCCCATCACCACATTCTCTTTCAATCTCCCTGTAGCAAAAGCGCAAAGGACCCTTTTATAATATAAATATATAGATATATTATGATTATTTTTGTACTGCGCGCTGTGTGCGAGGTAATCGAGGAGGTAAAGGGGAATAAAACCAACGCGATGACGTCAAAATAATGCACCAGATGGCGCTAGTGTAGTTTTTTTTTCTTGCTTTTGAAGTAGTGTAAGCAGGACAGAACTACCCTCCTCTGACTTTCGGAGCTGTCGAATTATATAGTAGCTGGCTTGTTTGTAAACGAAAGAATATTTTCTTGGAATTTGTGAGATAATTGAAGTAATAAATACCAACGATCATTATCCATCGAATAATAAAGAGGTTAGTTGACAAATAAATCCAATTATTGGCGCGAAATACAAAAAATAATGTTAATTTATACATTTGAAATAGGTAAGGTTGTGTTTCTGACATGCAAGGGACATCAGTGCGAATAGTAATACACATACTAGTAATATACATCACACAGTAAAGAGAGACTATCCTCTTTCTCTCATCCACACACCGGCGCTTCGCGAAAGCGCGACAGTGAGAAAGAGAAAGAAGGAGAAATAAATCATTGCAATTTCCTGTCTTTTCATGAATTATTATATTTATTCCTCCCACAAGTCTGTCACGGTTACGATTGATTTTATGATTTATTTACATCATAAATAAGGTATGACGTTCTGTTCATTGGTAATTGATTGACGATTGTGACATTTATCGTGGAAAACACTGGTGTGATTTTTTTTCGTTTTGTTATTTTACTTTATTTTTTGAGTAACTGCAAGATTAGAATTTGCCAATCATGAAAGGATTGGTTTAGGATGTACGGGGGTTTTATTATTATTTTCTGTATCTGTTTGTTTTTTTTTTGGTTTCAATGATGAAATTTGGTTTCAGGATGCAGCAAACTATGGATGAAAAAGAGGAGTTGGTGAAGAAATCACTTTTTAGCTTTGTTAGTAAGCAAGTTCCTACTGCACAACTGAGGTATTCGCAAAAATAATAAATTGGATAGTGGAAATAGTATAGAAAAAATAGTTTATTATTGCTATTCTGTTTTTTTATTTTTTTCTGAGTAATTTGAAGTAGTTCCGGCTGTTATATCCGATTTGTACATGCATGGTTTCAATTAATTTATAAACTTTTCAGTTTTCAAAAGGCCACTGTGATCCAATTAATTACAGGAGAGTGGGAATTAATATGGGACGTGTACTGTAGATGGAAGAGAATATAAATTAATGCACAGTTGACGTGGTTTTTATATATAACAAACAATGATCGAGTTTGTAACGTTTGTTATTCAGGGACATAAAATTATAGGGGAAAACGATAACACATTGCATTATATCGAATGATTATGATGAAATATTATAACAGTATTCATGTGATAACGAATAGTTTTCGGTTTCATTTATTTATGTATTGTTGAATGATTAGATCGTTGGAGCTTCGTGGAAACTGAAGAGTTGAAATGACTCATTATTGAATATATGCAATAATGTTAAATTCGTTTTTTCTTTTTCATACAGCTTGATAGATGATATCGTATTGAGTTATGTGGTAAGTATGGTGGAAGAGAGTGCACTCGAAGAGGATCTTGATGTCGAAGGATTGTGTGAAATGGTGTCAGCATGTTTGCCTGAATTCTCAACAATTGAAAAGGATGCCGTATCTAAATGGCTCCTGGATGTTGAGAATAAACTGAAACAGGGGAATAAAGATTCATCAGACGATGGTCAAGTCAATGATCCATTAAGTCAGTTGAGTTTAGCGGCTTTGTTGCCACCAGATTCGTCACAACGCATCCGCGTCCATCATTTGTCGGAGACAAGTGATGCTGGCAGTGATTCAAGTGGGGAATATTTCCCAGAACAGCAAGAAACATCCTGGCATCAAGTGGCATTGTTACAGGAAATGTTTCCTGCTGCAAGCCCAGCTGAGATACGGCATTGTCTCGCTATCGCTGGTGGTGATATTGCTAAAGCTGCACAGATTGCTTTGCACAGACAAGAGGCTGGTCAAAGCATCACGAGTAATCTCAGTTATTTAACGGTAATAGACAAATTTACAAATAAATTTCGTAGAGTTCCATCAATTACAAATTTAATCTGATGGTTTCTTTTTATTCTCTTTTGTTTCATGATTATTTGCAGCCAAATCGGCGTTCGAAGGCTAGTGTCAATGATGAAGAGCTCAAGTCACGTATAATAGCACGGTATAGTTATGTAGATCGTGACGATGATTCGCGTGAACATCGTCCAGTAACGCCTAAACGTGAACCGAAAAAATTGGTACGTTATTTGGATAATAAAATAGTAAGTGTCAAGGGTGAAAGATATACTGAAATACGTCGTGGTGGTGAAGATGAGGATGGTAATGATGGCAGTAGAAAGAGGGGCCACTGTCGCTTGTAACAAGTAACCTTGCCTCCACCCCCTGATCCACCCCCTTGGAGGCACATATGATTTTTTCGATCAAACGTGTTGTCTTGGCAGAATTATATACACATAATTTTTTTACTTCTTCGGTTATCATGAAAATTAATGGGAGGGAAACCCCAATTCAGTCACCGTGTTTGTCCTGGATGGATAATCCAAATCCTCCACGGAATATTTATCGATTGATAATTGAAATTTCGAGATGAGAAATAATTTTTTCATTTTGAAGCAAAGAAAAGAAAAATATGAGGGAACTTGTCTCTTATTGAGCAATTTCCTAAGAAGTGAAGATGATGACGAGTGCGATCATGGAATCGACGATTGATGATATTATTGTAATTTATTTTCACACAAAAACACGGATTTTTTCGTACTAATTCGAATTTAATAAGACGATTTATCGGTATTTTGTTCCCAATTCGAAAAATTTAATCAATATCTCTTTTGCCATTTTTCTCTTTCACAATCGATTGTGTTATCTTATTACGAATCGAAATAATAGTATCACATTTTTTAACTTTTCATAATTTTTTCCCTTGATCGATGATAAGAGCGTGTGTCACGCCAATTAGTTATTCGTAGCGTGAAACGAATAAATTCTCAAGGGGTTGGGTACATTTACTAGAAGTTAGATAGATACCAGTGAACTGGCAAAATGCCAAGGCCAAGTAAATTTCATGCGAATTAACTTCAATGATAAGAGAAGAACGAAAAATGGAAAAGATAAAAAAAAACAAGGGTAAATTATTGTATTTTTTTTCTCGACGTGAATGATGTAACAATACAGGGATATGGTATTGACATAAACTGTAAACGTGGCGTTTCCGCTTGTAATCTCGTTTTCAAGTGGTTTACAATATAATTCCTCTGGATTATTCGTGGCAGTTGTTTACTTCAATAAAAATCTTCACAGAGATTTTTTTCCATATGCGTATCCATTTCTCACGTTGATCAATGGGAATCGATACGCAGAAGAGCTTGAATTCGGATCATCATTATCGCTAGTAAGCACGTTTCCAATTACCAATAGTCTGTTTCCCTTATACCATACAAGTATTCCATATTGACTACTGATAGGAAAAAACAATAATATAGATCCAGTAATAACCACTGCACCCAATTGCGCAATTATATATGGGTAATAATGAATCATTCAAATAACATCGTGGGAGCGTCATACTGACAAAATGAGAGGAAAAATAACACAAAGAATGTAACGAATAACAAAAATCGGGATGTATAGAGTAAGTCATGTTCAGTCTGTAGCAGCTTAGTGGACAGAAAGTGAATTCAGAATTTCATATGATTAACGACATGACGATTTTTACGATTGCAAATCGCGAAAAACACACATTTTTCAATTAAGCATTGAAAACACATTTTTAATACGCACTGATGTGGAGAGCTATACTTGCCGTGAATTCATTTTTCACATATTATTAAAATTGAAATTACATTGAAGTTGGAATATTGAGGAGATATAGTTGAGAAAAGAGACGATATAATAAAAAAGTAGATACAAAAATCGACAAATAGAAAAATGAACAAAAATATATATAAAAGTGACTGCTTTTTTACGTATCATCCAAATAACATCAATCATCGCAACTCTTCAATAATCAATATTATATCGTATGTATGCGCACGTTAAAAAATCAAAAGAAATCAAATTCCTCTCAAAGCAATCTACTACGTTCTCATAGCAATTAATTTTCATTACTTCTTAATATTTAACTCGTATATATTTTTACTTTTAAGATGCTCTGAGCATTATGGAATTAAGGCTTTCTATTCAGCTATACACACGAAAACTAATCATGAAAAGAAATTATTATTCTGGCGGACTTGTCGCTTTCTCACGCCATATTATTTACCAGTATTACTATTATTATCCAATTATTAATTGTAAAACTTTTTCTGTTCGTTTATTTTTTACCATACGTATGCATGTGTATGGGCTTAGATTCTAAGGATGAAAATGTGTAATAGAAAAACGAAATACGAACAAAACAGTCAAGCAAAGTGAGAAGAAAAAAAATCGATGCATCTCTTGCGAAACTTCAATTATATTTAATCAATTATATTCGTCCTAATACTTTTTTCTTCTCTTTTCACCTTTGCAACGCATTCACATTATAATATCAGGAGTCCAGTCGATGCATTTATTTCCCCAATTAATTTGAATATAATCATTTGTATACAACTATATGTTCATGAGTATGATGCATCTCATTCTGCTCTTATTCAATCCTAATAATTTCACGAATTGACAAACAAATGATGCAAAAATAAAAATAATCCACTATTGGCAGTCGCCGAGTGTTCTAGGCATATATAAATATATAAATAATTGACGTAATCATTACAGTCTTTATGTAGTGTGCAGTGATATTCTCTTGATAATAATTGATAATTCATAAATGAATAATAAGAATGAGAGAATAGTTGTAGATGTCTCAACAGTGGGCCGGTCCTTGTCATAGGCTTAGTAGGTATATTCAAAACGAACTATATACCAATTACAAATAATAAGTATCATAGAGTCTATATGAATAAATATACATTTAAAAATAATGTATATGTACTAAGGGATAGAATGGTGATCGGAGAAAAAAAGAAGTCATTGCGATCATAATTATTATCAGAAGAGAAAAATGTTTAAGGAAAAAAATAAAAACGCGCAAAATGCAAACACTAAAAATGAAAATTATTGCCAAGTTGTTTGGGCAACTGAAAAAAAAACACGACAGAAAAATAGGGATATGAATATGTTAAATTATTATTTTGTGATTAAACATTGATCGATAGATCTCAAACCGCATGATATACTCGCGCGCATTTTTATCTATATAGTAATTGTACTTTGATTATAATAATTGATTATCATAATTATTTATATTTTTGCTTAATGATAGTTGAAAGAATCATCACATTGCTAATCATGATCAGCAATGAGCAGAACGGAAAATGTTATTTTGTTAATTTCATGAATGTTCATTAAAGTAGAGAAAGGTAATAAAAGCTCATTCTTGATTTAATTTTTTTTTCTCATCAATGGATAAATCAATAGTAAGAAATACAATCTGCGAAAAATATATTGTTATACGTATTCGATGCCAATTAAATAAAAATGAAAAATGAATGTATACAGGGTGTGTGAAAAAAAAAGTTGTATGAGAGAAAAAGACATTGAAACAAAATGAGAAAAAAATTAATGAAACCAATACGCCTGCCTGCTAAGAGTCTGTAGGAATAATACGATTTAGCGTGTGGAGAAAAATAAATTGAAACAAAATGTGGAAAATACCTCGCATTGAATTAGGTGAGAAAAAAAAGGTAATGAAAGATCGTGTTGATTATAGTTTACCTCAATTAACATGCAATGAATGCATGTTATGAATTGTTCAAATGAGATTCATCCATTGTACAATTGTTTGTTGAATGACCGAACGTCTAACTTCAATCACGAAAAAAAAAAATGACATCTTTGTTATCTCGATTGTATATTTTCATTCAATGTTTTCCAATAAAGAGAAAACTGCAGGAATACGATTTGTTTTTGAGGAGATGAATAAATAGTAATTACGAAGATAAAGAAATGTTGTGGAAATGTGTCGCTTTATTTATTTTATATTTCATCAATATTAATTTCGCCGTAACTATGAGAGAAAAAATACAAAAGTTACATATTTCAACCTATTTAAATCAATCAGCGTTTAAAACGGCATTAACGTTTTTTAATACTCGATGACAATGATTGTGTGCTATTAAGTTAACAAAGTACACTAATGACATATTTTCTGAGCGATCATTTCAATCCTGTAGAAATATCGTCTACTTTATGATTATAGATTTAAAGTAAAAAAGGAAAAGAAAATAGAAAAGAAATAGATATTAAAACGCAGCAAAATACAAGTAATTTACAAATACATTTCACTTTTTCTTCTTGCGCGATTTGTCTTGTGGCGCTGGTAAGTTTTCTTGCTTTCTTTTACCAGCCGGTTTCGTACCAGCATTACCACCTTTCTTTCGCCTTTCCTGTCTTTCACGTTCTTCCAACTCCTGATTCTCACGTTCAATCAGTGTTATCAACGTGTTGCATCGACGTTGCAATTCCAATGCCGTTCGTGATTTAACAAACCAATCAAAACGAAATTGTGGAGCTGATCTGACAGTTGCTCTGAGTTCTTCATAAACATTTTCCTTATCAAATCCCAATTTGTGAAGCATGCACACTAAGAAACGATCTTCTTCCTCAGTATAATTTTTACCCTTATTCGTACCATAAGCTATCCTCAATTGGTGGAATGGCGCGCGATATCTCGCCATCTTCGCATCCAATGCCTTTTTTATTCCAGCGCGACGTTGAATTTTTGCCTCTCCGCGTTCAATTTGTGCCATTACACGGTCAATGTCCTGTAATTCATGGCAACGCTCCCAAAAAACTGCGGAGTATTCCATCACATCCTCCGGTGTTTTTCCTTCAACTTCTTTAGCAATATTTTCTATATCATCACGGCCATATTTTTCGTTCGCCTTGATGAATTGATTAAAATCGCGCTTGGTCCAATTAGTGAATCCTTGAGTGAGTAACTTTTCTTTTTCTACTACTTCAGCATCAGTCAATGGCTGAGCCTCGTCGATTTTCCGTTGTTCTTCTTTCTGCATTCTCGCTGCATCGGATCCCAATTCCGGATTTTTTGGGACTTTGTAGCCAACTGTTTGACGGAAAAAGTAAATTTCCTGATCCAATAGTTCAAACAATCTTGGTGGGAAGAATTGGAAATCTTGTACAATCGGTTGTTTTGGTGGTCGCGGGGCCTTTGGTGCTTTAGGCTCTGAAACTCTTAATGCTTCACGAAAATAAGCATCAACAGCATAATTAGCTTTGCGTTCACGTTTTGGTGGTTCAATCCAATTACCCAAACCCATAACCTTTTGTTTTTCACGATAATCCTCGCCTTCGAATTGATACACAGAATCGGTTGGTGCATCAACTGTAAAATTTCTTAATGAAGATTCACCAAGACTTTCGAGCTTCTGTTTCATTTCCTCAGTTTTGGTTTCACCCTTTTGCAAAATTGAATCAATATCTTCGTCCGTGATTGCGCTGTCTTTCGAAGCGAATACTTCATTAGCTCCGTGTCTGATCATATTCAACATCTCATCTTTGTTCAATGCAGTTTGCTTTGCATCAACCAATCGTCCTTGTTGTATTACCAATTTGTCTAAACGTAATTTCACTTCAGCACGCTCAACAATTTTTTCTTCGACAGTATTCTCGGTGATGAATCTGAATACCCGTACCTGTTTCTGCTGACCAATACGATGAGCACGATCCATAGCTTGGAGATCCATCTGCGGATTCCAATCTGAATCATAAATGATGACAACATCGGCAGTAGCCAAATTAATACCCAGACCACCAGCGCGCGTTGACAACATAAAAATGAATTTTTCACTCTCTGGCGCATTGTATTCGTTTATCTGACGCTGTCGATCCTCGTGCGCCGTATTACCATCCAAACGACAATATTGGAAGCCACGCCAATGACAATAATCTTCCAATATATCTAACATTCTTGTCATTTGACTGAATATCAATACTCGCGACTCTTGCTCTTGTAGTTTTGGCAGTAATTTATCGAGTATGACCATCTTACCACAGTTATAAACTAAATGCTCATCAGTGGTATACGGTGGACCAGGCTCAGCTCCATCGAATAGATATGGATGGTTGCAACACTTTCGCAGTTGCATAAGAATATTTTGTAAACGCATCTTTTCGATTTTTCCTGCTCCATTGACGATATCAATATCTTTCATCAATACTTTGGTATACCATTCACGTTGCATTTTTCCAAGTCCAATATACACTTTCATCTCCTTCTTCGGCTTCAGCCCTTTCTCTACTTCAGCTTTCAAACGTCGCAATAAAAATGGTCTCAATACTGCATGAAGTCGTTCAACCAATGAATTATCACCCAAAAAACTATTTGTATTGAACCATGAATCAAAATCGTCAGAACTGTTAAATACATCCGGCAATAAAAAGTTTAGTAATGACCAAAGCTCATGTAAATTATTCTGCAATGGTGTACCAGTCAATAACAACCTATTAGCTGTTTTAAATTCACGAAGAATTTCCGATAATTTTGACTTTTCATTCTTAATTCTGTGCGCTTCATCAATTACCATGTAACGCCAATTAAACTTTTTGAATACTGACTTTTCCTTAATAACCATTTCGTATGATGTCACACAAACGTCCCATTCGCCTGGCATCATAACATCACGAATGAATGTATTACGAGTCTCAGCGTCACCAATTAAACATACAGCTCTTAATGATGGGCACCATTTTTTGAATTCATTCATCCAATTAGCTAATGTCGATTTCGGAACAATGACAATATGCGGTCCAGGAATATTACGAAAATGTTTCATGTACCCAAGCAATGATATCGTCTGTAATGTTTTACCCAAACCCATTTCATCAGCCAAAATACCATTGATACCATTTTCATAAAGTGATATCATCCAATTTAAACCGCGTATTTGGTAATCACGCAATTCACCAGACTTTATATAATGTGGCGATGATTCAAATCGTGTCGTTGGTGCAACATTAGTATTAGACTCAGCAAGAAGTTCTTCATCTTCCTCCTGCTCAGTTTTTCTATGTCTGTGATCAGCGCCTGTTGGATCCGATGACTTATTCTCAATAAGTAACGGTTGCTTTCTTGGTCTACCTGGTTTAACTTTAAGTGGACTGCCAGCTTTGTCTTTTTGATTGTTAGTCATAAAATGCGAAAATATTTCAGTTTGTTTCAATAAATAATCAAATCGTTTGCTTCGATCAGTCTCTAATTTGGTCTCAAAGTCGCCACCGCGCGACGATGTTGTTTCGGCTGATGAATCATTGGAGTTGTCTGCATTTTCTGCTGTTTCAGCAGTCTCCTCCGGCTTTGCCGACATTCTCGCTAATATTTATTCAGTCAGTGATAATCCTACTTTTATAATGCGTCAATTCTATTCGAAATTTTCTCAATTTAATCCGAGTGTTTTAATATTTTTATTGATAACACGCCGGGCACGCACACTATCATTCACTTATGCACAACTTCTATTGTGTCACGCCATATTGGATTTTGAATCCCTCCAAAACCAACCGCAACGAGTCGCTACGAAAAATCAGGGAGGTTATGTTTCTAGAAGACACTGAACGGCTTGTAGATGTCGCCTAAATAGTACAACGCGCGAATATTTGAATTGTTTTTCAGTTTCATATCATTTCATTATACCAAAATAACTAAAACAGAAATAACAAGAGAAAAATAACAAGACAATTGATATTTTACAACAAAAAAACAGGGAAAATTAATAGATGAGAGAACAATAGATATATATTTTGTTGATGAATATTTTTATTATATATTTTCAGTTATTTTGTCTTGAATAATTTCAACTTTATAATGAGGATAAAAAATAAGATAAACTTTATATTAACGCGCCAAAAATAAATTTTTGGACCACCATACGCGCGAGAGTTTAATTTCGAATCTATTTGTGACCTGCAGGACACAATGGGATATTATAAATATGATTTTGTTTTTGATTGTTGATAATTATATCTAAATTACCCTGCAATTGGTCATGCGATGGTCTATCGCATGAGGAATGATAAATTAATATTTGACCTGTTTACTGCATAAGTGAGGTCGATAGACCTGGTTGTCACGACAACCGGGAACCACACCATAAATACCAAAAAAATATTCAGTCTATTGTACACTGCCATAGGAATCGATTTATCAGTAAACGACCTAAATAACGAGAACAAAATCCTCAGTTTTCCATAGTACAATAATAAATAGATCTTTTTTTTTATATCGGATTCTGTAGTCGCTCATCAAACAGTAAAATAGCGCGACATGGAGTCAGTGGATATTGAATTGAATTCTGATCCATTGAATGTTCCACCAAAGTTACCACTGATTCTCAAGCAATTTTGTAAAGCAGCAATTAGAACACAACCATACGATCTTTTGAAATGGTCAAGTGCATATTTCCATGCCCTAGCTGAGGGTGCAGAACCACCAACGAAATTTCGGCTTGAATATCCACTTGTTGGCGGCATCACTGATGGACTCACTTTAGGATTTATAAAAGTTCTTCTTCGTCAATTTGGCGGTAGGTAAATAATGACACTATATCTATCTTCATTCTGTTGTTGGAATATTGAGAATTAATATGTGTATGACCTATGTAATTATCGGAAATAAATAAAAATAGATTACAATAAAGTATTGTCAGTGGAAACAATTCTGAGACAATGGGATGATCTTTGTTTGAACCGACGTGATTTGAATTTGATCATGATAATTGGGAAATTCCGACGAAAGTGTCAAGTGAAAAAGTTCCTCGCCATTGCGGTTGGTCTTTTGGGGTCCAGCCTATTTGATACGATGTTGATGATTTGTGATTTATTCACTATGGAACCTGACGGTGGTTCAGCATTGATTCCAGTGAATTTATTCATGGAACTATATAGGTAATTATGTCATAGACATGAAACCATTGATGATACATCAATGAATTAGAACATTGGAAATTTAGAAAATGCATTGATTCAAGTTATCTAGCCGGACGACGCTGTGATGGTGAACGGCGAGAATCCGATGAAGATCCTACAGAATTCCTCATTCGCGATCCTTCAGCATCAATGACACCGGAATTATCGGAAGAATCGAATAACAAAAATTTATCGGTGACGAGTGGTGAAATTACTGAGTCCGATGTTAATATGGATCCAGAATTGGCCGTTATAAGTGACACTCGTGCTGATAATAATCGAGAACAATCCTCGCAGAATGGTATTTCATTAAATGATGGAGATAGTATCGGTTCCAAAGATAAATCTGAAATTGATAATCAAAAAGGAATAATTGAATCAAAAGCACATCCAATAGAGTCGGCATCAAATAGTCGTGAGGAAAATTCTATCAAATTACCAAAAATTCCAATGAGTGATGATGAAAAAACAATTACAAGCGATGAACAGTCGGACTTGAGCGAAAGCAGAGAAGTGAACGGAACAAAAAAGAAATTGATGAATCGTCACTGGTTGACGCACTATCCAATTGTGCCAGGTAAATTGGTGATTCATTTACGATTGGAAAAAACGAATCGAATAACCAATTCTGCTTTCCTTGTTTTTATAGGTATCGGTCCACGATTAACAGCAGAAGAGGTGTCAGCAGTTGCACAATGGATGGAAGAGTGTTCGAAAATTCAAGAAGGCATGGTTGGTCCTAGAAATATTCGACATTTCCAATGTCCACCATTAGACAGACATAAAAGATCAAAATCTTGATACGAAACAAGATAGAAGAAAGATTAGAAGAATCTCATAACTAATTCCATAGTTTATCATCACTAATGTAGATTTTTATTGTATAATTTTGTTCAAATCGATAAATAATTATATTTATATAGTGTAACATATTCGTTTCAACAGCAATGTACAATATATATTTAAAAAAATTGATTGATTATAATTTTCATGATTATAATTAACCGCGCGACTAGAATGGGAATTCAATCATTTGGGAATTAATTAAAAAGAGATTATAGTGAGATTCAAATGGAATAAAGACACATATATGAAACTTAGAACATAAACGTCAAGAGATTAAATAATAAAAAGAGTAGAGATCGAATTGTGAGATCAATTATTGCTCTCAAATTACAGCCCACAATTATAAGATAGATTTTGTAAATGCAGACATCTATCACAGGTTCCCAAAAAAATACTGGATATATCATTTTTCAAACATGGAGATTTGGAAGAGATCTGGTACGCAAAAAACGACGTATTTGATTATAGAATAAATGATAAATTGTAAAAAACATCAGCAATGAAACAAGAATTAACAGAATATTTCTGGCTTTCGCACGACTAGCACGCCACTCATACAATTCATTACGATGTGAAAAACGATTTCTATACTGCGCTGGTAATTCAAAATTGCTACGTAAAGGATATAACGAACGATAAAAGTCATTGAGCAATGCTCGTATCACTTCATTTTCACTTTTTCTCGACGGATCCATGTCATCATTTAAACAAATGAACTTCTTTGGTTCTCGACGTATTTCATCGAGTAATTGAACCGTTTGTGACACATTACTGGTTAACATTTCAAAAATTTCATTTCGACCAGCTTTAACTATTTCGTGATGATAACGATTACCTTCCCCAAATTCATCTTGAATTTTATTAGCGATTGCGTTGCATTTAATTATTAATTCACGTGATACAGTTGGTAATGTTGAGTCAAGATAACGTTCACCTGATGGTGGCACAGGTGTTGAAGTTAATTCAATCCGTGTTGAGCAATTTGTTATTGCATTTTCAAAGTCAACCACAAAACTATAATCCAATGGTAGGTGATACATTCGTGAAAGAAGAGTTCTTATTTCACGATCTGACCATGTTCCCGATCTATCTGTATCAAACTTATCAAATATTTCACCAGTTGTTGCACGTTTCTTCTCACTGGTCAAATAATAAAAATATGAGAATGCAAATTGCATATCTTGTGAACTACGAACTCTATGCGATGAAGTTTTCTTGAAATCGGATTCAAACTTTTGTTGCATATCGTTAACAATCCACTTATCGAGTAGATGTGGCATGTGAACTGGCACACGACGTCTCTCGAATCCATATGCGGCATTGTAAATTCTATTTACATATAAAAGTGACTCTGCATAGGTATCCAATCGTCGAGTTTTTCTTTTCAATGGGCTTGGATATTTATTACGTTCTGATTTTTCTTTCTCATTTATGTGCACTAAATTAATGATATCATCGTTACGTGCCGGCTGTTTAACCCGCCTATTCGGATGAGCAAATTCATATTTATATCCACTAGTTTCTGTCGACGTTAAATATTTTTCTGTGCCTTGTCCAGTCTTATTTAATTTAAAATTATTTTTAGAAGGCGTTAACTCAACACCCAAACTTCTATTTTGCAATACCGTCAATAACTTAATAATGTCTTCTGTAGATTTATTATCAATTGAACCATTTGGCTCAAGATCCGGTGCTTTTAAAAACGTCATGTTATTCATTGGTTCTGCCAGTGTTGCATTGGTCTTTTGTTTCATTTCTACAAATAACTTCACAGCGTCTTTATCATTATCGTGCTTCATCTGCAACAATTTATACGGATAATCACCGTCTTCTTCTATCATTTCACTGTCAATTGGTGTTGGTGTAACATTACAATCACCGCCATCGAATTCACAAATAGTTGTGTTACATGCCGGATCACATGAGCCATCACCTACCCATGCCCATGGACAGATATCTGAACAATCGGGCACCCACCACGCTAAATAAACTTTTTGCCCACCTGTTTGTGTTACAAAGTCTTCAGGCCAAACTTCCCGTCCCAAAAACACATCATCATTTAAATATAAAAACTTATCAGACAGTCCTGGTATTTTATTGATATGACTTTCAATTGCTGGGCTGGAAAAAGTTGGCAAATCATTTTTATCCGGGAATATATCCTCATGTGTGATCAACGTCATTCTTTGATTATCCATATCCAACCAATTGGGTATCTGTCCATTTGTAACTATGTACACATGCCTTACCCATGGTGCATACATTTCCAATGAACGCAATGAATATCTCAATTCATCTTTATCATTGAATCGTGAAACTGCTGCATTAACATCACTTATTGACACATACTTGCGCAAACTTTTGATAAATTCCGGATCACTGCCATTAACCCATGTGTAAACAACATCAATAGGTACATGTTGACACAATTTATTCTGAAAGGATCTGCCTAAAATATTGTCATTGAATGAATGAAATACAGCCTGATATTTCTCTTTGCTCCAAGCTAGCCATACCTGAAAACCAATAAGTAACATTAGTATTAAAACATATCTTTAATTGCATTAATGATGTTTATAATAATGTCCAACCTCTCCAAAGTGTATAATACCAACAAATATACACGTGAATGCAATGAGTATTATAAGCAATGATGATTTATGTGATAGGAGATCGTAACAGCGTCGCTGTAACAATTTCCATGTACTCATTATACCGATTAATAATCTCGTTGCGATTGTCATCGCAAATTATTACAGAAAAACTCCATTTGTGCGTCGCAACCAGTCACGACGGCCATGTAATTGATTGGATTGATGGACTACATTTCGTCAAAGGGATTTTGACTTTCTTATACATATATACATTTATGTCGCATATACATTTATGCATTCGATTATCGATGAGTTCAAAATCGTTGTTGCTTCATTTTCGCACTCGACCAGTCGAATTCAATTCGATATTTTTCATTTTTTGCGTATACATATTCGCAATCACATTTTGCACGAGTCCATTTTTTAATCGAGATGGCACCACTTGCATGAAGAAAAATCCTTCGAAATGAGAATCATTAAATAAATATATCTCATTGCAATATTGATGTTGGCTTTCATCCAAAATAAAGCAATCGAAATTTCTGTCAGTTCTTTATCAAATTTATTTATCGCATTACAATTTCGATATGAATATTTTTCTCATTTCAATTTTAATAATTCGCGCGCAATGTCAATTTTTTATCATGAAGATGGCGCCACTCTGTTGCCCATTCAATTGTATGCGAATAAAAAAATGTAGCGAAAAAAAAAGGAGGAAAAATGTATTTATAAAACGATTTTGCACGAATGAGATGGAGAGGGGATTAGAATAGATATATTATTTAGCAATATTTGGATCAATTGGGCTCCATGGTGCCTTATATACTTGTTCATAATGTTTTTCAACTCTTTAAACATTTATTGAATGTAGTGAAAATTCGCTGAAATAATTAAATATATATATATATATATGTATACATACATATGTGTATATACATATATGTAAATATATATTGCGAAAATGGAAATTGGGGCATATGCAATTTTTTTATTGATGATTTTGACGTTAAGAAGTGTATTTTGTTTAAAAAATTGTATGCCTAAAATAGGTAAATATGAATTGATATTTGTAGTTTTTATTTTTAGGCATGTGAAATTCTGCATTTGAATGTTTTTGAAAAAATTAATTAATTGCGATCAATATTCTGTTCTCTAATTAATAATTGAATTATTTTTCAGCAATAATTGGCGGAGGAATTGGTGGGGCGTCAACATCACATTTCCTCAGTAATTTTTTCGACGAAAAGACACTGGAAATAGATTTATTTGAAGCTAATAAAATTGGTGGAAGATTGGCCACAATAGATATTAATGGCAGTGAATATGAAGCCGGTGGTGCTGTCATTCATGATAAAAATAAGCTTATGAAATATTTTGTCAAGCACTTGGGTCTGCATATACCAATATTATATTATATATCTATGTCTATGTATATGTCTATTCGTGTCTACAATTTCAATCATATTAATCAATAGTTTCCCGTGTTGGAAATTTAGGATTGGAAGAGCGACCATCCGCAGGCGATGAGAGATTTGGTATATGGAACGGCGATGAATTCGTATTCGAGGAGAGTTCATACGAGATAGGAACATTAGCTAAATTAATTTATCGCTATGGATTGCAACCTTTTCACTTAGACCGGTATAAAAATAATCAACATTTCGATGTTTTCGTCTATATTTCGTCTTGGGATTATTTAATATTTATAAGTATTCCTATTTCAACAGATATGTAAATGCAGTACTCACTGATTTCGATAAAATTTATGACCTTCAAGATAATGGCATAGGTTTTGATAATGTATCGAGTTTATTGTCGGCCATGAATGAAAAATTTCCAGAGACATTGCAAGAATCAATTAGCGATTATCTCACTAAATTGGGATATACTCGTTTGTTAATTGATGAATTGGTAAAGGCGACATTGATCGTGAATTATGGACAAAGCACTAATATTCAGAGCTTCGTTGGATTTGTATCAGTGGCTGGCGCTGGTTCATCGTTGTGGTCGATTAAAGGAGGGAACAAAGAGGTAGATAATTTTTTAAATACAGTTGTAGATCGTACGATTTTCAGCGATGAAATTGAATGTATTAATTGTAGGTACCGGAACATTTGATTGCCAAAAATAAAAATGTCCATGTCGTACCGTCAGTTGTCGAAAAAATTGTTTATTCGCCAGAAGATAATGGATCACCTCAATATACTGTATATTACAGTGAAAACGGTATGAAAATAATCTTCTGTTCTATTGAAAATATTTACATTTGTTCTCTTTGAAGGAATTCCTGGGGTAAAAAACAATTTATACGACGTTGTAATAATTGCTACACCGCTCACACAAGATCAGAAAATGTTAATCAAATTCGAAGGCTTTCCTGAGAGTGTGAAAATCGAATTCCCTGGCAATTATCAAACGACCTATGCAACATTTGTGAAGGGGAAATTGAATATGACCTATTTTGGATTGGACTATTCAATCAATGGAATTTTAAGTTGCAATCCGGATAAAACTATATTAAGTTCTGTGGGTAAATTGTCTACAGTCCAGGGGAAAAATTCTGATGTATGGAAAATTTTTACTCGTGCTCCACTGGCGCAAGACGTTATTGAAAAAATGTTCGAAACAGTATGTGTTCATTTTATTTATGGACATTTCCTCATCATAAATGCTCTTCATTAAAATTTATATTTCTGTTTCATTATTTATAGATGGACGAGGTGAAGGAAATTAAATGGAAAGCTTATCCTAAATATTCTACAGATGTATATGCTAATAAATTTAAACTCCACGATTCACTGTATTATGTCAATGCAATCGAATGGGCTGCAAGCGCTATGGAAATGAGTGCGATTGGCGGTAGAAATGTTGCTATTTTAGCATACAATGATTATATTAAAAAATGTGAAAATCTTCACGATAAGAATAATCATGGGTCCACTATCAAGAGACGGAAATTAAATCACATAATTAATACTGAATTGTAGATATTATCGTGTGCATTAATGACCACTGTGGTATTTTTTTATATATTTTATTAAGTTTTTTAACATTTTATATGATCAATCATACTGAATGTGATAATTTTAATTTAAAGAACAGGCGAAATTTTATGCGAATAATTTATTGATGATATAATTTTACGCTTAATGTACATATTTATAAATCGAAAACAATAAAGAGAAAAGTGATATTGTGTTCATGAATTAACGGAGGCATTTACGGCTTTTTTTTCAGCAATGATTGCTCCTATCGACATAATATCAAGATCTCATTTATACTATTACTGATATATGATTGCAAAAAAAAACATTAATAATTCTACCTCCTAGAATTTTCGTGAGAGTGCGCTGTGAGCGCGCGCGAAGAACGGATCGATCGTATTGCAATGTGATGCTATTTTTTCAATACATTTATCAGCATGATAATTCAATACAGCAAATACCGTGTTTATTTTGCAGCATGAATAATTTTCTCAGTTGTTATATTAAATTTCGGACATATTTATGCTATTTCCATTTACACTGAACGCCTGTTTCGCCTTGGAATGAGGTTTTCGCGTTCTTTTCTTTTTGCCGCGAATACTTAAATCATATAACGATCTGCGCTGCGCAGTTGCAACGTTGCCGAATCTGCGCATTCGCATAAAGCACCATCCACATCAACACAAAATTCACGTCTCATCTCATCCACTTAATGTTGTTAAACGTACAAAATAATCATACAATAATAAAAACAAATATTTCTATCAAATTGATCTATTCATCTTAACCTCGAAATCATCAAAGTATCACAAATCAACTATGATTAGAATTTCGAACAGTGCATTGTAAACCCCCATTAATACCAACGACTCAATTTGGCAACGTTGCAAGCTCATGGATTTTGGCGACAGATTTTCATCAGAATGAACGCGGGTGTTTTTGTAATTCTCAATCGCGGTGCACCGTGGGTCCGTGCAAGAGCTAAAATGGCGTCGATCAACCACAGCAATCGCGTTTAACCGAACGGCTTGGTTAGATCACATTCGACAAAATGCCACGGCCTAAACGATCAGTAAGTTTATCAAGTGTTTAACATTGCATTACATCATGATTAAATACATATCAAAATTGTATTCATTATTTATTTCAATGTGTTAAAAAAAAAAAAAATACGCGCCCCCGACATCCGGAAAGCAGAGTAAAAAAAATATATATATATACACAATACATACTTCATGTCGGAAGTCACGCTCTCTTGTCAATCGCTATTCATACACTTACTTTTCGCGCTTTTCAGACGCTATCGCATTTAAATTAACAATTGATATTCAATTGTCCAGAAGTTCACGTATTATTTGTGTCTCCAGCTTGTATCATTCTATAAAAACGTGATTGTCATGGTGGGGCTGTTGTTTTTTTTTATTCTTTTTTTTGCATTCTGCAAAGCGTCAACGATATATTTCCACTAATATACACTCGATGTTAAAGAATTAATTGAATAAATTGATTGTTACAAGTGGATTATTCTGTTTTATATGTAGACAAACACACATTGTGATGGTTTATGGATACGAGTAATTTAAAGCCGGAGCGTCGTGTTCATGCGATATCTATCTACTGCGGACGCATGTTAGAAAAAAAAAATGAATCACACCCCTGTTCCCGCCCCTCAATGCATCAGCGCTACTATACTGCAATATTTTCACTCGACTGTATGTGTATATGTCACTCGTGCATTATTTTATTTCCTCGAGTAATTTACCTGTGCATTTTTGCCGCATATGCACTTTGAGTAAATTAATTCTACGTTGAGAATGGTAATGATGATAATTCATTGCATATTTAATTAGTGTGATATCATTTACCAAAGCGTCTTTGTGCGAGTTTGTATCAGAAGTTGTGTGTCTTGGTGGTTCATTTCTTTCCTCTTTCATATACACGGACAAAATATTTCGTTTTCATGTTGTCTATGCAGCTAAATAATTTTGTGAATTGATAAATATATATGTTATTAAGTAAATTTTTGTGAATTTTGGCGGTTTGTGGGACATTTTCATTCGGTGCCACGTGAGATTCAATCTACATTTTATTCACGCACGTTTTTCATGCAGGTTTGAAGTTGATTGGCACATAACCTTAAAATAATATATTTTTATTCTAATTCATTGATTCATAATGTTAGGGAACTTTATATTGTGTTTGAGAAAAAATGAACAGTTGAATGCACTTGTAATTACTTTCATTTGTTCATACAGACATTCAGATAGGATTATCAATGGAGACAATTCTTAGAATTATTTTGAACCATTTAAATTGATTTGCAACACGTACACTCACCTATATATTCTTGAAGGATAAATAATTACATACGTTATCGACCATCCTTGTGAATACATTTGTTTTTTCCATTTTTTTTTTGTAGACTGCGAAAAAATATAAGGATGCAATGAGTGACGAAAGCAGTGGAAGTGATTTTGATGATGATGAGGATCCCGATAAGATCGAGGTTCCTGGTGAGTTGTTTCTTGGTTTTTATCTAGTTTTCACTGAAATATTCACTCGCCATTTTTGCCATGTTTTTTTTATGTTTCAATATGAAAATTATTCATCAGGTGGTGGGAAAGATCTTGCTACTGCAGCTGGTATTGTGAACATTAAAGATGAAAACACTGCAACTCCGACGCCAGCTCAGCCAGCCAAAACAGCAGGAGTTGGAAACTGTAAGGCAGACGACTCCGAATAATATATTATTAATCATGAAATAGTAACTCAAATCGATATTTGCAAGAAATTCATGATATGAATACTTCATTTTCTATCTCTTTACAGCTTTATTGAAAAATTCCAAAATTCCTGGTGGCCTTGTAACTAAGACTCCAACACCTGGTTATGAGATGGTCAGAGTTGGTGGATCGCAAGGTACCCCTCAAGGTTTTCCGAATATGAATCAAATGAATCAAATGGGTCAATTCGGTGCCGGTGGAGGACCTTATGGTGGTTTTCCACAAAATCTAGCATCACTAGCAGGATTTAACCCAGCCGCTTTCTTGCAGAGTAAGTGTTCATGAGTTTTTCATTTTGTGTTGTTTTTTTATTGTGCGGTCTCTTACTATAATGAATAATTCTCAATTTTCATCGGTGTTTTATTATATTGCAACTCTTTGTATTGGTTATTCAGCAATGGACATGGGAAATTTAATGGGTGGTTTCATGGGAATGGCTGGCATGGGCAATATGGGCAATATGGCTGTCAATCCATTTGTACAGTTTTTGAACCAAAGTGGTCTCCACGGAAATTGGGCCGCTGGTTTACCAGGTGTGTGTGTGTGTGTTTGTGTGTGCGTGTTAATTCGCACGTTTCTTATATTTAATATGCCTGATAATAATGAATATATTTATTGATTATCTTTATATTATGTACAGGAAAAACAGTATCACAATTATGGATGAATGCTGCAGATCCATCAAAAATGATGCAACCTACAATTCCAGAGGAGGAAGAAAATGAAGACGAAGAAATGGGAGTGGCTGAAACGTATGCAGATTACATGCCAACAAAATTGAAGCTTGGACGAAAACATCCTGATCCTGTAGTAGAAACAGCATCATTATCGAGTGTTGAGCCCGCGGATGTTTGGTACAAATTATCGATTCCTGAGGAGACAATTAAATCGGGAGCACTATCTGCTTTGCAGCTCGAATCAATTACATACGCGTCGCAGCAACACGAACATTTATTACCCGATGGTACACGCGCTGGATTCCTCATCGGTGATGGTGCTGGTGTTGGTAAAGGAAGAACGATTGCCGGGATAATCTTTGAAAATTATATGAAAGGACGTAAACGAGCTATTTGGGTATCAGTATCCAATGATCTGAAATACGATGCTGAACGAGATTTGAAAGATATTGGCGCTGGTAAAATAGACGTGCATCCATTGAATAAATTCAAATATGCGAAGATATCATCAGCAGTGAATGGGAATGTAAAAAAAGGCGTTATATTCAGTACATATTCGGCATTAATTGGTGAATCTTCGCAGAGTGGTGGTAAATATAAAAGTCGTTTGAAACAATTACTTCAATGGTGTGGTGAAGACTTTGACGGTCTAATTATTTACGATGAGTGCCATCGTGCAAAGAATCTCTGTCCAACTGGTAGTTCAAAGCCAACGAAGACTGGTTTGACTGTATTGGAATTACAGAATAAATTACCAAAAGCACGCGTTGTGTATGCTAGTGCCACAGGAGCATCAGAACCTCGTAACATGGCTTATATGGTTCGCTTGGGTATGTGGGGTGAGGGCACACCATTCCCAGAATTCAATGATTTCATTGCGGCGGTAGAGAAACGTGGTGTTGGTGCGATGGAAATCGTAGCAATGGAAATGAAATTAAGGGGAATGTATATTGCACGTCAATTGAGTTTTCACGGTGTGGCGTTTAAAATCGAAGAAGTAGCATTGTCAAAAGAATTCACAAAAATATATGATCATTCAGTGAGACTTTGGGTTGATGCTATGCAACGGTTTCAAGAAGCTGCAGAATTAATTGACGCGGAGAATCGCATGAAGAAAACAATGTGGGGACAATTTTGGTCATCACATCAACGGTTTTTCAAGTATCTGTGTATAGCTGCAAAAGTTAAACACGCTGTGTCAGTAGCACGTGAAGCTGTCAAATGTGGAAAATGTGTTGTGATTGGTCTACAATCGACTGGTGAAGCAAGAACACTTGAACAACTTGAACGTGATGACGGTGAATTAAGCGATTTCGTATCTACAGCTAAAGGTGTGCTTCAAACTTTGGTGGAAAAACATTTCCCAGCGCCAGATCGGAATCGTATTCATCGATTATTAGGTCTGGAGCCACCTCGTATTGCACCACCACCCGAGGACGAGACAACCACGACCGCAGGCGGTAGTAAACGTAAGCCTGTTCGTCAGGCAGCACAAAGAGCATCGAAAAAAGTGCGCGCTTGGTCTTCGGAAGAAGAAATAACTGATGAAGACAAAAATGGGCACAGCTCAGGATCGGAATTCAAATTGACTGGAACTGAGAGCGAGGAGGAAAATCATTCTGACAATGAGAGTAATCAAAGCTCAGATTTTAACCCATTTTATAGTGACAGCGACTCAGATGCAGACCCGTGGGATCGTCGCAAGAAGAAAGGAGGGAAAAAAGCGAAGAAACCAGCGAAAAAACGTTTAAGTACTCAAGACAAAATCCAATCGATGTTAGCGCATAAAACTGCCACACAAAGAAATAACAAACGAAATGGTGATGCAATTGGACAAATGACAGGAGTAAATTTGGGTGGTAAAGGTGGAATAAATATTGGCGCACCGCCACGTGATGCAATTGAACGTGCTTGCAGCATGAAAGAAGAATTATTGGCACAAATTGAAAGTTTGGGTGAACGCTTGCCGCCAAATACACTCGATCAATTGATTGATGAGCTTGGTGGACCAGAAAATGTGGCTGAAATGACTGGACGCAAAGGTCGTGTTGTTCAAACAGAAGATGGTGCAATTCAGTATGAGTCACGTTCAGAAGTTGATGTACCACTTGAAACACTGAATCTTACTGAGAAACAGCGGTTTATGGATGGCGAAAAAACAGTTGCCATCATATCGGAAGCAGCTAGCAGTGGTATTTCATTGCAGAGCGATCGTCGTGCGCGCAATCAAATGCGTCGAGTTCATATAACGTTGGAGTTACCATGGAGCGCTGATCGCGCAATCCAACAATTTGGTCGAACACATCGTTCAAATCAAGTCAATGCGCCAGAATATATTTTCCTTATCTCGGATTTGGCGGGTGAACGGCGATTCGCATCGACTGTCGCAAAACGCCTGGAGAGTTTGGGTGCATTGACACATGGTGATCGTCGGGCAACTGAAACTCGCGATTTATCACAGTTCAATATTGATAATAAATATGGACGATCGGCACTTGAAGCCACTATGAAAACAATAATGGGTTATGAGGCGCCATTGGTACCACCACCACAAGATTATCGTGGTGATTTCTTCAAAGACGTTGCTGATGCATTAGTTGGTGTTGGTCTCATATGTAATAGTGAAAATATGCCAGGTGTATTAACACTTGATAAAGATTACAACAACATGTCAAAGTTTTTGAACCGAATATTAGGAATGCCGGTCGACTTACAAAATCGTTTATTCAAATATTTCACTGATACATTAAATGCCATTGTTACACAAGCAAAGAAAACTGGACGATTTGACATGGGTATACTTGATCTTGGTACATCAGGTGAGAATGTTAGACGAGTTAAACTTTATCGTTTCTTGCGGAAACATGCAACTGGAACAGCGCCGACGGAACTGCATGTTGTTCATGTTGAACGTGGTATGAGTTGGAGTGAGGCGCAAGACAAATGGGCTGAACTAACTGGATCTAAGGACGGCTATTATTTGAGTCATCAAGTACGGAATGGTAAACAGACAGCTATCCTCGCAGCTACTGTTGAGAATGGAAAGAAAAAAGGTGAGGGTAAAAAGGACCAATTGTATATGGTTTATCGACCTAATACCGGACTACAACTACGACAAGAGTCGCTTGGTGAATTGGAGAAGAAATATAAAAAAGTAACGTCTGAAGAGGCTGAGCCACATTGGACGCAACAATACGATGCCTCTGTAGACACGTGTTCTCATGCATATTGGCGTGGTAACTGCAAAAATGTTACACTCGGCATTGATTGTGAAGTCGGATTACGACGACGTTCGTACAATGTTTTGGCGGGTTCAGTACTGAGTGTTTGGAGTCGAGTTGAAACAGTGCTTGCGGCACGTTCAGGACATAATTCAAAGATGCAAGTAGTACGCTTGCGTGCTGGTAAATTGTTTATCCTCTCATAAAGTTATTATTGTCTTTAGCTTCAATGCCTTCATTTTAATTATTTACAATTTTTACAGATGAGTCTCTGAAAATCGTGGGCACACTGATACCTAAATCGTGCTTGGAAGCATTACGTGAGGCACTTAGCAGTGATGCTGAAAAAATTGAAGAGCAGACATTTTGAACGTCCTTCGTCGTCCCAAGAGGTAAATATATTTTAAATCTATGGTTTTTCATTCTAATGAACGGAGATTAAATTTTTTCATTGTATTTCTTCTTATCTCCTAAATTAGACGAGAAAGGAATCAAGAGCCTGCCTGGCATGTGTGATAGAACAGAGATTCGACGAGCTGGATCGCCGTCACGTTGGGATGCAGTTAAGATATGAAGAAAAAAAAATAAGAGAGACGGTGAAGTCGCGGTATTGAGCCGTAAATTTAGTGCAATTTTTATCCCGAATAATTCATATATTGGGAATTGAAGCTGAATTGCGGCACAACCCCCCGATTGTCCGCACACAAATACAAATATAAGTATATACACATATAGACAACACAAGAACATGGTGTCGATATGGATACGATCGTGTCTCTGCGATGTTGCTTCTCTCCTTGAATTCAAAGTAATGTCGTGCGCACCCACGTGAATAGACTCTGACAACAAATTCAATAGGAACCTTTCTTCGCTTTTAGTTTCCCTTTTTTTCATTTCCTCGTTTGTATACGATTTAGAACGTATGGGCGCGCGCGTGTATGATTGAAATTGGGATCTCCTACGCAAATAAATATACACGTTCCATATTCCCCCGAATTTGCTATTGTATTTTTTTGTTTTAATATTGAATTTGATGCTTTTGCGTAATTATAATATGAATGGTAAATTTATAAAATATTTAATTGAAAAAAACGAGAAAGAGTGGAAAAAAAAGAGAACAAACCCCAAGGGTGTAAAATGAATTAGAAGGAGAAAAATAAGCAATCATTTATCATAAGGTTCTTTTCCTAATATCATTATTTCTGTATTTTTCTCCTGTTTCTTTTTTTTTCTTGCACTTTTGACTGGTGATGACAATGATAGTATTTGTTCAATTTAATTTACATTATTCATTTTTTTAATCAACACTAGATTACCAAGGGCAGAATCTAGTAACCCACCATTACTATTATTAATTATTATTATTAGTATATATGTTATCACTCTTACGTATACAATCTTAAAAATTAAATATTACCTTCATGAATTTCATAAACACCGACGATCTAATTGCTATGATAAATAATTTTAGCATTTAAATTAGAATTCAATAATAAAGTAATGATATATTTATATTAAAAAAAGAAAACAAACAAAAAACAACATTCAAACAGTAGTGAATGAGTGAGTGAAATCGAGAGTGTGAGAAAGGAAAAAAGAACGACCGAGAGGCAAACTTGCCTCTCATGTTTAGACAAATAGATACATTAATCGTTTCATTTCGATTCATACGGATATGCGAAAAATTATTTTTTTCCAATTCAAATGCTGACTGCGAGTACATTATCTACTCAACGCAATCTCCAATTTATTTTTCTTTTTTTTTCTTTTTCTTTTTTTTCTGTATACGAATCATCGTCAAAGTAAAAAGAAAATATGATTTCAGAATCAATTCCGCACGCTATAATGAATAATTTTTATATTCAAAATTTATTCACTCCATCCCACTTCCCGCTCGTATTTTAATAATATGATTATAGTTGAAATAATAATAATAATTGACATTATTATTGTCTAATATATTACAACGCAATTTATGCGTCAATCCTGAATGTCGTTTTATTGACGCATGGAGATATGAGGGTGATAAATGTAAGGTGTAGTACATATCTGGTTAAAAGAAAAAAAAGATACAGGAAATCGCACACATGACTCAGTGAAAAAAAATTCCAACCTACTGCTCTTCATCATCTTCCTAAATTGCTTCTGAATCACCCAAATATATACAGCGCGTTGCATCTCGAATGTTAGAAGAAAATGAAAACAAAAGGAACCTAACTTATAAACAAATAAAAGATATGTATGCATGTATGTGTATGTGTATACATGTATAAATGTATCAGTTGAATATGAATATCAATATATGTTTTAGCTGATGATACACCTCCAAAATGTTTTCAAGAGATCTAGTGGATGTGTGATGAGAAAGAGGCGAAGAGAAAGAAAATTCTCAAAATAATTTTATTTCATTTGTTTTTATGAATTCAACTATACAGTGTCTATGACATTTATTAATGACAGCTCCATTCAATTCCATGCTACATGAGTTTTCATATAGTATACTCAAATATTTATCGTATAAAATATATGTACAGATTTCGCTTCTTATCATAATAATTCTATGCCATTTTTCTTCATCTCCCATCTTCAACATCAATAATATAATCATGATACATGCTTCGCAAATACCATTATCAATCAGTAAATTTCATTTCACTTTTCGTAATTTGTGAGATTTAATTAACAGTATTTCGTGGAAAATTTTGGCAGGAGGAATGGATTTTTTTCTCGTGTTGAGTGATTATATTGAAGGTAAACCTCGAACCGTTTCTCAAAAGGAAGAGTGGAAATAATTAATTATATATCAATGGAGTATTCAGTGAAAAGCATAAAGCAACATTAGAAATGTACACAATCCAATGACAAGCCCAAGAATTAGAGAATCACGTCGTTTACGTAAATTTATCCTTTGAAGTAAACTATTGACGGCTGGAAATCTATTTGAAATATCATTGAATCGCGTTTGAATCTTTTTGAATGCTTGCCGTTGTGTTACCAAATGATCACGAGTTTCCATTGCAATGCTTATTTGGTCGTTGATTAAACGATCAGAGCTACGGATCAAAGAAATAGATAAAATATTAAGAACGATATGCAAAACCACGGTGACGTTAAAAAACCTACAATATCTTTTTCAATTTATTGCTTACTTGTGGATGTGTTGATTTTCTTTGAGATACATATCGCGGCGATTGAGGCCACTTCCACTTTTATAATTGCTGTAACAGTTAAATATAAGAAACGATAAAAAAATGAATTCAATTCACAAAGCCATATTAATCCAATATCGATGGATTCTATTAGATACATACTCGATGTCTTTACGAACACTTCCCAGTAAATCTTCCCTGTCTTTTCGACTAGTAAAATTATTCTGTATTTTATTGAACTCCAATTTATAGTCTTTCAATATTTCTTTATGTCTCTGCATTGTGTGCAACATCGCGGCGCCATTTGCTTGAATCCCACTCATTCGTTCATTAATATCCATCAGCTAGAGAATTATTTCCAGTGTAAGAATATTTATCAATTCAGTTCATTCCAAGTTTCATTAAAAAAAGAAACATTTCCATACTTTAGCGAGGAGTGACTCAATCTCCGATGTCATATTATCAAATACATGATCCTCATCCAGAAGTGGTACTGTATCAGCACTGGAATGACTGGAGCCAGCATTGACACCAAGTTTACTGAATGCCACCAATTTAGCATCAATTTCATTCTCCAAGTGCCTCGCTTGCTTTCTGAGGTCTATGAAAAGAAAAAAGATATTGTATAAATAAATCAACAATAAACATGGGGAATGTAGGATTGCAGATGATGAATTGTATTCTTCATATTGTTAAAAGAGGAAAATCAATTGAGGTATTCATTCTGAACTATGGCTGTGGTATTCATAACAATTGCTAACGTCACTGTCGAAATCTTGACAATACGCCACATATCTAATTCCATAAATTCATATGAATAACTTCATACGTAGTTTCTCAGTTTTGTATGATATTATTGAACTTATTAACCACCATATCTGCCGATTGGAACAGTGAATTCAATTACATAGATCATCGCATGTGATATTTAAATATTATCATTACCTTCCCAACCTGCGGCTTCTGATTTTTTCGCCATTTATTTATTAATAAATATTCCAATGTTACGTACAAAAAAAAAATTCTGTCCTATCAAACCTCAAGTTGTGTAAAGTGCACTGATATTGGAATCTCATATTGTCATGTAATGTACACGTACAATGAGTTCTACATTATCTGTGATGTGATATTGTTTACAATCGGCAAAAATAGTTCGTGAATGATCAAAATTTGATGTCGGTAATGAGAAAGATGAAGTCGATCGCCCATCTAGTCGATGAATCAAAAATAGTCCATGGTTGAAGAAGTGAAACTGCAGGAACCGGACCAATCGCAAAGATGGCGGAACAGAGCGCGAATGTATAATATGAAAGCATGAAATTATATTTATAATTGAATTGATACAGTCCCTCAGAGGTAATAGATTTATAAATTCCAGAAACGCTCTACAAATGTTTTGCAAATGTCCTAACATGCCATATTCAAGAGGTTAGATATAATGTTTCATACTATTATTTGGAGCTGCTTTGTAGTTATACAAGTCAAAGCGCAGTCATAGTACACACTTACAAATACTGCTGAGACCTTGTACATTATAACAATAATTTCAGAGTGTACAGTGGTATAATAGGGCTCAATGCGAAAGTCCACTTCAAAAAACTTAACGCGCGAACGTGAGTTCAAAATAAAATATAAATTATTTTCATGAATAGGAGTAATAATACTAGTTGAATACCTAATAATTCCACATTACGATTTGTATACGATTGGTATACACACATAATATAAAATTATGATTCGTATTTTATGATTGTTATTATTATTTTTTCGTAATATACTAATCAAAGGTGCACCATGGTTGTTTCAGGATATAATATATAAAGTTGCATGATAGATGTAACTTTGTTTTTCCTTTGCGGAATTCATAAATCTACTTTCTCTAAGGGATTGTATGAATTCAATTATAATTATATGCTTTCATGCAATTCATTCGCACTCTGCTCTGCCGCCTTTGCGGTTGATCCGGTTCCTACGGTTCCATTTCATCAACTATGAACTATTCTTGATTCCTTGTCTAGATGGGCGATCGGCTTCATCTTTCTGTTTATCGACATCAAATTCGGGTCGTTCACGAACTATTATTCTCGAGTGTATTTGCATAAAAAGCGATGATTCCGATTCAAAGATGCCGCTTGGTACACAATTCTAATTTTTTGCATTTGTTTTAATACAATTGTAAAGCGAGGTTAAATAACGAGTGATAATATGAATGTCAAAGGATTTTTGGTTATTGGATGTGTATTCTTGAATTAATTTACATATAATTAATGTCATACGATTTAAATGTGATTTGTCTAGTCACATAACCTTCAAATTTTTTGGTATTTTGTATAAAATCCAATTATGGCGGACAATGCTTGACCAATGAACGTTCATGAATTATTTAGGACTTTCAATATATATATATTTAATGAATGGTACTGTATTGTGTTCAACCAATCGATCTTATGGATCATTGTTTGATTTGCCCAATCACGTAACGAATAGTTTGGCATCAAAATGGCGTCAGCCAAGAGCTCATCTATTTTATAGTATCGGAAAGCGTGTTAGTGCGGCTTATTTCACTGATCTGTGTACGTAAACTAGAGAAAAAAGTAAACGTGCCATCGACTAACAAAACAAAGAAGTAGTAAACATGGTGAAAGGCAAGTATATCCTTGTTCGATGGAGTTATCAATCATTATGGGATATTTGAAGAATTATCGAGGTTATATTTGGTTGATTTTAATCCCGACAAAAATTATTACGAAATAATCTCCGTTATTGACTATTATTGTCATATTTCACAATGAGATTGAATCATTTTATTTTGTATTTATTGGGAAAATATCATGTTCATTCATGAAAATATAAATCGCTGCCAATTATTGTATATAATAGTATATAATTATTGCAATGGCGGTACATTATTGCAAAGTTTCAATCCATAGCTTCGATAAGGACGCCATAGGTTATAATAAAAACGCGCGCTATCTTCGAATAGTTAGGATTAAATATTTTTTTTTCATGTTCATTTCGTAGGCTGGAGAAAACGGGCACCAAAATTGAATGGTGTCAATGGTACATCAATGTCACCATTGAAGAAAGAAATTAAATTGGAAAATGGAATGCAGAAAAAAGAACATGTTAAAATAAACTCAACTCCGGAATCTAAAACATCGGTGAAAAATTCGGTGAAATCACCAGGATGTATCACATCGTATTTCTCGCCACAGGTATGGACATTATTTCATTCATCATATGATTCAGATCCCTATTATGAGCAGCAAATTTCGAATTTTTTAGACTCATGGTCCACCAACTCCGCATCGTATCAATATGCAAGATAATCAGAGCGATGACTCAGATACGAGAAGCTCAACGGATGATATAGAGAAAAAGCCATTCGATATTGGTCAAATCAGTGTTAAATCAAATGACAAGAAAATCCCTCGTAATCGTGGAAAATTGAAATATGTCACGTCAACTGAAAGCAGTATTGCGAATCAGAATCATAAAGTAACTGAATATTTTCCCGTACGACGAAGTGTGAGGAAATGCAAAAAGACTGTGCTCGAAGAGAAACAACGTGATCTTGAAAATAAAGTGTTGTGTGAAGTTGAAGATGGATTGGAAGTCAAAGTTTTTCTCGGTAAAGGTCGAGGAGTTATAACGACACGTGAATTTAAAAAAGGTGAATTTGTTGTTGAATATGCCGGCGATTTAATTGATCAAATAGAGGCTAAAACCCGTGAAGCTGAATATGCGAAAGATCAAAATACTGGTTGTTATATGTATTATTTCCAGCATCGTAATCATCAGTATTGGTAAGTATATATCATTACTTTATTAAAAGATTGCATTTAATCTGATGTCAATTCGAATGTAATTCATATTCAATCTGTTCTAGTGTTGATGCCACAGCTGAGACTGATAAATTAGGTAGGTTGGTGAACCATTGTCGTAATGGCAATTTGATAGCTCGTGTTGTTGAAGTTGGAAATACACCGCATTTAGTATTAACAGCTAAGGATGATATTCCAATTGGAGTTGAGCTAACTTATGATTATGGTGATCGCAGTCGTGAATCTATTCGTAATCATCCATGGCTCGCGTTATAACCTCACCATATATCTAATACTTGGGGGGGTAGAAAATTTCGTTTAAGAAAGTTATATGAGTCTAAATCAATTTTCGTATCATCAATCGCCATTTTATATTTCATCCTATCACATATATATATTCTCCTACTGATGAGCAATTGATTCTACGAAGCAATTTTCATCACAAACAAAAAAAGAAATATAGTCTGGACAATTCTGTATAAATAATTCATTGACAATTGTCAGAAAAAGAAACAAAAAGGAATAATATTATATTAATAGATTTATATAAATATTTTCAACTAAAGCGATGATCTGAGAGATTCATATAGTTCGCAATCAATCTCTTTCTTTTTCTATGTGATTGGAGCGATTAAATATTTTATTCCAAAGTATTCAATTCGTCTTTCACCTGTATTGGTGATTTTAGATGTGTTTATTGTTCATTCGAAGTGATGGATTATCTTTCACGTGTACATTCATTGTCACTCGAATTCTATACAAATGCGATGGATATTTTCGAATTATACAAATGTATGAGAAAAAAAAGCATGACATATTTTCAATATGAGAATAAGGTGTGGACATAGCTGCGGCAATTTACGCAATGAGCTTCGACGAAATTAATTGCACATATTCACAGAGTTAGATATAATTGCCTTTTTTTTTTATCAACTATGCTTTAACATTCATGCTGTTCTTCTAAAGAATTATGCAAGGTGTGGTGACTTTTAACGTTTTGGTTCCATACTCACAGCTTGGCAAAAACAAAAAAAATATGAGAAATGTTCACGATAGATCTATGAACCAATTAGTTGCTAGACACTGCCAAAAATCATCGTGCTTCGTACATTTTTGAGGGTAATTTATTTGGTAACTCGGTTGGATAAAATAAGACACTATTTAATTTATCGATATCGTCACCATTTATGCAGTACATATATTCATTGTGATTTTAAATAAATTGTAATTCTATCAAAATTTTCAACTGCCTTGAGATAATTAAGTATATGTGTCAAATTTACATGTTGACGAATAAAGTATAAGGAATCCATATTGTAAATAGCACATAATTAGGCCAAAATTCTCAGAATGAAACATGTTTAAACAACTGAATAATTTCATTAAAAAGTTGGAAACAAAAGTTAATAGCGTTGACTCCCATCATGTAAATGGGATAAGTTGTTGATTAATTCGTATATAAAAATAATTTCAAATTATCATTCTCATTTCATGACTCGATGTCTTCGCAGCGATGTATCCAAGGCTACAATTTTTAATTGATGTCAAGCAAATAAAGATGAAGAATAATATATTTAAACCAACTCTCTAAATGTGTTTGCGATCATTATCACAAATTGAATCTCAACAATCCCACTAATATAATAATTAATTGACAAAAACCATGCTCTGATAAACAATTAAAATTTTTGATGATCGTCAGCATCATTCGCATTCAAAAAATTCCGCCCTTTTCAAATTAAGTGATGACAACGTTGCCAGCGCTCACATAAGTTTATTATCAATCAAAAACGAATACAAAACACTTGTTTGGGCACTCCTAACCTAAAAAAAATTGGAAAGTGTTTGTTTATCATCACATGATTAATAAATAAAAACTATCGGAAAATATCAGTTGGAATTAATCAACTGTGAGCATGAGTTCAACATCTAAATCAATGAGTAATTCAACTTGGGAGCCATTACGACTTACACACGCAAAACCATCATTTAACAATCATGAACTTGCATTAGCAGCAAGACAAGATTTGTGGCATAAATTCATAATATTTAATGCTGCAGATTATGAAAAAGAAGTTATTCTAGATGCTGTAATGACAATATGTCGACCTGAAGTATTGATACCGGTAATGTACAAAGTTGATAGCGCAAAGAAAGGTACGTTTCTTGCAAAATGCAGTATAGCAGCTATTGAAACACTTGTGCGACAAGGTTTTTTAATAACATTATCAGAAGGGCACGTAATAAAGATGGATATTGTTCTTGGGTTTATTAATATGCAAGAATTACAAATCAATCCACATCGTGTTATAGCGGATGCACTACAATCACGGTGGGATCCATTGAAGAAATATTTAAATCTTGAAGATTTTGAACATAGTAAAGCACTTGAACCAATCTACTGTCCACTATCATCACCTGGTGTATTTGTTTTTGTGTTGAGATGCGCCAAAATGCGAACCGGAAATCCACGTGATAATAAAATTCCAATTAAAGAACTGAATTTACGGAATAATAAATTACAAGGTGTGATGCTGTATGAGAAATTGCTCAATCATAATTTGAGTAAACTTGATTTAAGTTTCAACAATATTGAAAATCTTGATTATCTGCGTTATTTTACTGACTTCAAAATCGCGGAATTGTGGTTGGATGGGAATCCGATTTGTACACAGTTCACCAAAGCAAAAGATTATGTTAAAGCTGTTAAATATATATTTCCACATCTTCAAAAATTGGATGGTGCAATTGTCGACCAGGAACAAAAATGTATTCCAATGACACAGCCGTATTATGTGGGTGATGGATCCCGAATGAGTTTGGTAAAGCAATTCGTCAAACACTATTTTACGTTGTTTGATCAAAAAGATAGGCATGATATGCATGGCCTGTATGAAGCTGATTCATTTTTTTCTGCAACTGTTGGTGATATTGCTAATCCTCGTCATCGTCAATTGACAAAACTCATAAATATAAATCGAAATTTATTGAAAGTGGTTGACTATTCACGATGTCATAAATATTTGGTCCATGGTGCCAATGATATCATTGATTGTCTGAGACGTATACCACCAACATATCATGAATATAAAAATTTTGCTGTTGATTTAATTCATCAGGGGACTAATCATTTAGTTATATCTGTTCAAGGATCTTTTTTTTATCGTGAGTTTCCAATATCGCTCCTGTTTAATCGCACATTCATTATCGTTGAAAGAGAGGACAATGAATATCGGATTGTTAATGATCAATATCATATTCAAAGTGGATTTGCCATGATGATGGAAGGCAATGATGTGAAACTTGGTCTGGATCGAATTCCGTATTTTGAGCCGACCATTATGAGTGAAGGTGAAAAAAATGATTTAATAAAATTTTTGTCCAACGTCACAACAATGAATACAAGCTTTTCGAAAGAATTCCTGCTGAAGTCTGCCTGGGATTTACGAGCAGCAATCAGTTGTTTTATGAAAGCATACACAGTCAATGATATTCCACCAAGAGCATTTGAAATTACAATTGACTGACATAAAAAGGTAGAGAAAATAATTCGCAAGACTGGTCACATTGCTGATTAAGTTTCAATGAATAAAAAGAAGTGCTGTTCTTCTTCTGTACATAGACATTTTTTAATAAACTAATTTAGACAGATTTAATATAAAAGAAAATTTGATATATTTCTTCCATCTCTTTGATATTTTATATAACAATTTATTTCGCAGTCCCCCCTCAGCAGCCTTGCTGTATGTTCAATAGGGCAATACTCTTATTAATGTATGGTATAGTATTTACATTTGAATTGACGCCCAGTTCAAATACTTTTTGCATCAATGGGAGAGCATGTTCTGGAAAACCAATGAAAACAATCATTTTACTTAATTAAATTCCTCAAGCTTAATTCTTTGAATAACTTGATTGAACAATAGTATCGAGTATTTACCTTGCATACATAGGACGATGTCCGGAAGTCTATCCAACGCCGACATCAAAATATCTGATCTCGGGCTATCCAAACATCGTTGGAACGCCGAAAGTATATTTGGATTTGGTGTTGGTCGGTGTTTTAATGCTCGTGCCAGAAGTGAATGTGCCAACGATCTCACGTTGCCTTGTGGCGACACTAAGAGTTCAGTGATACTGTCAGTAACAAATTCGAGTACTGATGGTTTACGTGAGGAAAAATGTTCAATTTCTTGGAGCGCGGATAATACATCTGCAAATGTCAAGTATTATTGTATCATTGTGAGTCAAATATTAAATATAGAATTAATTTCGAATAAGTCAGGCTTACCTTCGCCTTGCATTTTGCTGAGTGTTGCAATAAGCGATGGCCAATGTTGCGGTAAGTTGGGTTCTAGTTGTGTTGTTGGGGGTGGACCACTTAAAAATATTTCTTCGCCATTTGTTCCTTCTCTTGGACCAGGAATTGTTGAAATTAATGTTCTCAAATTCATCAAACTTGGATACACCGAATGAATTTCACGTAGAACTTGGACATGACTATGTAAATATTTAAGAGCTCGTTGGGCATCGTGGGCAACGTATGCTTGCAGTAATGTTACAAATCGACTCAGTAGTGGTGTTAAATGATGATGATCTTTCACTAATCCATAATTTTGGAAACATTGGAAGTAATTTTCCAATGTATCTTCAAGAGCTCCACGATATTCTTCGTTGAATAAGTATGGCTGTAAAAGTTCCAGTATGCCCATTACCTGTACGAATAATGTATGATGATGCCCTGATCGAAATTCACTCAAATCTATATACGATCGGCCCATCAATGATGATGCGAGCATTGGTAATTGTCGCAAAACAAGTATTGGATGGACCGCTGCCATTTTTCTGGCACATAATTCGAATTCTTGAGACTTTGAGACCCATGATTTTTGCCTTGGTGTTGCAGCCATTGCAGTTAGTAATGAATGACTCATACAATCTAATACTGATCCAGTCCAATCTGTAATTTTTGCTGTTCCTACAAATTTTTTTGTTTGAAATTCATTTAGGAAACAAATAACTTTTGGTATTTTCATATACAAATGTAAGAGAAATTGATGTGCCATATCAGATTCAACTGTATTTTCATTGCTCATCATACGCTCAGCTAAATATTCAACAACATTACTAGTGCTTTTTTCTTCGGATGATAAACAATGTTGAAGCAAATCCAAACGAGATTCCATTTGTGTCAATGCAGTATTTCGACTCTGCCTTTCATGAATAATGACAGCCTCAGCAACTAAATAAGCCACCAATGTGAGGAGTTGTTTATCTGTGAGAAGTAGAATATTTTCTGGGACATAATGCTTCGGGGTAAATTTGTCGCGTCCTTGCCATAACTTAGGGTTGCATGTGAGGGCCCATAAGAAATCCAGAACAGCTGTTGGGTCATAACCATCATCGCATTTATCCAATAAATGTCGAACGCATTTATGTAATGTCGCCCAACTCGCTCGATGAGTTAGCAATGTTAGCAAATATGGTCGACAAGCATGAGAATTAGCAATGCCGTCTTCTGTTTTAATATGTACTTGTGTTTTACCAAATAACAATTTCATTTGTAATGTAGGGCAAACACCAATAAGTTCTGGTTCTATTGACGCCATCCAATCAATCAATAATCCTGTTCTAGGTTTAACTAGGCCCTCATTGCTGTCAGACACCAATAGTTTAGCCATTGCTTCAACTAAAACATCATTTTTCTGTTCTTTCAAACAAACGTCCAATAATGTGCCACCAACACTCTCCAAATTGATTGGATCAGTATTTTCTAAAATAGTTTTCGGTTCATGATTTTGTGTAAACATAATCAATTCTTTCCGTCGTCTCATTTTTGATTTATGAACATCTACAAAATTACGCAAAATCGAAAGAATTGGCGCCTTGACGTCGCCAATCAACGATATAAGGTTCAGACACATACTGCGGCACAAATCTATCACATGGCTACTTGTCGTTGGCTTTTTCAATGGTAGTAAAATGATTCTCATTAATGTACATGAATATTGTGGCATATGAACAAGCGATGCCAAAAATTGTTCTACTTGCATTGAACTCAATACGCTGCAAATATGTTGAACAGCCAAAACCACAGCACCACTTTCTTTTGATGATTTCTGCAAGTCTTTTGCAAGAGTTTTATGCAAACGATGATACGCCTCGGCTTTTTGGGCCATCGGTATATTCTCAATGAACAATTTATTAATCAAATGTGGAACATCTGTTTTGATTGAGCATTGAATAACAGATTGTTTTTTAACCATTGCACTTTGTGGCAACGGTTCCTGTAATTTTTCCGTTTTTACTACCGGTCCATCAGGCAATTGTGGTTCTAATAATTGCAATACTTGAACAAACACCAGTCCACCCGTCGCACCACGTCGATGTTGAACTTTAACCAATTGTGCCATGTATGTTTTATCAAGAACGGCGTCGCCAACAGAACTTGGATCGATCTGGACCGCTACATCCAATGTATGTAATAATTTACTCATTGACGAAACAGGGATCCCGAAACTTTGGATAAATAATACCAATTGTTGAGGCTCTAGATCTTTCAAAGCCGCGTCAACCAATCGGGGCACATTGCTACGAATCATTCTCAATTTCAACCAGTCAGGAATAAGTAACGCTTCTTCACTTGTATCAACTAAAAATGGTTTTGGCGGTTCGCCTACTTCTGGGAACCATGTTTCCAACAATTCATTTGATAAACCACGTTCATCAATAACGTCATAAGTCAAAAGAATGATCATTGCATGAACAACTAATATATGCATTGTACATTCTTCACCGGTATTCCATTGTACTAATATTTGATCTTGACTTTCAGACCAAGTGTAACCTTCGCCACGGGGTGAGCGTGCTTTCTCTAAATAGTTACAAAAGATAGCTTTGAATGCTTGCAACGTTTGTTTAGCATGGGGACAATCATTGTCCGGTTCAGGTAAAAGGGCGGCGGTTATCGTACTTCGTTCGACGACTAATTGTGAAATTTCATTGGCGAGATCAGTGAGTTCGTGCAAATCATCGTCTACTGTATGTTCAGCGAGATAAGCAATATATGCACGAACTAATTCTGGATTGTTTTCTACTTGACAAGCACCCCTTAATGCGGTTGACACTAATGAACGCACTGCCTTGAAATGTGGTATCGATGGCAACTTGCGTAACAACCAAATTTCTTTATCCGTAGTGTCATTATCGACTTCCATATTTTCTTCATCGAGTGGAATTGATTCCAATACTAATTTCAATCCAGTGATTGCTTGCAGACGACTGTTGCTCTGCTGACTGCTCAATCGTCGCAGGAAATATTCTAGTACCTCGCATGCATGCTGTTGGTCCTCAGTAGGATCTGTTAGTAATTTTTGTAGATGTACCAACAATTGTTGTTGGCGTGGTTGTTTGTCAACAGCCTGAGCAGTTGTTGATAGCAAAAATTCACATAAACATTGAACAGGTAATTGACTCAATGAACTTTCACTGTTCTGTACGAGATCGGCCAGCCATGGCATACTTTGTGATGTACTTTGTTGTTGTCTTTGGATAATATCTAATAGAAAATCAGGTTTTCTTGAACGACAAAGTAAATGTCCGAGGCGATGCGATATGTTCAATGATTGAACTTGCTCAAGAATAGCTGGTGGTGGTCGACGTGCTATTCCCGTAGGATCCATATTTATCAATTGCGATAAAAGTAAACTGTTTGATTCCGAAATTTGTACGCGAGTAGAAGCCGCGGCCAAATGTGATTCGTATTCCAAAATATCCTGTTTTTCCAATACTTCTATCTGCATTTCTTTGGCACGCTCCTGTTCAATCACCTCTGGTAAGGCCATCGTTGGTGGTGGATATGAAAAATGATTTGTTATGCACATTTCCATAAATGTACGTAAAATTGGATAACGCTTCCAACCAATCGCACCAATCGTGGAAGGATTATGAGCTGCCAATGTCAGTAACATGATCCAGCCTTTCCAGTAAAGATTTGATATTGCCAATGTCGGTGGCACATATCCTGATGGAATATTTATCGAACCAGGTGGTTGATAAACACAGAGATTGAAAATAAGTTCAATTATATTTATTTCATCGGCTTGTAACATTGGAAAATGTTCAGACGAATTCCCAGCAGCACGTCGAATCAATTGATCTGTAATGTCGAGGATTTCCAAATGTGTTATACCATTTTCTTTGGAAAATCCCATCATGAGTATTCGTAACAATGTACTCTGTAGTAAAGGTACTTCACAAACAATGCGCATAAACGATGCACGATCAGTTTCTGGTGGCCAATTATCAAGTTTATAATACTGTTCGGACGATTCCAAAAGCATAATCTTCTGCGTTGCATGTAAAATTTCATTTCGTCCAACTCCGTAAGACTGCTGAGCTGCAGTTTGAAGCCATGCAGTTGTATCATATTGAATTGTAGCTACTAATGTTTGAAATTGTCTCAGTAGTGCAACATCTTTTTTGTCGCTTCTCTGGGCAAGCACTACTGCCTCTTTTACTTGTGGGCTGATTGCCAAAAACATGCACAAGCACAATAAATCTATGATTGACATGAACATTCGTTCTTTGAACTCAAACGTTAACAACTGTTGGGCGATTTGTTGTCGCTCTGCCATTAATGTACGTGCTAATGTTATCATATTGATATCATGACGACATACACGAACAATTTCACGGAATAATGCACGTAGTGGTCTCAAAAAATCCTCACGATTCATTAATAAGTCTTGAAATATTTCTGCCAATAGTTTGGCTGATGCTTCACCTGCGCTCTGGAATATTACCGCCAATATTGCCATATTATTGGGATTTCTTGCGTTAGATAATTCGTTATAAATTGTATGCTTCAGTATCGTTGATAAATTCTCTGGATGTAGACCAATCAATTCTTTTACGCCACTCAAATACAAATTAACGACTGTTTTAGTTTTTAATCGCATTTTTACCAATTGACTGATAACTTCAACATCTCGTTGTGTGTGCGATGTACAGTTGTAACAAATATATATCAATAATTCTTGAGCAGGTTTCATCAATTTTGGATTGTGTAACCACATTTCCAATCGTGGTACGGAAATATTACGTATTTCAACGAAACCACATGCAGATGAGAGTAACTTCAAAAAATTCTTAGTTATTGCTTCAGGTTGTCGACGATTTAATTGTTCTTTAACAGCATCAAGAACAATTGTTTCAACATTATCTGGACAATGAGCGTATCGTGGTCTCACATTAAATTCAGATTTATCCTTATCACCAGTGAGTTGAATAATAGATGTTCCAGAATCCTCATCCTCCATTGTTGATGGACTGTGACAATCACGTGGCGCCAATACAGATAATTCATGTTGTAATGCGCTTTTTGGTGGATGTCTTGTATTGAACCCCGTTAAAATATTATCAGTGAAACCTTTACATTCCTCATGATCCACCCATACACGTTCGCCCAATGCATCCTCAACATACAATTTGACGAAAATATCAGGCCAATTTTTCTTTTCATGATAACCACGCATCAATAAATTCGCTGCCAAAACAGGAACTAATGGATTACCTTTGCTCTTGAAATTGTGTGCTTGATCACGTTTCAGTAATGAAGATAGTGCATGTAATATACAGTCGTTTGAAAATATTGATGGACGAATTTTCGCTAAATACATCAAGCCCATATACAGTAAAGTATCTGGTTTCCATCTTTGATTCTTCAACGTTTTTATAGCACCACAAATCATTCCAATCACCTTATCACCTTCATCATTATCATTCGCCTCAAGTACCATTGGCACAAGATCAGCCGGTTCACAATCAAGTGCAACAACCTCCCATGCTTCTGCACTAGAATTTTGTGGTCTGTTGTGTGATACATGTGTCGCAAGTTTTGGCTTTTTTTGTGGTATCAAAGATTGTAATGAACCAGCAGGAGCTTCCTTCTTTCTCTCCGAACTTGAATTTGACGATGATGATGTACTAGGTTTACCATGAATTACACCAGGTCTCTTTGATTCAAGAGATTCACCTCGACTACTTTTCGAGCCCAAGGCAAATAAATCCGCTGGATGCTGTGCAATTTTACTCTTAGCACGGCTAATTATTGCTGGTTTATTCCGTTCCATTATTATTTTTTATCTTTTAATTCAATCTTGTCCCTTCATTTTGAATTGCATCATAACTTAAAAAAAGAATTTGAATCATTAATGTGAATATTGTTCTGAATGTTTGTGTACTCTGACATTCAATAATGTTGTTCTCAGAAGTGAGGTTATGTTTATGTACTTTATTTTTTCCTTACCCTTCATCAAGCTAAACCGCCACCACTGTGAAATCGTGACTACTCACTTGTACACATTCGCGGTGTTTATATATGAACGAGGAGCGTGAGAAGGAGTTGATTGGTGGACGCAGGTGGAATTGAAAAGTCGGATGAAGTCGATGATGCTCGAAGTTTTCAATTTCGTCATCTTGGCAAGCATGAAGTGGCTCAAGACTTCAAATATTCCTTACCAAATCTAGTTAATTGCTGATGAACGAATTGTTAAAAATGTATTTTGATATTGCGGTAATCTTTTACCTGACAGGAAAAATATATTTAAATAAAGCTCCTATGATTAAAAAATTCTATTTCTTAATTGGCGCCAACCATCATTTGTAGCTGATTGGTCTCTGCTTCTTCCAGTCGATTATTCTGTAATGTTTTCGTTTCTTTTCGTTGGTAAAGAGGGAAGAAAAAAAACTGTCGTGCAGTTTTCGCGCACATTTCCACTCCTTTGTTTCAATGTCACATGGAATTCAGCCACAGACAAAACTGGCACAATATTCTTATGAAGAAGACACGAAATTACAATCATTTGCAAGATCTTGAGTGTCGTCAATATTAATGGTGAATACAATGAGGTGAAATCACGAAACAATCGTTCAATATCAATAATTTTGTATGTAAATAATATAAAAATGTAGTTGTTGACTTTGGCACTGAATGAATCCATTGAATAAATTTATTTTACATTTTTAGGTTTTACAATCAGTTACGCTGGAATATTTGGATGATTATGATATAAATTAAATATATAATACAATGAATAAACGTCAAAGAGAACCATCACCAGTCATTGATTGTGAGATAGTTAAAATATGTCAGAGAAAAATCAGGAAGATCATGCCTTTTATAACTGATGAATGCATTGACTTGACGGGTGATGATTCAGATGATTCACAAAAAATCAGGCAGTCAAGCATTGCAGTCTCCTCTAAAGAATATGAACAGAATCATGGCAGTATAAGTAGTGCAATAAAGTTAGAGAAAGACTTTGTTACGATTAAAGATGAAATTCAAAAAGATCATGACGATGTCATTGATATCAACAACAGCGGTTTGATCAGAGAATTATGTAGTGAATATACTGATGAAGATGTGGATAATTTGATTCGGAAGAATTCAAATTCTTTACGGAATTCATCAATGAAACACTCTCAAGCCTCAAAAGAAATTATTAGTCAAGACTCTGCGGTATCCACTGCCCATTCTGAATTGAATACTAACGATATACATTTTTCTGAAGGTATCGATGATCTATTGACAGATTCAGACGACGATGAATCTCCAAGCGATTCGGGTTCACTTGGGGATGATTCAATATGCAAGACTAGTAATCTTCCAAAAGATGAAAATATTAAAATTCCATCAAATTTGCCATCAGTCAAAGATAAATCGACGAAGAAACAATTCACTAGAAAAGATTCAACACAAGTCGCTGTCAATTCAAAATCTAATTCATCTTTTACACATTTTTGTCAAGGTATTGATGACTTATTATCAGATACCTCGGACGAGGCTGAAAACGTCAAGAACAAGAATGATACTGCATCAATTACAAATAATTCTGAAGGTGTGGAAAGTATTTCGGCAGTTCCACAAAAACACAAAACTCCATTGACCTCATCAACGTCAAAAGAACAATCGGTCAGTCAAAACTCAGCAGAAATCACTGCTGATTCTGGATTACCAGCTTCGGCAACGTCTTTCTTGGAAGATGTCGATGATATATTGTGTGATGATTGGGATGACGATGATTTTGGTGAAGGTACCATTGAAAATACACTGGACCTATCTGAATTCACACGTTGTAAAATTATTGGAATCAATCGAAAATTGAGATATATTGATTTGACTGTAAGTGATCCGGAATTACCAAATACTGCTGTAGTTTTGTGTGCTGAAAATTGGCGTGATTTGATAATCGAACTTGGTGAATTCGTAATAATCAAAGCTAAATATTCCGAATTAGAAAATAAATGGGTAATAAATAATGACTACGGTATGTGCGTTATACAGCCAGACACATTGGTGCCGGGTACAGCAGTCGTTTCGGGTTTATTCTGCAACCGTAGAGGAATTCTTCAAAACATATACACAGGAATTGATTGTCTGCCGAATGTAGAGGCGAATAATTCGGCTCTGACATGCGGTAGCATCACTCACGAGTTGCTACAAACTGCATTGGAAGAAAAGATTTATAGTCTGAATGGAATATGGAAATTGCTCGATCGAATTCTCAAAACACCATCAACAATTCTCCTGTTATATGTTTCAGATTTAACTATAAAACAGTTCAAAGAAATTATATCAGAATATATACCAAAAATATACGAATTTATTTCACGTTTCATTGAAGGGAATAAACCAGAGCAGTGGGATGACAATTTTGCTGGTAAAATTGAATCTGTACGAGACATTGAAGAGAATGTATGGCTGCCCAAGTTGGGTTTAAAAGGTAAAATTGATGCTACGGTAGAAGTAACTCTTCATGAACGTCGTGGAATAATGCCACTTGAAATAAAAACGGGCCGTTCATCATTTTCAATCGAACACAAAGGTCAAGTCTATCTGTATATCATGATGATGCAAATGTTGGGCTACGATTTATCATCTGGATTATTGCTATACATTAAAGAAAATATTATGCAAGAAATAAAAAGTACAAGGAATGAAGAACGTGATTTGATGTTGATGAGGAACATGATGGCTTATCATTTAACACGTGAATCAACAATCACTGAAAAGTCAGATGATTTGTCACCAATGAAATATACCAAATGGAAATTACCTGAACTACCTGAGCCAATTCATCATAGATCAGCATGTAAACAATGTACTTTCAACACAATTTGTTGTGTTTATGCAAGAGATGATGAAAATTTATCATTGCCCGACAACCATCCATATTCAAGGCTACAGAAGACAATTTTACGGGATTTAACACCCGAACATATTGATTATGTCGTAAATTGGATTTCATTGATACAAATGGAAAGTTCATTCCAAAAAAATGTTGAGACAGAGCATGCAATATGGTCGCTCCCACCAACAAAACGAGAACAACGAAGAACATGTTTGACTTATATGAAACTCCAAACGCCAGTTGTCATCAGCAATGATATGTATCTTCATAAATTTACTCGTGATCCAAACGAAAAATCCAAACATCTATTCCCAATTGATGATTTTCGGAAAGTATTTGCTGTCGATGATTATGTTATGATAAGTACCGATATCAGGATGAATATTGTAAGTGGTAGTGTTGCAACCGTGACCAAATATTCAATTTCTCTATTATTTGCAAAAGACATTTCAAAGTGGAATGATATGTCGTATTATCATGTGGATGAATTTCCATCCACATCATTGCCATATCGAGCTTTAGGTGGTATCGCAGCAATGCTTGCGGATAATGATATCACGAGACGTTTGCGACGAATCATTATTGATAAAGAACCTGCAACGTTCACAAATTCATTACCGAATAATGTGATGATAGGAACTGGCGAAAAAATCATGAATCAATTGAATTATTATCAACAAGAGGCATTGAAAGCTGTTATCACTTCGACACATTTTGTTTTAATAAAGGGAATGCCGGGCACTGGCAAGACTCAAACTCTCGTTGCGCTAATTGAAATGCTTTCGTATTTGGGACACTCGGTATTAATCACAGCTCATACACATATAGCTGTTGATAATGTGTTGCAAAAATTGCAAGAAAAAGATATTGATTTTTTACGTTTGGGTTCGAAAAATCGAGTACATCCATCTTTGCATTGTAAGACTGACGCAGCTTTAATAGATGAATGTGAGACTCCAGATCAACTAGACGCAAAATACAGGAAGAAGGTTCGTCAAAATATTCATTTGTTAATCTTTCAATTTAACGATTAATATCTTTCTCTTCCAGAATATTGTTGCAGTCACTTGTCTCGGTGCTCATCATGCATTATTATCAAAACGTATTTTCGATTATTGTGTGGTTGATGAGTGTACTCAAGCTATGCAACCAATTTTACTTCGACCACTTTATAATGCAACGAAATTTGTACTTGTTGGTGATCCAGAACAGTTGCCCGCGGTTGTAAGATGCGATGAAGCTAGGTAAACATAATTCTAATTTTATTTCTGTTATTAATGTTGTGAAATTGATTAAAAAAATTAACATTGTATTTCTGTGCGGCAAGGATACAATTAAAGTGAGCGCTAATTAACAAAAAAATTACATAAAATAATCCAATTGCAATAATCATAAATGAATTTTGTAGAAAATTAGGTATGGATGAAGATCTATTTTCGCGATTGGATACTGTGAACAATACTCGTATGTTGAAGCAACAATATCGGATGAATAAACCAATAATGAACTTGGCAAATCGATTGACATATAAAGGCGAACTCCTGGCAGGGAATCAGCAAATTGCGAATGCGAAGTTGAAATGGAAGCATCCAGAGGTGACACCTTGAAGTTATAACTATATACACTGCTGATGACGAATAATAAATTGCTTTCTTTTAAAGGTGCTCCAACGGTGTGAGGAATGGGTAAGGAGAACGTTATGCTGCAATTTAGAAAATTCCGTTGTGATGTTAAATACAAAAACAACACATAACATGCATTTGACATTAAATGCACCGAACAGAATACTCGAGAGAAACGATCAGTCATCACGTTGTAGTAATTATATTGAGGCAGCAATTATATTACGATTATTGAATGTTTTGATAGAAGCAGGGATAAGAACAGAAGATATTGGAGTAATCGCACCGTATCAAGCGCAACTAAAATTATTAAAACGTGTAATTGCATTTGATATTGAGATCAATACAGTGGATCAATTTCAGGGACGTGATAAAAGTGTTATATTGTTGACTTGTACACGCACTGGTGACAATGATTCTCGAACACGTAATAAAGATGATTATGAGATTCTCAGTGATCATAAACGTCTGAATGTTGCGTTAACACGTGCGAAGCACAAGCTCATAATTGTCGGTGATAAAAATAGTCTTTTGAGGTTTAAACCCTTTCGAAAATTATTTGATATTTTAGACGAAGAAGTCATTGACTTGTGTGAGGAAATCGATGGATTTTCATGGAATAATCTTATTCATTTGATTAAGGAAAATGAAAAAGAAACTCTGTTGCAATGAAAGTTCTTAAATTTAGAACTTATTGACGAAATTCTGTCTGTGATGCAGATTTATACCTGTTTATTTGCATTCTAAGTTTTAGTTTTTTGGTCTATCATCACTGTCAGTATTATTATAGATACTACGTCTCAGAAGATTTGATATGATTTTGTACACCAAGATTTTTTTGTAACAAATAATTCAAAACTTCGAAATATATATTTGCATATGCTCCATGTGTGTATCTGTATTTCCCTTTATTCATGTTGATGTTTCACAATGGGGTTTCTTGTTTTGGATTGGTTGGAAACATGAACAGCTCATGATATTTTTTATGTTATTTATGTTCATTTTGTAGATTTTCTTTATTTGCAAAAGCATTTTCGTGTCTATTCCACGAGGCACGCACACGAAATATTCACACAGATATACAATTAAAAGCGCGTAAGGATAATAAGCAAAGCTATGCACAACGACTTCGGCGCTTCTCTTTTCAATCACAAAATTTATAAGTATGGATGTTGCTTTTTTATTACCGATCGTCTTTGGCATTGACATAGATGAACATCGCGCTTTTATACAAAAATTTTTTTGGCACACAACCACATCTAGTACGATTTTTTTTTACATGAAAAAGTTCGCGACAAGAAGAAACAACAGGAATAAACTGTTTAATGCTAGTTGAATCCTACACCAATAAAGAAAAGATTGGGAGACTAGGGGGAGAAATAACAGAATTCGTGTGGTAGACAATTTTTCACATGTTTGACATGAGAAAAAAAGTAATTATCAATTTATCCACACGATTTCACCTAGATTTTGTTCTCATTGCTAACAGCTAAATGAAAAGAGTGGAAAAATTATTTTTCATGTGTATAAGAATAGTACTACATTATTAAAGCATTTAAATGCGTTTTTTTTTCAGTTTGTTTTGCGACTCATAGTCTTATATATGATACGAAATTATATTGGTAAATGTAACACTGAACTGCAAAAAAGAAAAAGAAAAAAACACGAGTTAGATTATTATTTCAATGATTATATAGAAATATTTTTTTTTACTATCGTCACTTGAATAGCAGTTATTATACAGAATCTGTTTTTTTTTCTCTTCGTACTTCTATGATAAATCTTCAAAGTTCATTTTCCTTAATCCTTTCATTTTTCTTTTCGTAGATAAATTATTATAATTTGCATGTCCTCATCGTCGTTAAAACCAATACTATACACACTTTCTGGAGATGAAGTGGGGAAATAGGGTGATCTTGTGCCTATATCCGAAATATTGATTGCCGATTTGGTTCTTGGTTTCCAACGATCGAACAAATTGGTTGCTTGTTGTTGTTTCGTCTTATGGGTCAGAACTCGTAGGCATCACGGTGAGTAAGAGCTAATCACTGTTATTCTGCTGATGATGACGGTTCTCGTCTTTTTTCTGCATGTTTTTTTGTGAATTCCTCTGCATTCTTTAAATATTTCTTTCTATCTTTAAGAAATTCTTCAGCTAAATCCGCTCTCAAAGGATGTTCTGGCTCTGGATCATTAACTAACGCAATTAAAGCTTGAATCACTGTAAATAATATAAAAAAATGAATTAAATATAAATCCCAACTGCAAAGCTTCAGAAAATTCATTCACGCCATTGTTGTTACACAAATTTGTTACCTTGATCTGTTTTTGTTGCTGGTTTCCAATTCTCTGCAGTGATAATTGGCAAACAAACTTGACCTTTCTCATCAACATTTGGATGATATATTTTAGTTTTGAATGTTATTCTTGGCGGCTTAAATGGATATTCAGCTGGGAAATTTATTTCAATACGGAATGCACCTTTGTTGTATGGTGGATTATCCTACAAATAAATTGAACATTAATTCATCATCAGAATCGAGCACAAAATTGATATACTAATGACACACATACGTATATATTTGAAGATATGAGTCACGAGTGTCTGAGTAATTAATCACGAACCAGACGGATAAAAAACTACATTCGAAATAAATTGTCCTCAATACAATCCTTCACCTCACATTTTATACTTACAGGTAAAATAAGTCCTTGCCAATTCAGAATATTTGACTCGTCTACTTGAATATTTGTAAAATTCTTCATGGCCGACGCTCTCAGGTCACCAAGTTCCTGAAAACATCACATGACAAAAATAAATAACGACTACACAATAAATATTCATTCCCTAAAATCACAATTGCAATAAATTGGAACTATTGTTGTATGAATAAACGCGAAATAGAATAAAGTCGTCGATTGACATGATCAAACTGAGAAAAAAACTAAATGAAGGTTACATGTATCGACAGAAATTATTCATCGCCAATAAAGTTCACATCAACACATCAGGATTACCCATGAACACATTATGATAACGACATCAATATGTATGAAATTACATCATATACATTCCCGAAATAAGCATTATTCCCGCAAATATTGACAGAAACTTTGAATTACCTTCCGCAATCTTCTAGTGGCTGCCATTTTGAAATAAAAATTTAACTAGAATTATATACAGGCAGGCTTGCCTCAGATTGATACAAGTATAGAATCAGAAAGGATATGCTGTTCGCCTTAAGGCGAATTCGTCGTCTCCTGTTTCTCTTCTTCTCTCTGTATGTACTGTGCGCACTCCAAAAATGTCGATTTTATCATGGAATAACGATTCGATCTACAGCAGGAAATATCGATATCACATTAAGAAATAATTAATACACAAATGTAGTAATATGCATGGAAATGTTATCTAATGCAACAGTTTATATTTAGAGATTGGGAAATGTTTGAAATTACTGTACCCAATGGTGCAATAACCTGAATTAACAATTAATCATCAGTATTGTCCGTTGAATCTTCTCACATCATCTTCAGGGGTGTAGTCAGCTGTCAGCAAACTTATTGCAAAAAATTACATTTTGTGGAAGAAGACGTTCTGGAATAGCGGAATGATGGGAACGCAGGAATTGTAGTCATACATATGTATATGCAAATTGTAGAACATGGGTGATCAAGGGACATTCGTGGAGTATGAAGGGTTATTTGCATTCGGGGATTGAATTGGCCGGGTAAATTCTTATTAAACCTCAGAGAGAACATGAATCTGGCTGTAACGTATTTAATTTCTCTTTCAATACATGCCAGACCGTTGGAGTAATTTATTGCGGTTCTAGTATAGATATCGACGGTAGTGCCACCTACTTGTTGGGGTGATCACTTCCAATTTTGGGGTCAGGTCAAAAAAAGGATAATAAATAAATTTGGCAATTAGATTAAGATTTTATTGAAATGGTTTTAATACATTTCAAATCCGAGAATGAATTTTAACTATTTTGTGATTGAATCAACTAATGCTTCGCATACAACTTTGAATATCAGTTTCGTTTGAGAGCAGCGCGTCATGCCATCTTTTATTTGAAGGAGAATTCCCGCGGTTCCGAATGCGCGCCATAACAATCCTCCATTAGTGATTTGGATCTCACAATGATCATTTGGGTGAGGTAATTTTCACAATTCATCTTATAACAATTCTTTTAATCGAAAAAATAGTTGATAATTCATATTAAAAATTTGTTCTTTATGCTATGAATACATTGAGTATAGTTTATAGGTTATATTAACGCCAAAAATTTATGTTTCGATACTGACTCTTCGGAGCGATTGGAAGAGTCACTCCAAAATTCCTGGAGTGAACCAGAATATCTTTATATCAACATCTTTCGCATCAATAAGATAGTGGAAAATGTTTAATAGCAATATGAAAAAAGCATTTAAAAATCATAACCTAAAACTAATCGTTATTGGTTGGCATCGGCAGGTAATTTTTTTCACTGATTTGACTATTTCTCGGATTGCAGATATCCTTCAATGATCAATCGCCATAAATAAATTCTGCTAACTATGATTCAACAAGTCAGTGATGCAATGATGTGGGAAGACGCGGCGATGTCACGTAATAAATACCTGGCGAAGTCACGTGGTGAGTATCTAATTATCATGATTATCAACATCTAATTACAAACAGTCCATTTATTGGAGATATAAATATATGTATGCATGAGTAACAATTACAACAGTTCATTTGGCAGAATTTCCGTCCTCATATTTTTATATATACACGTATTGAAGTATTGAGCATTTTTTATCCAAAGGATGATATGAATAAATGTTTAAAAAATATTTCAATGCTCAATATTAGAAATTGGTCAAACATATTTGATGTCGTAACAGTAATATTCTTGTACAGATAATAGTAAATTGGTAGAATTTTTGTCTTCTATGTATAAACTTGATTTTGACTCGTTAAAAGATATAATACGTATTCAAATAAATTCACTTGTTTACATCTATCATTCATGAGAATGTGTTCGGATACATTGTAAAAAAATTGGCAGAATACACAGAGCTTTTCAGTGTCTGTGTTTGAATGCACCAGTCAGCTAGATAATGTGTGTCACAGTATAAAATGCAAAAATTGTTTCATTGTGCTTTCATAGCACCCAGACCAGAGTTTATGAGTAATAATAATACTGAGTCTTTTCAAAAGGGCGAATACGACGATATGAATAAATGTCAGTCAAGTCCACAAAGAAGTTGGCATCATTCCCTCGACTGTACTTGCAGCCGGTGTTAGATTTTCATCACATAAAAATTTCAATGGTAAATCGACCAAATGTCCCTTAACATTTTTTAGCATTTCTTGAGCAGCTTCAGTATCAGAATGACATAATGGTACAGCATTCTGATATAATTTTAAATTTGAAAAATTTGTGGCGACGTCCGACGGTACGCAATGAAATACCTCTTCAAATATATCGGTATTCTGTTTGCTACGTTTCTTCCACACCCCCATATAAAAGGATCGTCTTATCGGATCATCTATATTGATTTTTTCTTTTGACCACAACAATCCTAAATGCTCACGGAATAATTGCTTTCGCAATGAACCAGCAAATTTTCCACATGGATATGGAACAGAATTCATAGTTCCATTATTAAATTCTTGATCATGAATAATAACTGCAATTTCGCTATCTCTCGTAGCAATCATACTCCTATCATTAATATTAGCTGACCCACAAATAACAATTTTATCATCAACAATGAGTAATTTACTATGAACATATATTAATTCAGTAACCACAGTGCCGTTAAGTAATGAATGTGTTCTCAAACCGTGAAATGTTATGTATTCACTTGGATCATCGATACCAGCATCAATCAATCTATTCAAAATTGCATCTCTCCCGCGTGATATGGATGTATAATTCCAATGTGCTATTGCATGAAGTGTGGTGCCAGTTGGCCCGCCAACTTCACCCTCAAATCCTGGGAGCAATGGCATCACGACAATAACTCGAAATATCGCACCTTCTTTGTGCGCACGTAAAATCCTCCTCAATAATGTCTCCCCGATCTGGTTCCTCACACCATGACGATCAACTGTCGCCAATGTAATGAAAAATTGATTTTCAATATAAATATATTTTTCGGAATTGGTGATTGTATTGATGTATGCCTCGTGAATGCTTTGTTCAATGGTATCTGAATCGAGAAATCCTGCGGACCAAGAGCTTACTGACCGTAAGACTTGACATCGGACGTTATGTATGGATTTGGTTGGAATAAATGGAGCATAACTTGAACAATTTTTATATGATTTCGGAAGTAAAAATGGATATGTGGGATTCATTTTAGCTTTTTCCAATTTAATTGCATTCCAACGTTGAATGAAATGGCGTGCAACATCACGAGCTGATGCACCTTGTACCATAATGCCAATGTCATGCCACGGCATACGCGGTGTTGTGCTCCGATCCACAAGATCCTGATACGGCCGTTCGAGATCAATGAAGTCTTTCACGATTATATTTGTATAATCTTTACCTAACCATAATTTAGCTGCACCTGGTAGGCCTGACAGAATATTTGCATTATTTTTCAATACATCCTCAACGTCAATCGGCTCATGCATAATCGCAGTATCGACTTCATCCTCATCGTCACCCACAATAATTTCATGTGGATTGTACACCATATTAATAAATTCTCGACGTTTCAACTTAACATTCTCCTTAACTCTTTCCACAGTCGTGATTGCCATACCGAATAAATTTTTTCTCTGCATATCAGGTGTAATACACTTCACATTTTTATTTTCTTGAATTGGCAGCAGTAAAAATGGATCATTCATTTCGTCTTGTGGTGTCGGTACAGTATAACTTCTCTCGGGTATCGGAATTATTGGCAAGCATCCAGTGGTAGCCATTGCAATTGTATTTGTTGCAATAGCTAATGGTAACAATACGTGATCGGAAACGCGAACTTGAACAGTTCGTTTGCTGCTAGTGCTCGTTATTTTCCCTTTAGTCGGTATGTAAATACTCGATTGATGCACTGATCCTAAGTCTGTTAATCGATGTTCATTTGTGTCCCATCGGCCATAACACAAATCAATTCCACCTAAGAATGCCAATGTTTGATCGACGACAACAATTTTTTCATGATGTGCCCAAAAAAATATGCCGGCACGTGCATGATCTGGGTGACGGAAAACTTTTATATTTTCTGAATGACCTGCAACTAATTGTTGCTTGCTATAGTAACTATTTATTCCTAAGGCGAACTCGAGTTCTTTGTAGATCATCACAAATATTTTTACACCACTTTGAGCTTTTCGTTGTAAAATTTTATCCAAGCGCCAGTAGTCACCATTTATTATTGGCCGTTTCATATAAATCTCAGGCGATAGCCACCAATCAGCAATGAATATTTCTTCATTTGCATTTTCAAGTGCATCGGCAATGGCAGACATGTAATCTGAACCATCAACGAACCATGTAGCTAGTGTGGAAGAACGATAAGGGGCAAATGAATGATGTGGATTTTCTTGAATGAAAAGCTTTCCTGAAAGGAAGTGAAGCATTTGGTTCTATTCATATATTAAATTCGTGATGGGGATTATTTGTACATTAGAAATGATCGCTTACCTTGATTATTGGCAACCCGTTGAATAAATTCCAACCACTCTTTTGCTTTTCTTCTGGTCCAACATTTCAAAACAATATGTCGACTGGAATTCATTATTTGTAGGCCATTTCGCAAACCCGTTGCATACATTCCAGAACTCACTTCGAATCCATTGTCCATCAATATCACTGATTTTATTGTTCCGTCTTTTGGTCGGATGTATGCAACAAATGTGTCTTTGACAACAAGATGTCTTATATGCCATGATCCACATAAACTTGTACAAAAATAATTGCAATGCATGCAGCACATGCTCTCTAGTAATCCAAAAAAGAGACAGCCTGGTCTCGCACTTGAACCAGTTCTTTTTAAAATTGTCGCTTCTTTACCTTTATCTCCTAGGTCTTCAATGAATGATAAATGTGATAACTCCATAAAACTGATCTGTATACACAAATAGAGAGAAGAAAGTTAACAAATCATTCGTTTCATATTATTGATGTTAGAAAATTGATCCTCACCGTTTCTGGATGACGTTTGTACATATCAATCTTCAATAAATTACTCAAGTAATTCTCCAGTACTCTCATTCGATGATTCAATTGTTCACAGCCTACCAAACCATCAGGTTTATTTGGAAATCTGAATAATAAATACAAGTTAAATGAACTCTATATAATGAAAACATATTATTTTCTTGAATGATATTCAATATATGAATACCTTGGCAATGCACCTCTCGATCTTTTCTTCGCTCTAATTTCATCCATATTCTTCAAACTATTTCGCCTTTCGCGATGTCCTTTTGTTGGAAATGGAATATTTAAACTCGCTCGATATATTTTCAATGCATTATGCAAATTTTGTATATGCTTATATCGTCTTTTGATTGTCCAGGTAAATGGACCATGTGTAAATTGAATTGTATATAAATTAGGATTCAATGGATGTGTCGTAACACTTCTTTCAACATGAATAATTTTTACTATCACATCTTCACATGGAATAAATACATTGTACTTTTGGCTTTTGAATTTCACAGCTGGTGAATGAATTGTCGAGAACGGTATTACTTTAACACAATCCTGATCTTTCTCAACATTATTACTATCAACATGATTGATATCATGATCATTTATCGTTAAGTCTATGTCCAGTGAATCTGGCACACCAAGGTCATCATCATACTCCGAGTCGTGTGACATTCCACCTTGTTCATCATCATTTTCATCATTTCTATTGTCATGACTATTATTCATGTCATTGTCAGGTTCGATATCAATGTGTGCCATTGTCAAATTTGATCAAATAAATAGAAAATGATGAAACAAAAAATAATAGGTCAACGTTGAAATACAATCTGAAATCAAATGAACTATTGTTAAAGAAATAATCATTGATATTCTCATGAGTTATAAGATTGAAACAATAGGTAAAATGATTATAATTATAACGAACAATGTGCAAATGATGAAGGAGATATTAATGTTCTCAGACGTGAGATGGCACACGTTATCAAAAATTATATTATTTCATTTCATGATAACTGAAGGAAAAATAAATAAAATAATACTGACATTAATTGAATTCAGTTCCAAATTTCAAGGATACCCACTTCGATCAAGTCGATGTACATGCGTACTAGGATGAACAATATGTTTATATTATAAAAATAATATAAACTATGATTTTGGTTTTTTTTTCTTTGAGGTTAATTCCATGGGTCGTTGATATCACATATTAATTCATCTATTTCGGCCACATCCGCAATGCCCGTGTTGACTGATAGATGAATAGGATTAAGATACTATCACGTTTGGAAACTAAATTTATTGTCGTCACAAATAGTCACATGGTGACTGATACAACACATTGTAAAATATTATGAGTACACTCGTACTACCACTATATGGAAAGACACTAAAAAAAATCTGACGTTTAAGTTCTGCTGTCATTATGACAGGTAAGGGAATTCTTTTCTTACTAAACTTTCTCTCTTTGTTACCGATAATGGTCGAACACTGCCAAGGTGCGTGACAATTGGTGGATGATAAGATAGATTCCTACGTTTAGATAAACTTTTGTCTGGTTGATTGTTGGATATTTTATTTTGGAATGTTATTTAGTATGACATTATATGGCTTAATTGATATTATAATGTTTTCAGTAGTAGAAATTGATCTGAAGAGAAAGACTTTCAGTTTGAATATATACTTTATCATGGATGTTTCTATTTGTTAATTTTTTTTATTGTAGATACTAATTATATTTGTAGGTCAGTATTGAAAGCATATTGGTTTCATTTACTTCTTCATTTGAGTGTGTATTATATATTATGACGTTTATCGCTGTGAGTTTCAATTAATTTTTATATGATCATTGATGCGCAAGATAATTATTTTATGAATGTATTTATGTGTGGAGAACTGTATTGTTATTGAAGAGAAATTTATAATTTCTTAAAGATTTATTTCTAATTTTTTCAATACTCGATAATGTTAAACATTGAAGTTTTTTCATTATATTTATTTTTGTTGTGGGATGTCATGAAAAAATTTTATGTCTTCAAAGAAGATTGAATTTTTATTTCAAACAGGTTCAATTAATTCTGTTTGATTTTGTGGGCAGTTCGAGTTAGAATATTTAAATATTACGAATGATTGAATGATTATAAAAGAACTGATTTAGAGAAAAAAAATTGACATTTAATGGTCACGTATATTTATTTTTCACCTGTCACTTCAGATCTATACTGAGAAATTTGTCGCTTACGTATAATAATTTGTACTTGATGACTGTTGTATTATAATTATGCATGGACCGAATGTGCAAGTGGAAATATTCGTTACGAGTCAGACATTGAAGATGTTCGTGTTTCTCGTGTCGTTATTTTTCCATTGCACTGCTTCTGGTATTTCCTGTAAATTATTATGACGTATCAATTGACAAGTAGAGAATCATTTTGTAATTATTTTTACACAAAAAGGAAAGTTATTTTTCTTAATAATAGTACAATTTGTCTTTCACTTTGATAAAATTTAATTCAAATGCATACATGAATACTTTTTTTTTTATAACTCATCAAAGTTGACACCGATGAAGAAATATGTCGAAAACTACGAATATATTTTTTTTCTTTACTGACCGAGTTTTCAGTGTACAATTATACTTGTCAAACAGAATATTCTTGGCATTTGTGAGAACACTCAATGTCATGGGAAAGCGGTGAAGCTGATGCGTAACGGTGTATGACCTGTCACTAAAATATTTTTTTTTCGCTATATCCGATTAGAATATTAAATTAAATTAATTCTCACATATATGAATGAAACTTAGCCTACAAACTATGATTTCAATTTGGGTTATAACACAGCAATAAGAGTTTATATATTATTTCTCTATAAATAATAAGACATCTAAAAGTCAATAGTGAAAATAATGAAGAATTTTTCATATTATAATCTGTGTGATCCTTTCAACGTGGTCAAGCATCGATACGCTTCAGCGCAATGCAAATTATCAATAGGGAAAAACTTTTGCTGTGAGTCGCAACGACAACAATTATGGTAGTCTCGATCGGTTTCGCTTTTTCCATTTATTACACAAATTCTTTAATTCTATTGATGGGAAACATCTCCAAATGGCTACAAGCATGGAATCAATTTCAGGCAAATCAATTTCTCCTTTGAGAATAAAAATTGTGTGAAAACATCTCTCATATTTATATTTCGATGTTATTGATAGCAGCATGATGCGAACGTAGTTTTAATGGTCATCATGTAGGCTACATAATAGCAAATATAATCCAAATATTTCTGGATAAGAAATTATTATGCCATTGAGTAGATGAAGTAAACTGACCAATCGATTGGATAAGTATCGAGCTCGAGTAGACTTCGTTGAGATCGTGTGTGAATGCTCGGCGCCTGAGGGGCTTATCGCAGCCCGGTCCCCTATCCCCACCTTGCAAAGCTCAGGTGTTGAGTCGTGGGGGAACGAATGAGACTAAAGTGGGGCTCTCGTTGGTAGGGCAAATACGATACGAGCGAAAGGGAAAATACTGCGGTTTGGTGTACGTTCGCTTTTTGTTTTGTTGGTTTTTTTTTTCCCTCTTTGCTTTTACTCTCTCGACCTCCCTCTATTTTAATTTACCTCTCTCCCTCTGTCTTTTCCCTCGCCAGTTCCTTACTCGTTTCGGCCCCATTTTTTTCTTTCATTCCTTTTAATCTATTTTTTGACATAGCCAACAACGATCAAGTTTCATTTGCCTTTAAAACTTCGCTGATCGTTGTACACTCGCGACCGGCAAAAATGAACAGTGGCGCGTGTTTTTGAACGAGTAATCTTGTACGATCATACTGTTCTCATATAATATAAAGCAATTTTCTATTCATTCGAGTTCTTTTCATGTGAAAAAGAATTTTTAATGAATAATCAGATAATAGAAATCGTTTCGAGTGCTGTGATTTATTTGTTTGATTAATTACTTTCGGTTTTTATATTTATTCAACGAGTGATTGTCGTTAATTGTGATATGTTTAAACTGGATTAGAAGCTGTTCAACATTAAAGGTGAGATTTGTTAATAAACGTTGTAACAAAAGAATTGCTTCATACATTACTGGTTACGGTTAAGAGTAGTAGAGGAAAATTAACGAGTTTGAAAGGAAAAATAATTTTGTCCGCTCATTTAAGTTGTCTATTAGAAACGCCAGTGCCAATCTCTTGGCACTTGTTGGGATATTAAATATGAACGAAGTTTTGCGCGCTGATAAAAGAAATGGGGGAGAAAAGAAAAATAAAAACGTGCCACTAGTTTCACGAGTTTGTTGCCAGGACAAAATGGACTTGGTAGAATATTAAGTGAGCGAATGAGATTAACTGACCGTTGGTCTCTCTCTCTCTTTACCTCTCGATACTCCACTTTCACAAGAATAAACTCATATGTTTCAACCAGATGTTGTTAATAATATTACATGAAATGTAAATTTATACAAATTTTTTTTTTCTACCAAAAATATTTCCATCATAGTAAATATTTTAATTTTGTCATTTGTTGAAATAAATTCAACAAACTGTGAAAGCTGCATTGATTATCATAATTTTTATTTTACATTTGTTTAATCAATTAAAAATTTGAAAGTAAAAATACTTTGAGGAATATTAATCAACAACTGCGTGACAAACTGTTCGTGTTTATACTTGTTTAGATGGTCAGGAACTAAATACAAGATTAATATTGAAGAGTGGGATCATTTTCTTGAATGAAAAGATGCCTAGTTGTATATAAAGATTTACAACTGGTTTCGATTCGATTACCTTCTCCAATAACGGTTGTTTGTGTAGGTATATAATACACGGAAAATAATACAAATAGAATTCTTCGTTCATCTTAATCCTTTCTCCTGTTCGTTCTCTATCCCATTTTCTATTTACATCTCACTTACTCATTTCAATAGAAACTAAAGTCACGAATACAAAACAAATAACAAAATTTCAAGTCCAAGGTCTCATCATTGAACTTATTTTCCCTATTCATCATTATATTTATTATAAATTTAATAATAATTCATACAATAGTTTTTTTTCTTTACCCAATTATTTATTTATCAACTCCATATGAGTTTCATTTTGGTCCCATTTATTTTTGAAAGTGACATTAAATTAAATGTTTATAATTTACAGAATGGCGAGGTGGTCTTCGTGGTTTGCGGCGTCCCTCGTATTGGCTCTGCTATTTGTCACGAGTGACTGCTTGCGCGGATCCAACACCCATGTAAGTGCACCTTGAATAAATATAAATATCTATTGAAAGTGCATATAAGTATAAGTAAAGATTAAGTATATTAATTGGGTGTGAACAACCGGATGTTCTGAAATTTAATTACAATATGCATTTCAAATCTTTTTTTTTTCAATGTGCGTTCATTTATATACATATACATATATATAAATGCATGATTTTGTTTAATTCAATCAGATATTTATAGACGGAAGTGAATATAGGTAGAAGTATAAGACTTTACGTAATAATTCAATGAAAAATGCGTTTGTTTAATTAAAAGAATGCAGGTAATATTGAATATGATTGGAAAAACGAGTACAGTCTGATTTCATTTTTATTATTAAGTATAGGAAATTGCTGGCTATGTATTTTATCATTCTGTCAGTATAGGCAATAATCTTGTCTTCTTTATTTGTTTGTCATATTCTCTACACATGTGTATTTGTGTGCGTCTGTATATTCGATGTAGACCTGTCACATTATTAATCCCACTGCTCTTCAATATTTCTCTCTCTCTGCTCTCGAGTCTGGTCTACTACCAGAGAACATCACTTAAGTGATGTTAAGAGCTTTCTCTACGTCGTACTTCGTTTATCATAATAAATATCTGGAATTATTTATCTTTCATTTTATTTTATTGTAACACAATTTATATGACCTTTTTTTGCTGCTTTGGTTCATTTAGTTTCTTCCTATTCCGCATTTTATAACGTCAAGTTTCAGCATTGTCATGATTAATTTCCCTCCATTTATGAATTAGGTCATAGATGAGTATGTGAATATTAAATATTGTACAGAATCTCTGTCGCATCTTTATGATGTGAATTTGAAAGGTGTTTCAATATGCAAACACATAAACTATCGATTGTAATAGTTTCCTTTCTCATTTTAAAAATTTTTATTTTTATTATTCCCTTTCGTTTGTGTTTCTTTTTTTCTTCATTTATTTTTCTTATATATGAGTTGTAATTATCGACTGACGTTCGATTTTAAATATACAACTCACGCGAAGTTTATGACAAGATATAGATGATTTTAAACTACGATCTGGAAATATATGGCATAGAATAAAGGTCACCAGTCTCACGTTGTAATCGTCATTACTATGATGAAGATGTGGCATATATAAATCTAAATGGCAATTGACATGTGCAGAGAAAATTAGACAGAGGGAGTTATTTCATTTAATTTATCGAGTTGAATCGATATAAATATTCTCATAACAGAATTATTAATCCTATGGAATAAATTTGAAGTGAAAGTAAATATATTTCAACCATTCAATAATTCTACTGTTGATTAAGTAATTAAATTATATCACTAAATAGTTGGATTGTGATATTTTAAAAACACATGAACAATTGCAGTAGAATTTTTTGTTGTTATATAAATATATTAAATGGGGAAATTAAATTGAAATGATGATGGATATTGTCGAAGGACATTTACAAATGTTTGAATTATTTAATATTACTTTATCTACTAAAAACATTTAAGTATCTATAAATGCGATGGTAATATTGGTGTATATACTAAGCTGATATATACTTAATATACTTAAGAAACGATAATGTTCCACGCCTAGTCGCGCGCGTGCGCCACTTGCATTATGAAAAGATTTAATACAGAGTAGTAGGTAATATAAGAAATGTATCTACCACTCGTGACACTCCGTCACGCTGTATGCTAACCAGGACTTGACCCCATGGCACCGCGTACACTTCAGTGCTCACACGCGATATTTTAATGTTGTAGAATTATCATGAAAATGATAATTCGCCGAATTGATATTATAACTTTATTTTGATTAACATTAATTCTTATTTTTTTGTTATAATTGTTTTTAACAGTATCATAACACTTTACTGTGTATACTTTATTTACAAAATACTTTGAAACACGAGAATAGAAATATTTTCTTGTATGTTGAAGGTGCAATACAATTCTCGTTGTGGAAAGTAGATTGTTGGCTGATTATGTATATGAATGTATAGGTGGATTTGTGTGGTGTGTTTATACATTGTATGACTGTGAGTTGCGTTTGTTGATCCTTCATAAGCAGGTTTACTTGAGAGTTTACACATATCATTTCGGAATATTCGTATATCCTGTATAGAATAATAATTTTTCGATTTCATATACATAAATTGTTTTTCGTTATTATTTTGAAATTATTCTATCACATTTTTATGCAATGATTTATATAAAAATATTTTTGATGTATGTCAAATATGATAATAGACGTGAACGTATATATTTATAAAATTCTCTAGATCATTTAAAGTACTTCCTTATACGTAATGGATATTATTAATTTTTTTTTTTGCATTTCTATTTCATTGTTGTACAATGATACATAATATAATAATTGATTGTTGTTTAATGGACGTTTAGAGTTATTATGGTATTATATTTTATTATGCGATGGGCAATTGAAAATTGTCTTGTACTATGTAAGTTGAAGAATCCTCTCTCTTTTCAACAGCCCACACACAAATGCACATATACAGTCATGCACAAAGAACCCACAACGGCATATTTTATTTTATTATACTTACAAGATTAACAGTTGGGATATTATGATAGTCGACATTCTCGTTGCAAATCATTTTCATAATTTCTTCAATTGGTGCAAGGACGCAGTTGAATATATTATTTTTTTTTTCTTTATTTCATCGATTATTTATCTTTTGTTGTTTTTATTTAATATTTGTTATGGTATATCGTTTTAACACGTCAATTGCAATATTATTTGTTGCGCTTCGTTGTCCTTCAATACTTATTTTTCTTTCTTTTATTTAGAATAATAGATTCGACAATTTTTTTTTTTTTTTCCACTTTACTGACGTCAATTCTTACGTTTTTTTGTCATATTTTTATATCATCAATGACTCCACAGTGCAGTGTTGCATGAGAAAGCGGAAGTCAAGTGTTTTAGAATTATATAATTCTTCAACTTTTACGTGACTCTTATAAATAAATTTTTATCGACACCATTCTAATTTACCAATCACTATAGTAATTTTGTCTAATTTGTTTGTTTAGTTATTTGATTTTCATTGCAAAAGTTGATTTATAAAAATATATGTCAAACTTAAATTAATGCAAATTTCTGTGAAGTTTATTTAAAGTATTCAACTGTAAACTGCTTTCATCATGATATTGAAGTGGTCTATCCCGCTCATCTCGTTCATGCGTAAAAGTATTGACTACATATCAAACAAAAATGGCGAAAAAAAAGAGGATATGAAAAAAAAAAGACAAAAATAAATAAATTGCATCGACAGACTTTCCAATACGATAAATTATTATTAAGTCCTTGCACTAGATGCCTCTTCTTTGCGAAACGTCCACTACATTCCCCACTCTTTAATTGACTTCTTTTCTCGCTATTTCATTATTTTTCCTTACTATTGCATATATTTATATATGAACGCAAATATAGATAGTCATCAGTTGGATGTAATACTCATTTTTACGTAGTATATGAACACTTACGACCGTTCATTTTCAAGTGTTTGAGAATATTGGTAATACCAAATGAAAAATAAATTATTGACTTTAGAATGAAAATGAAAAATATGATTGCCATTGTATTTGAATGGCCATGTAAATGAGCAGCAAATATTTAGAGACGTAAAGATAAATGTAGTTAAAAATGCGTGTGCGTATATTTTTTTCAAGTTAATTCAATAACGGAGCCACAACTTGCATCATACGCAAAGAGAGTTAACGCAACCGGTTATGAGTTATGAAGAATCACAGTTGCTCTCGTCTTGATCATTTGCTTCAATTTATTATTCTCATTTTTTTTTTTGCATATAGAAAATACTTTAATCGATATATAATGTTGTATATTGCCGCGCTGCTGTGCGTAGTAACCAGTTGCGTTGGAAAGGATCTAATAAAAAAGAAAAACAGAACGAGAAAAAAAATGATATATTATAATGTGTAACAGCATAGAGGTATTTGATGGAAATTTTCGCACGCATCGGTAGAACTTAGATGGTAGTTGTTTGTACGTTAATCGAAGTGTGATGGGATGGAAAATTAATGGTAATTTTAAAGTGAAATGATCATGTGTACATTATTCAAGTTTCCCTGGACGTTATAAAAAAATTTACGTAGAGATTTTTTATTCTGATGAAATATCTGATGGTATAAAATATTTGATTGGTTTATTCATCTTCAATAAATTGATTTGTTATGAATTGTAATATAATTGATGAGTGAAAAAGTTTCTATTGACGATAAAGAGAGCGAAGAATATGTAAGTTTAATGGTGTGATTATGAGTATAGAAAGTGAATGCAAAAAGAGCATTGGAATGAAGATTTGAATTGAATTGTAATTGTAAGTGATTGTGATAGAGGTGCAATAGTCCAAGGAGTACACTTTTTTTTATTAATTCTTGTATATTTTATTTTATATTATGATTATGATGAACAAAAAACTCTGTGTGACGTTGTGAAATGACATCGTAGATGTGTATGTCTTGACAAAGTATATTGAACTGAACCGAAGATTATCGTTGTGTAAACATAAAAACTAGAACAGTTTAAAAAATAATATTCTGTAATATTTATAATATTTCTTAGATGCACATTCATGTGGTATGTTGAAATCATGGGTTTTACTTTGAGTAAGTTTATGTATTTAAATTCATGTGAAAGCTGGTTTTTGGGTCAGAATTTTACTTTTCTGTCAGTCATATGTTTGGATTTTTTGTGAAAGGACGTTTGTAACACAATTTAGCCCGGCCACGCCCTTGTTGAAACCTTGCAAACAAGTTTTGAATTTATATTCTGATATATTTCGCAACGATAATGATCTGCCAGTCAATAGCATCCTTGTTGCCGCCTTGAATAACATAATTGAATCTTTCGTTGAGTTATCAGATCGCCCTAGTTGTCCAACAATCGTATTAACATAATTTTTGTACACAGCAACAGTTGGATTTGATTATAAAGTAGCAGTTCAGTATTGCTTTGATGCTTTTCTATTCACATAATTATCACATTTTTTTTAATCAAATAATCTTCCAGATCGCGTGTCGATCATTTTATCATAAACTTTGCTATTGTTCTTACTTTTACATGACAATGAGGGGAAATATAATAAAGTTAAAAACCGGTTTCATTAATATTGTGATGATAATAATCTTTCAAATATCGTCCAAATGTCGACTGTGAATTCGTTTTAAGTAGGAAAATTCCATGGGTATCTTGTTCAGTATGAAATCCCATATAGTTTGTCGGCAATGGATCACATTCTGTAATCGTTGGCATCCAATGTCGACATTTCTCAGCCGGAAATGCGAAAGGTTGGCCGATTGATTCAATGTAAAAAAATCGCGCACGACTATGACTGCATCGAAAATCATAAAATTTACACCCTGGTTGTGTCATTCCACCGTTTGGGTAAAAGTCCGCGTGCCCAATCGGCTTATGGAGTCCAAGCTTCTTACAATCAGTATGAATAACATCAACGAAAATTGCATCCGATTTATCAAGACGTTCACTTGGGGCTACATTTGTAAATGATGGTCCAGCTGGATCCAAGCCAGTTATTCTACCAACCTATTGACAGTTATGCAAAGTTCCGTTTAACTAAAAATGTTGGTTATTAATTATGTCATTGATGATTGATAATCAGTACAACCTTTCGAGGTTCAAGAGCTTTGCCCATAAATCCACTGACATGAGCACCCAAACTAAATCCAATAACGTGAACTTTGGATATGTCAATCATTTTTGTTTTCCACAACCAATCCACGAATTTAGCAATGCACGCTCCAACTTTTTTGGTGTTTTTAACAGCACTATAATACCATGGACCAATTGTGAGTTTCGACCAGTCTACCAGAATGACGTTGAAGTCATTGTGTAAAAGATAAGCTATAAGATAAGATACAATTATTACAATAATTAAGACCAACGATTGTGAAAAGGGCTAAAGTTATTTACTAGCCATTGCGTAGAGAAGTCGGGGTGATATCATATGCAGTTTCTCCGAAGCCATGAATGAAAATTATCGTTTTACGATGACTCTGAAGTGTACTATTTTGAAGACTAATCTCATTATCGGTGCTCAAAATGTATGGTAGCGTTGGATTTGCTCTAGAATTGAATTTTTTCATTTTTAATATTTGAGAATAAATATATGGAACATATAATAAAGTCGTACCTCGTGTAAACGTGAAATTGGAGATCCAATTCGATGGAAGCACTACAATGAATGAATGTGTATTTCTGTTTCATCACTGCACAAGCATCGTTGGCCATGACTAAAAAACAAATTTGGTATCGTTTTGTTAGACAGAACATAATTACATTCCAAAATTCGAGTAATAATTCATAATAAAATTGACAAAGTGCAATGTTAGATGTATGGAGAAAATTATTACCGTTTAAATGTTTGAGAAGAAGAATGAAGAGAGTCACGAGATATGGTGACATTTTTCCTTATGGTAGAACTCAGTGTAATATCACAAGATCACGTCTTAGGTGCGGTACATATTTTCGACAAATTCAAATAACTGTTCTCAAAAAATTCTCCCATCTCTGACAATGTCCAAATATTGGATCAAAATATTACAAACTCTCATTTGAACAGCTGTCCAATGATTGAATTCACATGCTACGCTCATAGTTCGTTCCAATTCCCCTTTAGCAAATGTCAAACATAGATAGAATTCATGTTGTGTATAACTCTGGTGTTTTTCTGCAGTGTGTGAGATACACATATTATTCTTCTCGATATATTGACTGAGTTTATTTGAATAACTGTCAGGGTTCAGTGGATCGATTTTTATATCTAATATGAGCCTTGAGATTAAAAGCAAAAACAACAGGTGTTTGCATGATGTTAGCATTTAAGAAATAAAAATCTGTGATTGGTTAAAGAATTTAATATCTAGATCAATATCGGACATTGATGCTCTTTATTTTGATCACCTCGTACACGAATATACATTTGATCTAGTGACGTGCACACAAACGCAGATTGATTATGTTTCCTCAAATCTTAGAATAATCAGTCATGTTTTTAGCAAATGGTGGTTGTGAATTGGTTTGAAGTAAAAAAATTCCTTGAAGTTGAGGCTCAGCAGCGAATCCCATGAAAGCATATGGATTTTCGCTGCAATCCACAGCTGGCATTCTTGGTGTGCATTTAGAAGCAGGAAATCCACGTCTATTGATAACTGATTCAGCATAATAAGCCCATGAGCGACGATGACTGCATGCATAATCTGGGAATTCACAACCTGGTTGAGATTCCCCTTGATTTGGATAGAAATCTACATGACCAATAGGTGCTTCCATGCCTAAAGCTTTTGAATTAGTATGAATGATATCGGTGAATGTTGCATCATCTTGAGAAAGACGTTGATTCTCAGGTCCATGTTCAAACATGGGACCAGCTGGATCCAAGCCTGTTATCCTTCCAACCTATTGATAAATATATCAAAATTATCAGATGAGAGAAATATGAATACTAAATTTTTCTATCCTCTCGCATCAATACAAATATCAACCTTTTGTGGTGCTAATTCTTTGGCCATAAATCCGGCAACATGTGCACCCAGGCTAAATCCAATAACATGAAGTTCTGACATAGAAATCGCTCTTTCCTCTGCCAACCACTTTACCATTTTAGCTACATAGGGTCCAACGACCTTGACGTTGCGAGCAGCAGTTATGTACGACGGCGCAGCAGCAAGTTTGCCCCAATTGACTCGGATAACATTGTAATCACCACGAACCAAATAAGCTGAAGAAAATAGTCATAATGAATATGATGGATTTGTTCTAATCGACATGAATTAATTTTACTCACCATCACTAATAGTTCGACTGGATATGTCTGGTGCAGATTCCGAAAAACCATGGATGAATATGATTGTCTTTGCTAGAAAATTGAAAGGACTCTTAGCAAGATTGGCTCCATCATTTAATTCCAATATGTACGGCTCGGACGGATTCTGCCTGAAAATTATGAAGCTATGTTTATTCATGTCTGAATCGTGTATTGATCATTGAACATATTGATGTTGATGGTAATGTCAGCTGTGATACAACCTGGTGTGTAGATGGAATTGAACATCACGAGCAACTTGTACAGGTTTGCAATTGGAGCACAAAATCATTCCATATGGCATCTCCAATGTGACAGAGCCTACATCTAGTGCAAGAAGAAAAAACCACTAATGGTATGAAAACTATCATTTCTATGTTAATGATAGTACATGTCATGAAACATTATATCAATCCATAAGCTCACATTTCTGTTGCACAATTAAAAGTGCATCCGAATTATTCATTAACATTTGAAAAGGAAAAGAAGAATAATAAAAACAATAATACGATTTGAAACGTGAGAAAGAACGTTACCTTTTGAAAATATCAGCAGACATATAAAAATACCAAAGATGTTAGGCGACATAATTTTCATTCAGCGTTGACCGACAACTAACGAGGAGAAACTGCGAGTGATATTTCATGGAAAAGAGATGTGAGGTAGTCATGTTAATCTAAAATTTTGCGATTATCTTATATTTTATCATGATCTAGAGTATGTAAGGTTGGATATCATTTCTACTTATTACATAGATAAGGAGTGCGCTGTGGTTTTTGATAGGAAAGAAATGATTTATTAAATCACAAGAGATTTATTTTAGTTTCAATTTATTTTCACTTATGCAAGTATCAATGAAATATATCTAGCATTCAATCTTCTTACTGACATTGAAAACAGAGTTTGCTGCAATGCAATGCATTCTGTTATGTTAGACACTGTCATTAGGATCATAATTAAAGTGTTGGGCAAATGGCCTCTCTGTATTCGTGTGTACCAAGAACACACCTTGATTTTTTGGATCAGCAGCGAATCCCATATAGGCTGACGGTGTTTTTTCGCAATTATCAAGAGTTGGTAATATTGTTTTGCATTTGAAAGCAGGAAAACCATGCAGATTTGAAATTGACTCAGCGTAATATCTCCATGCGCGTCGGTGGCTACATCCAATGTGCGCATGCTTGTGAATACAACCTGGCTGCCATGATCCATTATTAGGATAAAAGTCCGCGTGTCCAATATTTAACTTTATTCCAGCGAATTCAGAATTGCTGTGTATGACATCAACAAAAGTTGCATCCGTTTTATCAAGACGTAACTTTGGATCTGTCACATCGAATGAAGGTCCAGCTGGATCAAGACCAGTAATCCTACCGACCTATGAATGATTATTGAAAATTTAAATGATTTTACATTTAAATCACTAGAAATATATGAGAATGTACAGACTTTTGTTGGTCCAAGTGCTTTTCCTGTAAATCCAGCAACATGTGCGCCCAAACTGAATCCAATTACATGACATGATGCGACATTTAGTAGCCAACCATTTTCTAACCATTTTATCAATTTTGCTATATATTCCGCAACAGTTTCAACATTTTTCACAGCATGAGGGTAAAAATGAAAAGGCCCCGCTGAGAGTTTATGCCAATCCACCCGAATGATATTGTAATGACCGTGTTTGAAATACGCTAATAATCAAAATAACCGTCTTTTATTTTCTGATTTAATTATAAATTTGCTTTACTCACCATCGCTTACGGTGTTTGGAAAGTTATCTTTTGCTGTGCCGCCAAAACCATGAATAAGAAAAATTGTATCATGCGCAAGATTGTGATGACTGTTAGTAAGAGTTGATGCATCGTTCAATTGGAGAATATGAGGTTGATGCTGATTCTTTCTAACGGAATATTAGATCTTCATTAATAATATTTATTAACATTATTGTTGAAACAAATTAATTTACTTGGTGTAAAGATGAAATGTGACATGACGATCAAGTTCAATCGGCACACATTCGGCGCATGAACCATACGGTTTCTCGACTTCGTATATTTTACTGTCCCCAAGAGAATCTGCCAAAAAACAATCAATCAATGTTCATTGTAAACATTTTCACGATATAATTTGCTTATAGATTTTATTTTTTATCACGTAATAATTATTGAATAGATTTAAATGTCAGAATATTATGTTACAATTCAATGATAAAAGTAGACCGAGTAGAGGATTAGCAGCAGCCAATGCCATTTTTAGTTTTTGAGCAAAAAATTAGCAAACTAATTTCATAAAGCTTGACTGACAGCTATCGAATGGTTATTCGTGTTGGCATTTGAGTCATTGCTTCAAGATTATTTATCGCTACGTGGTATCGTCACGGCCACATTTCCTTACATTTATGAGCGATATTGGCGTGTGGTTTCACAATGCAGTCATACAGTGTGCGATGTAATCTGACTGAATGTTAGAGAAATGTTTTTGCAAAAATATTATGTTATAGAAAAGAATTATTTCAAATTTGGTAGAATTAATTGAATGAGAATTGTTGATTCCACAGTCCTCTCACATTTTTATTTCTCATGCCCTGTGAATAAATTTATTTGATCATCTCACGCTTCTTTTAATCTGTTTTTACTATTAAACTAATAATTAAACTACTATTTATTTGCACGATTCTTCACACATCTACTTGTCTATATAATTACATATCTTTACCTTCAATGAACACCTTATAGTATATAAAATAGCGCTGGCTGTTGTTAATTCTAATTTGAATTTTTCTTCTACTAAGAATAGAAAAAGAATGAAATATATTTACACATCGGGGAAGAAAAAAAAAACCAGTGCATTTGGTAAAATTATCAGTATAAAAGCAAGCATTGACTCGAGTGAAATATTCAAAGCTATAATATTAAACTTAAATTATGTGAAAACAATTCAACTTAGAACTATTATTGACATTTGTCAGTGTAACCAATAAAACATGCAATGTCCATAAAACTCGGTGAATAATTATGTATTGCGTCAATTGTCAATAATTTTTTATTTCAAATAGCTTTTGTGTGTTTACAAAGATTCGTTATGAACATTTTTTTTATCACAAAAATTTTATATCAACTTTGTTTTGTTATTTCAATACGAAAATTTTAATTTAGAACTGACGCTCTTTAAATTTGTCAGCAACTTATTTAAATATATTCCCTGATGTTTATTGTTTTGCATCCACTTTATTATTCACCAATTGTAATTATATTATCAAGTGCAGATGATATTCAAATGCCTTCATCTATCTGTAACACAGATATAAATATTTTCTATTGCCTTTAGAATATTTCCCAGAAGTAAACATTTCTGTACAGAATATTTCTACAGATAATTTTTTCCACAGAGTTAAGTACAAATAATTGCGAGAACATTTTATGGTTAAATAAACAACTGGAAATGGAGATATGATTGAATTCTTTATCGATTGTGTGTGACGACGTTTGAAGAGATCAATATAATAATATATTGTGTGTACATGAATTGTATCACGTTTTTAGTTTCTTTATCCTCAATGATCGATCAATTATATTGATATAAAATAGCAAGTTTACTTGTCCCGATTTGGACATCAACAAATTACCGGTTAGTGTTGTAATACTTCACAAAGTTCCTTATTCATCACCTTCACATTTTTCTTCAAATTTATCGCTTTGTCTATGGCAGGAACTTGGTATGGTACAATTATTTTTGATGTGCACGAACGCTTCTCTGCGAACAGACCATCGATAGATTGATTTAACGATCGAATTAATGACGTGATATAATGCAAATTTCCATTTGACCTGTGGCGACGTCTTACAAGCTTGAGAAATAAATGATAAATTGCTGCTACTGCAGTTGCTGCTGTGATTAAATAGGAAGGACAATCACTGTATAAATTTACTTGCATCAATTGTTCTGCTGTTAATTTTATGGTGTAAAATGCCAGAGGAAAATTGTTACACGATTCTGCATGTCGTGTAAATTCGTGATGTTGAGTCAATGAAAATTGTTTTTAGTAAAAAAAAATTGAAACCTGTTGTTAGGATGTTATGATCAGATATGAATTTATCATTGATGAGTGAGATCTGATACTTTAATTGCACTTCTAGATAAAGAGTTGTTTGGATAATTTCACTGTTATTTGTGAGTTATTTCATTCTTGTCTTTTTGTTTATTTGATTCTTACCATACAAACCATAGAATTATATTCAAAGAGGCAGAGAAGATGCATCAAGTTTGCTTGAATTTGAACCAAGCACCTTTCAATTACTGGTCATGTTATTTTTTCTGCTGAGCCATTAGAAGAATTGTTTAGTCGAAACTTGGAATGCACACACGAATTGCGAATAGAAATCACCACAGCCCCTCTTGCATCACAAACGAAATCTGAAAGTTTCTTTGTTTAGAAAACGATTTTAGAGTTGACTTTAGGTATTAAACGATTGCACATTTTAGATCTTTCGAAATATTTTCCCATGTATTTTTAATGGGACAGAAATTATGTTGGAATCCAATTACAATGATTGTCATCGATCAGTAATTGTTTCTTTACTTTCTAGACCCGATTAATCCAATAATAATTATCTTTGAAAATTAATTGTTTTTGCGAATGTTTTGAGCATTTTCGTGACGTTACAGAAGGACTTGACAGTTTGTCTAAGAGTTTTAGGGTGAATTGCAGTTCTATTGGCGATCAATCATTTGATAATGATATTTCCATATAAAGTATGTTGGCGATTGAAATTAAATTTGTGAATAATGGATATATGTGATTACGTGAAGGGATCACTATGCCAATTCTTTTGAAAGACTTATTCGTTAATAGAGAATGTCCATGAAATTTCAAGTGACCTCATTTCATAAGGTTGCTAAAATGATATCTGATGCCCAATCAAAAAATATTGTTGAATATTGGGGTACAGCATAGTCACTGTTGGCGAGTGCGTAATTTTATTTCCATAGAGAAAGTATCCACGGTGGACTATCAAAATTAAATATACAGATTCGTATATTTATTATTACCATTATTATTGTTCTCACAAATTAGCGTGACTAGCATCAATCATGGATCTGATTTCTACTTGAAAAAATTTTATTGCACCTGCCTTCCGTGAATTGAAAGTCACAGTGAATTGAATTTTTTTATTGAAACAATAAATGATGATATACCTTCAATAAATATTTATTTGAAATACTTGAAAGCAGATGTTTATCATTACCATCAAATGATTAAACTTTAATATATCTGTTCTAGATTGCGGATCAAGAAACACCGATAACCAGAAGTCGAGGTAGTTCGCGATTTAGTACCGCGAAGGTTGAAAAAAAATTGGAAACGACCCCTGAGCCTTTCACCGCTCGATCGAGGTCAAATCGTCGAGGCAATTCTGTTACAACCCGAGTCAATGACAGCACCGCGAGACCCGATAAGTCACATGGTGATACAGTGACACATACAGCTAGCGAGAAATCAACAGTCCGATCTCCAAATTTAAATCGACGTCGCACTGGTTTCTCATCTAGAGGTCGTTCCGAGCATTCTTCAGACTTGACTAGGGCAGCAACTGAGGACAGGAGGTATCTGCCAGAACCATCATCGAGAACATTGAATAAACAAATTGATGATAATACTGATCTTCAAGTACCTCATGAGCCATCACGTACAGATGATCGTCAATCAAACGGTTCGTTGAGGTCTCGCAGTAATTTCAGAACTGCTGGAAGAAGAATCGATACGACCGCACCATCTGCTTATGGCAGTGATGTACCAAGATCTAGAACTGGGAGAAAAATTCAAACAACTTTATCACCAAAAAATTTCGCAATCTCTAATAAATATTCATCGACTTCTAATGCTCCTGAAAATTCACAAGGATCAATTGAAAGTAGAGAACAATCTCGTACAACGTCTAAACGTCCATCAAGACGTATCACTGAACGTAGTACACAAAGGCATGACGTTTTAACAAATTCCAATCAAATTAATGCCACTACTGAATCTCAAATAGTGACGACGAGTGCTTCCTCTCAAGAAATCAATTTACCGAGGTCTAGGAACATTTATGACAATCAAAATTCGAATAAATTACGCGGAAGTTCTTCGGCTTTGCGAAGTAATAGACGTAATGTTGTCAAAGCAACTGGAGAACATGGAGCGAGTGCAAAAAAATTGCCAGATGATGTTGAATCGTTTAGCAAGAATCGTAAATCAGAATCACTATCAACGATAACTGATGCACTACCACGAAATCGTGGGAGAAGCTTGTCAGTTGGAAAAATTATAACTGATAAAAATCAGCGCAGTGAGGAGCACAGTAGGATAATTAAAAAGTCAAAGACACCAGATCTAAATAATGATATAGGCAGTTTATCATCACGAAATCGTTCGCGAACACGTTTTGCATCAGCTCCATCCAATATCACCCACAGATCTCGTGTTAATCATCATTCCACGACAGTTAAATATTCAACGACCACGGAAGTTAATTCGCAAAGTACAACCATTGCATTTTCGCCATCCGAAACAATTGAAACAATTACAAATGTACCTGTAACTGTTAGTACGGCTCCAGTTACGTCCCCATCAGTACAACGAGCATCAAAAGCTTCATTTAACTTCAGAAAGGCGGCTGCTTCATCCTTATCAATTAAAACATTGCCCAAGGAAGATTTTTTCAATCATGGTCTTGGTTTTCGTGGCCGAAAATTCAATACAAATATTCCGCAGACGACGTCCACTGCAATTGACACACGAAGTAACCAAATAACAACTGCGAAACCTCATGGAAATCCCGGTTGGACATTGCAAAGACGTCCAGCGTATAAAAATGAAGCAAGCGCTGATACATCATCAACTATATCAACTATCAGCAATGAAATTCCTTCATCAAATGATAGAAAACCATCGTTGATTGATGGCGGTAAACGTAGAGGTCAAACATTCAATAAAGCATCAGTAATATTGAAGATTGATCGTGAAGTTGATGAGGGTGACAATTATCCACCGGAATATAAAGCAAAAATTGCACACTTGGTAGGTGTGAAAAGAATAAATCTCTGAGCAGTCTCAGAAGTCTTACAATAAATATAATATTCAATCAAGCACTTGATGTTTTTTTATTCTGTTATGGAAGTTGTTTATTATATATAAATTCAACTTGGTGCATCCATTTTTACATGGTGTTAATTGTTGTAGAAAAATACTGGCGTGAAAGATGGAGGGTCAAAGTCTTCTTCAGGTGCTGGCAAGGTGAGTTAAAACTTTCACTTCGTATCTTTTTCTTGATACGCCGGTAATCCCTGCATGCAATGAATTGCAACGATCTCAGAGCATGAATAATAATTCATACATGTGTCTATTTTTTTCTCTCTCTCTCCTTCGATATTATTTTATTCCCAATCACAACGATTTCATGTTTAATTGAATATATTTCAATCTAACTGTGTAATATATTTAATGCTTCGGTGGCCTAGTGCAAGATTGATAAAAGAAAATGAAATTTAATTCAAGGTAAAATTTGTATAATACAAAAAAAAATTAATTGAGAAACAAAAAACGATATTTGTTCTGCTTAATAAATCTACGAATAGGATGATGATCCATTGAGACACGTGGTCGTCATTAATCATCGCCAATCGCGATCGACTGACAATGCCAAACGAGAGGAAACTGAAAGCCACAATTATCCAGAAGTTATTACCATTAATCCAATAACACCAGTCCCAGAGCAGCCAAATGATTCGGAGACGTTGGACGTAAGAAATTGATCACCCCTTAAGGGAAAAAAATTCGGGGAACTCCCTTGGATAAAGAGAAATTTTTGTTTATGGTGTAGATTATTAATTTTAGTTGGTTGACTTTTTGTTTTTCATACATTGGTATTTGTTTGTGAGCTTTGGAGTGTCATTGACGACCATTCGGGACTGGACAATGACGTTTTGCTTGGGAGTTCAAGAAGTTTATTTCATTTTAATTGGTGGTATTGTTTTTTCTAAATTATTTGTACGGTTCGTTGTGTATTGAGAGAAGTGACAACTTCTCTGCAATATTTCGGTTTTCCTTTTTTTTTTTTTCTTTGGGGGAGAAGGACATATTTATCATCAAGGCTTTGAGGTTTGAATAATTGGAATGCTATTTAGTGGCATGAAGTATCCTCCATTCATTGATTGAAATAATTGTTACGTGAAGCGAAAGTGTTAAGCAGAATATAATCCGGTCAATATCAACAAACTTTGAATATCGTGTCCATGTCTACATATATTTGAACATGGCTGGACTCGCCCGTGTTACAGTTTGTCTGAGAGCGCGTGTGTTTGTTTTATCTCACTTTTTTTCTGTTCCGCTCGTTGGAGAAAGTAAAGTGCACACGCAGGAGAAGTATAGAGAGATAGTGTGTTGTGAGATGGAGTTGGACAACGAGGTGAATGCTATTTGGGTCGATCGAGAGGGAGAGCTCTTGATTGCGCAATCGATATGGTCGGCCAGAATGTATTTCATTTAATTATTTATAAATTTTTTTGACACTTTTTTTTGTCATTATGAATTAATGTATCCTTGTTATTCTTCTTTTTTTTATTCCTAATATTATTCGATAAATTCCCTCAGGCAGTCGTTGAATGATTTTGAAGCAGAAAGTAAATGTGAAAATAGTAAAAAATGTTTTTTTCAGTTGAAATCTTTTAATAGATTAATAGTTGAGAGTATAGATATCAATATATATATTTCAGTTACTACCATCGACCATGACAATGTGGTCGCTCTTCGTGCAGCCGTTTATATCGTGGATCGTCTCATATTTTCGTGGTGAGACGTCAAATGACCTCGTCTATCCCAATTAAATTTCTCTTTAACCAGAAATAAAACAGAAAAAAAAAGCAAACAAACAAAATTTGAAAATAAAAGTCTCCCTCGCATTGGTGAATGTCGTGATGCGACATTATGACTAAAAACAATTTTTAACATTTCATTTTTATGTATTCAACTATTCAATGTCGTGTGAAATCGTAAAAAATATGGACTCATTCTGGTGTGCTTTTTTTAATTTTTATTTATTACGAGTGAATGACAAGTTGGAGAACTTTACGCACATGACAATTGCATGCTGCTTTATTTTATAAGTAATCGGATTTCATGTGTTACAAGAACATCATCATCAAAATAATAAAATAGAGATGCAACAAAACAGTAATTATGACACTGAAAATCAATGGAAGTGCATGTAAGCATGAGATAAATGAACAATTATTGAGCTTGAAGGGGCTGATTGAATTGAAATTGAATTTAAAAAATCTATTATTGAGGTGCGAATAAAAGCAAAATTGCAATAAAATGCTTTGGAGCGGTTTAAGAAGTTTTATCAACAAATTCAGACGTTTAGAGCCAAACAAAAAAGAATTTTCAGGGCCAGAAAAAATTCACAGTGGGTTCAAACGATTCAACGAGGTCCAGACAAAAATCTTCATCTGCCAGACGATCAGACTCAACGAGAATATCATCAACACCACCAACATCATCATTATCAGTTAATTCTGAGGAATCGGTTGAACATATATCATTGCGTGCTTCAAAGAGACAAAATTCCTTTTTAAGAACGTCCACAACTCCAGGGGCTGTTGAAACGATAACGTTACCGAAAGTGGATCGCAAAATAGGGCGAACGAGTATCAGTATTGAGCGAGGGAATGTAGGAGTGGGTGGAACATCTCATGTGCGACAGAATCGTAAAGGAATTGCTTCAACATTGATAAATCCTATCGTCAGTGATCTAGTGATGACAACAGTAAATCCAACTGAAGAATCATCATCTGAAAAATCAAAAAATCAGTCAATTAAGTCACGAAGTGCAACAGCTCGTAGTAAAAATCCATCTGTTGAATTAACTTCGACAACGCGAAAATCGCGCGCTTGGAACGCTGCTTATATCGACAGAGATTGGAACGAGCCAACGACAGTATCGAGCACGGATAATAATTTTAGTCCATCGACGACAACAAAGCGATCACGAGTATGGTATACAAAACATATTGATAAAGATTGGCAGGATCCATCAAAAAAATCCGAAAGCTCAGATAAAATATTGTCAAGAACTGAGAGGCCAATTCTCAATACAAAATATACAAGAAAAATGAATAGTGAATCGAGAACTGATAAGTTTTCGTTATCGACAACTACAGAAATGTCAGAGTCATCAACTGTACAACTACGTCGACGTGATTTTCGACCAAGGACAGCAACATATCGTCGTCATTCAGAAATATCACCAATAGCAATTCCACAATTGCAAAATATTGAAAAACTTGCAAGTGTTGCTATTACACCACGTTATCATGCCTCTATCAAAACTGAGAACGCGACACAACGATCGGTAAGACAGGAGTCATCGTTGGCATTACAGATTTCAAATGTAACGGTGATAAATAATTCAACAAACTCAACGGGTATTTCGTTGAGTAGTAGAGGCAAAAGTGGCAATTCAGATTCAAATATTTTTAATCCTACAAAGGCAACATTTTTAATTAATTCAAATGTTAGCCTTTTGGAACAATTAAGAAGTACTGTTGCGCCATTATTGAGTGTATTGGGCGCTAAATCACCGGTATTCAGAGGAGTTTATCAGAATTTGAACGATTCCGTGAGTATAAAATATATTTCTGTTTTTATTCATTATTTAGAGTAGTTCCATCACTTAAAACTTGATCTCTTGATAATCATCAATAATGACAAATTATTTTATAGTAAATTTAATCAAACTTTATGTCATATATCCACTAAGTTCAATTCTCTGTGATAGAACTACTTTAGATCGTCGTCGGATAATTGTCATAAGTTCCTTTTTCTCAATTATTTTTCATAGAATTTGAACGAACAAAGAGTGACGCCGAGTGGAAGTCCACCGAGATTCAGTGCGAGATACAGAGGCGCTGAATTGCTTGTGAGAAAACCCAATGTCATTGATTCATCAGGATTATCTCCAACGACACCACTTACTTCAATTCAGGTATTATAAATTTTCATCGAAGATGTGGAAGTTAATTGTATACTTCCTTTCAATTCCTTGCGGATGCAACGAGCATTCAAACGCCATCAAAGCATGATATCCAATAGTTTAATGTCTGCATTCTTATTCTCATATATTTATTCTTTTATTCCATATATTTTTTTGTCCTTTTCTTAATTCCAATTGAAATTTTTTTTGATGCAATGTAAAAGATGTTTCAGTCACGAACTGCTTTGCTGCGTTATTGCACAATTGTTGGGGCAATATTTTTTATTGACAATTTAAGAAAAAATAGACACCAATATAATAAAGCACAAAAGCACATACAATTGTCGTTCATTGTCAATGTGAAATATTGCAGAATTTATTGTGGAAAAGGATGAGGACGAGTACATAGTGTGTGTTACATTTGAAATTACGATCGGCGAGGTGCGATATATTACGTTGGTAACTCTTGTATGTCTGGAATCGTTCTTGGAACATATTTTTTTTGCTTCTCATATTTCTTCGCTTTTTGTTTTCCTACTCCTACTCATTGTGAATATTCCTATTTATTTCAATATACTAATAATAGTACTACCAACTCTATAAATGATGTTCAAAAAATATTTTGTTCAACTCCATTTAAAAATTGTGCGCAAAGACTCGCGTACAATTTATCACATTGGAGTGAAAGTATATATCGCGCCTCACAGTCACCCAATTGCTGCTGTGCGACAAAAAAAAACAAACCAATTCTATATATGTATCTATATACATATAAACATTTATACTTCACATTCACAACACACCTGGATCGTGAGATCTAGAGCAGTGTGGGTGGATGAATTATGGTCGATGAAAAATGAAAATAAAAAAAGAATGGAAACGATTAAACTAAGCCTGAAGCGGGTTAAGTTGAAGTTGTTGGACAACTATAACGACCTCATGCTTGTTCACATTGTACAAACATATACATATATATATATATTCATGTATACACTGCAACGATGCGGCAGGTGCATACGACCAAGAAATTCCCAACGTTCAATTTGTAGATAAACACCAGCAATAAATGTCACAACATTATTCATTATCAAAAATTCATATAAATCGTTGGTTAAAATAATATTTTCTGACTTTGTGAAGACTTTATCACTGTGAACATATAATCGTAAAATATATATATATACATATGGGCTTTATGGATGTTAGAAAACCAATTACAGATGTACAAAAATAATTTAAATTGCTAACTCAAGGCTTCGACAATAATATTATTATTTCATTTTTATCTTGACTGTTTTTTTTTTCATACTTCACAACTATATGCACGTTTGAGAATGAGTGTACAGCACGGTTGCACTTGAAATTTTTGTTCTCAGAATGAAAACTCATCATCAATGGTTTCAGTCTCGAGTCCAGGTGAACCAAAAGTTTTAACTCTTTATCGAGCATTTGAGACAGCGAGTATAACAAATGAGTTAGCACGAAATGATAGCAATTCTCAACAACAACCACAGCAACAGCAGCCAGAACAATCCACTGGTGCTCAGGTAGACACCAGTAGCGTTGTCACTGATTTAAACTTTAACGGCTCAAGTAATGCTAACAATGACACAACTACATCATCAACTACCACCACCACAGAAACTATCTTGACAAATTTAGAGCCTGTAATTACTACTGTTAATAGTTTAACAATGGTTATGGATTCCCAGACCCCAGACACCTCGAGTACCCAATCATCTGATTTAATACAGACCCTGGATGTTAGTACCACCATGCCGAGTACCGATGGCCCTGTTGAGATAATTCGAGATATGATGAATCCTCAATCAATCAACGATTCTAGCGTAGACATTACCACCACCCCACAATTAATTATGGAGACACTTTTGACCACTACTGAGAGCATTAGTACAATTTCTACGACTGATATGGAATTTCCAACAACCATGAATGATTTATCTACGACCAAAGGAGCGATGGAAATAATTATGGGCGATGTGATTGAGACAACTACTACTCAGGAAACTTCAATCGCTATGGATATGACCACTACTCCTGAATCCATAAAAGTTGGGACTGAAAATTCGACTATGGAGGTATCCACAATTGCGCCAACGACGGAAAATATTCCAATGAATGTCACGGATCGAACTGAAATGTCTATGAGTACTACACCAATGACTTCTGAGACAACGACACTTGAAATGATGTCAGTGACTACGGAATTAGTTGCTACGTCAATTGCACCAATGATAATTATGGATGAAGATATTTCTACTACAACTGAGAGTTTAGAAATTCTTTCACAATTTCGGAATGGGACTACGAGTCAGGTAATGGACGAGAATATTATTGGAACAAATGTTTTTCCGATTAATGAAACAGGCGATTCTACTTCTCAAATAACACAAATGGAGTCCGATGCAACGACAATTATTCCGATGTCAGTTGATACAAATTCAACTGAAGGGGATTTAGAAACTATTACAGAGGTGCCAGAATTGATAGACGAGGCTTTACTGTCACAAATGATGAAAAGATTGATGGATCTATTCTCCCTGGATGATTCCGATCCACAATTGACGAATAATAGCAAAGCTGATGAGTTAGGTCGTTTATTAGGAGGATTTTTAGATAACAGTGATAGAAATATACCTATGGAAATCACAACAGTACCAATTCCAACTGAAACTACCCAAAAATCCAATATGTCAGTCAATACCCAAATAGTTCAGGATAATATTACCAGTGTGGAAAATTTTTCCACTGAACAAAACGAAATTCTATCTACAACAGAAACAATAACTACTGAAACTACCCAACTATTCAACATGTCAGTCACTACCCAAGTAATTCAGGATAATATTACCAGCCCGGAAAATTTTTCTACTGACCAAAATGATATTCTATCCACAACAGAAATAAATACACAAACCAGCGCACCACAAAATACATCAACAAATTCAGAGACAACACAAACAATAAATCAATCACTTGACACTGAGGGAATGACGCCCCGAAACTTATTGAATGTCGAATTAACAACAATTCCAGATGATAATAAAACCAGTCAATTAGTTGATGAAACAACACTCACACCCACCACAACGGAAATGCAATTAGAAATGACAACCACCGAAATTACCACAGATAAACAAACCGATGCTACTACAATTAATGTTGACACTAACACCTCAACTAATACTGTTAGTGAAGCAATTGATACGACATTAGCTACACAAATGATAGAAACAACGACTTCAAACATTGAAATGATAGACGATAATAATGTAACAACTATTCGTGCGGATGATTCCGAAATAATGACTAACTCATCACCAATTACATCAACTCTCATGACAGTTCCCACAACCAATGATCCTAATTTAATTGCCGGTTTCCAGGACACAACGCCATCAACCGCCCAAAGGACGGCAGGTTCAGATGTTACAACCCAATCCACATCCACCATTTCTCTCCCATCATCAAACCCAGAACTCACTACAATTGCACAATCAACCATTACTAACGTCACCACTACCACACAATCCTCTTCATCATCTTCACTATCATCATCACCATCATCCACGACCACTGTAATGTTGGCCGCCACATCTGTTACAACTGCACCGGAGACGACGCAAACAGAGTCAACTACTGCTCAAACTACGACAACTCAAGCGACAACTGAATCAATGTCTACATTGACACCATCATCAACTACTCCGTATTTAGGACGCTTTGGTGGTTCTCGAATAACGCCAGCACCACGTTTCAGTTCAAGTTCATCAACAAGAATGCCATTGCGTGACTATCATATTTATGGCATCTATCCAAATAAAACAATTGTCAGGAAGCGACCGGAGGACAATTTGATTGATGCGAGGAATATTGACAGTCCATATGTGATCTTTGGAATTTATCCAGATGGAAAGCTTGTGCGGAAATTTCCGAATGGAACGGTAATACCGGACCCACCAAGCAATCCGGTAGAAGTTGTCTTTTCGCTTAGCACGAGCACAACCACTAACAGGCCCCAATTTTTACAACAATATAATATGTTTAACCAAGGCACGATAAATAATAATAATCAAAATGCCGCATCAATTAATAATCGTCCACTGGATATTATATTCAATGACGGCCAGAAAAATGGTTATCGTAGCCAATTGAACATTGGATTATCTGGTAATTCTCTGAGTCTCAATGGAGATGGGCCCAATCAAATTGCTGCACCCAATTTAATACCCGGCATGGGTAACGTCGCTTCCCAGACCTCTGCTACAACAATGGTACCTTTATTCTCGTCTATTTTCAATATAATCGCGCTAGATGAACAGTTTCGAATATTATTGACGTTTCTTGTTTAGCAATGTTTTCTTTTGTTCATTCAATACTTTATCATCTTTCATATTTGGCATTTTAACGCTTTGATCGTTTTAATATACAGAAAAATGTTTATTTAATTTTTAATATTTTCTTGTTTCCTCTTTCTTGCTCACTGTTCTTTAACGTGGTATGTCTACGATTTCCATGTAATATATGTTCATTAATGCATAGAAAATATTTGCATTTCAAGAATTGTTTACTAAAATAATCAAATGCTTTATCACAGTGAACAAATTTCCCATCATTTGGGTTATTCAAATGACTCAACAAAGGATAATTTTTGCAGCAATTAAAATATCGAAACATGATATTCAATCAACGCAACTTTGTAAATATTTGATGATGAGTTCCAGTTTTATTCGTTTGTTGTTTGTTCTTTTTCCCCATATATTTGTCAAATTGTAAATACATATTTGCACAAACACAGTGAATTTTTGCATGTTCGCACGATTTTATTCAATTGATTTTTATTGCTTTCATAAAATTGTACAGAGTATGCATACAAATGCACAAGTGATTTTATGTGAAACATCATTTTTCGATATGAATATTTCATTTGTTCCACCATAAAAGAATGATCCCGTTGATAATAAAAATGAAATTGTTGTTAGATTTTTTAATATTTATTCTTATTGTTAACACGCGGTATAGATAACCAATGTCAACTCAATGCCATCGCAAACTTCGGGACCACCTTCAGGCGTAACACCCTCGAGCGTCAATCCGCAGGGTGGTCGTATTATTCAGGACATTGAAAGAGACAAGGCCAGCAGGACTAAAGAGGCCGGAGGTCAACGCAGCACCGTGTACATCGGACAGGTAAGTAGGAAGAAAAAAAAAATGGCAAAAAATGAATGAACAAATAAAATAAAATAAAAGAATTGAAGAAAACGAGAGAGACCAAGAACGGTGGTCGTGTGATTTATACGGTTGATGCAAATCGCTATTGGTGAATCGGCCACTGCGGTGGCGCTTTCTTTTCTTTTAGGAGAAGTTCATCAACTACTGGAGCGACAACGGATCCCAGAATAATTCTCAAGTTCTCAGCGTGCAGATAAATTCCAAGACGGTGAATATCATATTACTAAAATTTTCAATATCATAACAGGATGAAATAAAATTATATCTGATTATTTGAATTGGACAATTGTAGGATGCATTAAATGTGGGACCGAAGCCAGGCTCATTACCCAATTTAGATATAACAAACAATCAGGATCAAAGTCGGGTCACTGCACCACCTGGATTCCCATGGAAGGACCCACTCGATCAGATATTTGGTATAACAACTGAGTTACCAATTGGACCATCAGTTGCATCAAACACCCTGGTATTTATAAAAATATATGGACATTTAAATAATTTATATCATCCCAATTGAAATCCAATCATAATAAATAGATGAATAATAAATGCAATTCAAATATAAACTCGAGTAAATTATTATGCATTTGGATATGTGGTGATGGTGGAAGAAAGATTGTCGATGAAGAAAAGAGACCCACGATGATTCTCAATGTAGATATTATCAACGTCGAGTCACATAATTATGTTACAGGACGACCCAAGTCCATCGAGATCGGCGATCACTGACCGTACCATAAATCCACTCGTGGAGGTCTTCACCCCCATGTTGAACGGCGCTCAACTCGCCAGAGACACTTCTTCTACATCGAGCGCCACTACCAATGTACCATCAACTCCATCCAGCACTATTCAGACAACAACAACGACAACGACAACAACCACAAGCACTACCACAAGACCAACTACCACAACCACCACCACGACAACAACTACAATGCTACCGCCACAAACTACGGCACCACCTACGCAAATGACAACACCAGTGACAACTACTACATTGAAACCATCTACTACAGAATTGCCATTTGCTACGGAAAATTTACCACAACAAACTGCTTTCGGTTCGACATTTGATGATTTAGCATTCTTGAATTCTTTGGTGAGTTATTTTAGAGGTGATCTTTCAATTTTTTTTTGATTAGGAAATTCGAACAAGGACAAATAATTGAAATTCCAACCGTTGCTGTTATAATTTTCGGAAAGGGAAATATAATTTCACTCAGTCATGACTAAGTTAATCTATCTTTCACATATTTTTATTAGTTGGCTTCACACTTTGCAACACTTCTGTTCATACTACTTCATTCACTCGAATTTCCTTATTATTGTCATGAGTACAGCTCTTGTAGGAACTAGAATAACTGCTGAGAAAAAATATGTTCATCACCTAACATTAAGTAGATTCAATTGATCATGAACCGGTACAAAAATCTTATGAACAACCATAAGAATACAAGAACATTATCATCTAACAGTGTTATGTAATGATTATTAAGTTACAGTCAAATCATCGTTCAAATTCAGTAAGTTCAACGCCAAAAACATTGACCGAGGTGGAGCAGTTATTGGCAAACAAGGTAAAGTGTTGTAATTCATACGCCTACATCATATCATAATGAACGCACAATTGTTGCATTGAAATTGAAAAAAAAACATGACAGAAAAATAATGAAAAAATAAGAAAACACACAATTGGCAAATGTTGCATTATACGATTAGTCATAATATTTCAAGAGAAAATTGCTCAACTTCACATATCCAATTTCCATATCCGCCATTTCGGACTTTCATTATTAGCAATTATTTTCCACGAGTTTTACGCGCCCGCGTGTTCAGCTCGCGATCATTCGACCGAGAAACGAAAAAATAATTATCACCCGCGTGACTCATATGTGTGTATTCATACATATACATATTAAATTGGCTATGACTCTTGGTGTCAGAGTAATGGTGATGGTAGTGGTAATACAGATCAATTGATAGTGGAAACAGAGACGCGGGTTTACTTTTGATGAGGGACACGAAGAGAGAGGAAAAGAGGGGAAAGGGGTCTGGGCTTCTTTCGAAACGCTATAACACCGTGATAACTACTATGAGTAAAAAAAAAAAAAATATTAAATAAAAAGTAAAACCCGCGTATGTTGCTATTATCGTCTTTTGTGACTAGTCACGGTGAACGGACGGGTGCGACCTTGCCGTCGGCCTTCATTCAACGCTGGGCAACTTCGACATTCACTGATTTCATTTTTTCTTTTTTTCTTTTTCATTTCATTCCATTTTTCTTCTCATTTCATTTTATCCATTTATTTTCTCTTGCAAACGAGTTAATAGACATTTTTATAATTATTCTTTAGTCGTTTAGTGTATCAATTTTTCAATTGAGTACAGCAAAAAAGATGTGTCAGCGCAATATGTTGCAAAAATTTATATTTAATAGCTCAATAAATATTAATTTATTTATTGAATATTTTTTTTTGCCATTTTTCGCAATCATATGACAATTATGTGCGTAGGAGAATAGTCGATTGATCAGTAGTGCTTCAAGAATGTTGCAACAAGGAAATTGATCTGATGACGATTGAAAGAGAGATAAAAAAATAGATAAATTGTATTTACAGGATGAATTTACCATTAACATCAAATACACGCAATCGCATCCCTCTTTATAAGGAGTCACGGCAAATAGAGTGACGGAGAGTAATACACATGTTTGTTATTTATTTATTTATATACATATTATTTATATTTTTTTTGTGTGTAATAATTTACCATTACACACTTTATTCATCCACGAACATGCGCACATGGAACATAGAAATTGCACGATGTTCGAGGTCATCTGCCAACTGATTCGACCTCTCTCGTGCCACGTTGGATCGTGTGCCTGAGGCGTTGGTTATATGCTGGTTTATCTCCCGCACTCACTCCAATTACTTATTCATTTATTTATTTTATTATTTCTCATGTTCAAAGGTTTAATTCTCATTTTCGTGTCGATCTATTCTATTAAAAATATTCGATTAAATGAATGAATATATATATATATATTTATTTGTCTGCGTGTAGCTGTGAGTAATTTTTCTCACACACATACTTTCACGCACGTTTGTTGAGTGGTCCATGTCTCAACGTTGAAGCAATTATGCGAATCACTTCTCGTTGGCGGATCGCGAAACGATAATTAATGTTTTACGCGCGCGCCATTGGCATTGGACGTGGTAACGAGAGAGCATGACGTCAGTCTTCTCCTTGTTACTGAGATCCTTTATAAATGTTGATGGTTGGTAGGTGGAAAGAGAGCAAGATATAATCTGGATATGTAACGGGTAAATGTGGGAAAGAGCAAAAGAATTTGTGAGAGTGAGAGAATGATACGGCAATTACGAAACAAACTGCTTTCAATTCACTCTATAACCCATACTATTGCACTCTCTTTAAAAAACCATTAATCAATTGTCAGAGGTAAAAATGATTTTTATATCTATGGTTTTTTTTTTTTTTCCTAATGATCTTTTTTTTCGGCCATTTGTTCAATGGTATTTTCTATTTTCTTTGTTCGATTTTATTCTTCCTTTTTCAGTTTGACCTGACAATGTTGGGTTAAATAGTCAACGAAATGTCCTATCTGAAATACTATTCGCTTTATTCCATTGTATAAAAGTGAAACTGCGTCGTATTTTACGTCCTGCCGCATTCGCGACTCTTTCTCTCTCATACTGTCTCTATCATAAACTCAAGCCTGTACACGTGCACACAATGATTTACATAGACAGTAAAAATATCCATGCGAACGACAATAAAAAAGTCCAAGACACGATATAGCAATCAATATCTTACAAAAATGGAAGAAAAAAAATTAGCAACAAAAACGAAAGTTGATAAAATGCGAAAAAACTGTGTGTGTGAGATTGGGAAAAGAAAAAATTGATGGGTTAATATTATGAAAGTATTATCGAGTGGTTTTTTTTTTCATATGAATATAGGAAGTTTTTAATTTATCCGAAATTGGATTGCAAAATTTCTGAGTAAATATTAATGTGTGAATAAATAATGCTTTGTTGCAGATATTGTCGTTGGCCCTGGGCAAACCAGGCCCCACACGTTCACCAAAAGCCATTCAATCATCAAACGTTTCGCCCAATTCACTTGATGGATTTTCAAGTTTTGGTAATTCTCAACCAATAATAATTGATTTGTTGAGATCGACTACGGCAAAACCTGAAGTTGCTAGTAGAGCAACTACCCAATATACATGGAGACCTATTCCAACGTCTGTCAGAACTACAAGTTATAAACCAGCAGTTGATACAACATCAACATCAACTACAACAACAACAACTGAGAAGAATGAAATAATCACAGAACCTACGACGATATCAACATCGACAACTGAAGTGATGAAATTAACAACTCAATTGCCAACAACGACCACAGTTCAATCAACTTGGAAGACACTCTCAACTAACCCACCCACGACTAATCCACCACAAATCATCACTACCATACGAACAACTCCAAAACCATTAAATAGAAAACCAGTTACTGCTAAGCCTACGCAAAGACCGAGACCCATTACAACCACCCAACAGCCATTGGGTTTTGGAGCTGGTTTATTGCAGGCTATATTCGGTAGAAATATCTTTGCACCGCCACCAACACAAAGACCACTGTCAAATACTCGCAGACCGGTGGCAACGACAAAAAAAATTGTTCAGACAACGGTAAAACCAATTTCAACGACTCGTACAGTTGAAAGTAAAGTTACTACGGTTAAATCAACATCAACTTTTTCACCGGAGGACGATGCTAAATTTCTACTTCAATTGCTGAATGCTGCTAATAAAGATGGTGAACTAAAAAATATAATTGAAATTTTTCAAGGCAGTTTTATATGCAAAGCAAGAGAAACAAAGAGAAGAATAATTTTGTTCTATTTATTTTTGTTCAGGTAAAAAGGAAGGGAACAGGGGTGAATCATCAGCTATTACATTGGATGATGAAAAGTTCTTACGCGCAATCCTCAGTGGTGAAGCAAAAGTACGAACACCAGCGCCTTCTACAAATAATGAGGTCACACTCAATAATGCTGCATTGCTTGCTGAACTTCTGAAAGCTGAAGGTATTGAACCTACTACACCATACAATCGACTACGAGAGCAACTTCAGGCATCTGTACGTAATGAATAACAATTTTAAGATAAAATATTATATCAATTTAGAAATTATCATCGCCAGCACAGATTGAAGTTCCTAACTTCATATAATTTATGTGTTCTGCTTTGCGTTTTTTTTTTGGGTTCGGTTCACTCTTAAGGGTACGACGAAACCTTCAATATCAACTGATCGACCGCGAATTGTTGAAACAACCCCAAGAAAATTAGTAACGACCAGGCCAAGGACAAATGAACGGACACCCACTTCCACTTATCCACCGCCGCTATTCAGTAACTTCAATTTTGGTTTGCCACGCGGTCAAATGAGTTCCGAGGAAACTTCCAACGACGGTGTTTCCACACGTAATCAAATGTTGAATGCTGCTATTGGAGCTACCAGACTATTCAGTCAATTCCTTGGCTCCGCTATTACGGTATGAAATATTAATACTCAAAGAAATATATATAAAAGGAATATTATCCTTTTTTTTCGCTTCAATTTTATTTTTTTACGTAACGACATTCTTCAGGTTTTTGCTAGCATTTTTATTGTTTTTTAAATCAGGGAGCAGCCCAACAGCTGCAGTCATTTGTGAGAAATGGTACCAGGTACGTGTCCGAGGTCGTTGGTTAGTTGTTTGCATCCTGGCAAAAAAACGTCATCGGTCTCTGTTGAAAAATAGAAAAAAAAACCGCCGATGTAAGAAATTTAATCTATTGTCCGATTAGTAATGATTTAAAGAGAATTGCATGCTTTAGCATCGAGTCAATTCTGATTTTATCTTACAACTCAAACATGTTTTCAGTGGTATAAAGGTGTAAAAATTCCATCACTATTTTTTCATTTAATCATGTAAAAGAATCCTCGTTGTAGATAAATTGCGATGTGTTGTAAATTCTCGGTATTGGTGACATGGGAAACAATTGAATTGTATTTTTATTTCTACTTCTTTGAAGAATGTTCATAAAATATTCAGACGGTTTGCAAACGTTTCTAGGGTAATATAGGTGAAACAAATGATTGTAATGATGATTATGGTGAGATATAAGTAGATATAATGAAAGTGTGTGAGTACCCGTGAAACATTTGCAACGTCACAATTAGTTTTATTATAATTATATTCTTAATTAATTTTTAGTGAATGTCCGTTTATTCCTCTATTCTCCTTATTTTTTTTCCTGCACTTTTATCTGTCATCCAATTGTATAGTCAACATGGAAACGCTTGTGAATATGTAATAATCTATCGTAGTGTGTTTTGTTTTTTTTTTGTACAATAAAAGTTGAACAATTTTATGTTTTACTCAAATATATATATATATATATTCTTTAATCAATGAAACGAAATTATTTTCTCATGTATTGCAGACGTAGTTTGACAAACGCATACAACTGACTGTGGGAGAATTAGTTTTTTCTTCAACGAAAGCTCCCAGTAATATAAGAACACTGCTGAAGTGAAAAAGAAAAAGTAAAGAGTGAGGAAAAAAAAAATACTTTTCCACGCTTCCCCCATCTTCATTTCATTTTTATTCCAATTTTTTTTTCTTTCCCTTTTGTACGTGTATGCTTCATCTTCACTCTATCTATCGTCTTCTTTTCCTTTCTCCTTTTTCTCAGACGTTCCATTTCACTCGCTCCAATGTCGGTTCTTCGACTATTAATCATCCGGCAACGACACATTTAACGTTCATTAGGGGACCATCGACACCACAAACTATCATCATCAGCAGTGTGTCGCGTGACTTATTACAACTGTCGCAAGCTCACAAAGCGATAGAGAGACCTCTCATTCAATTTCACAATATAAAGTTGAACATTATCATATATCAATGTATAATCATTTTGGCTTCCTTCTTTCATCATATGGTGATAAGATACATATTGGACTCGACCGCAATTTTATCTTGGTTGACTTTGACACGTCTTGGTCATGTTTTTGGGATTTCAAAGTACAGATGAGATTTCGGTATTATGTGGAACTTTTTTTTTGTCTGTCAATCTGTTTGACTGCATCAACGAAAATTCAAACGTCATCCAAATGTCTTTTTGGAATAAATTCAAATTAAGAAGAATTATTGGACTTGTCGGCATGACTTTCATGATGGCAAATGGAATAATTTCTCGTGGCAGACTGAATCGAGGAAGATTATATATTCAAAGGGAATTTCCATACATGAACGATGAATTACATCACAATTGGACTTGACTAGATGTTCAGCCGGAAATGACCTTCCTGATGTTTTTTTTTTTCCACAATATGATATAATTTCATTTGTCATAAGAAGAAAAATCGTTCAATGCCATTCAATAATGTGAAAAAAAAAATTTCAACTGTAATACAGTAAACTTATTTTTTATATTCAATTCAACTCATATACATTCTGATAGTGTATATATGTGGACAAAGAAAATGGCAAAGAATTTTAGAATTCAATGTGTGTCATCGACAAAGATCGTGAGAGGACCATAGAGTCCTTCGCGTTCCGTTCTTCACCAACATAGCGTTCCAAAACAGGAAGAAAAAAAATAAATAAAAACAAAAAAGAATGAATGAAAGAAGGAGAAATAAATAAGTAAGTAAGAAGAAAAAAAAAAGGTATAAATATACATACAGATAAACACACATTGGCAAACATAAGTAAAACCTTGTGGCCATAGGGTGTGCAAAATGCAAAAACAATAAATAACAAAATGGCTGACAATGGCGAATCGTCCAAATGCCATTCGCGCGTGGTAATTTAAATAAATTAACGCGCATACATCTTCAAGTGAATAAGGGACGGATGAGGGCGAGGTAGGGATGGAGAGAGACTATATAAGCCACTGATTGTTTCACTCATACACACGCAAATAAACATTTATATAGATAGATAGTGAAGACGGTGAGAAAGAGAAAAGGGGGAGTGTTACAGGGTGGAACACCCACGCGTCCCTGATGTGTTGCAGCGTGCCATGTACTCTGATGATTTTTTCCACGGATAATTACGGCTAATGGCAGTCGTTGCGAATGCGCGAGCACTCGTGTATGCATTGTACAAGCTCAGTGAAGAGAACAAATGAGTATGAGTAAGAGAGAAATGTGAGATAAAGAGTGTGGAAGGGAGACAGTTGGCCAACACCATTGTGCGAGAAGTGTGTTACGACCGCGCAACTTTGCTTCGTCGATATTTAATTTATCGGTTGAATCTTTAAGCAGATACCCATTATCTTCTGGTCTGTGGCGCTGTGCCCTGGCGCTTGGTAGCTTCTTCGCGGCAGACACACCGTAACCCATATGAGTTAAAGCAGGAGGAAGCAGGAGGAAAGTTGGGTGCTGAGTGGGAGATAGAGTGGACTTTGTGTGAGAGATAGCATCGCAAGAATCGAGAGGTTCCAACACATTGGTATATCTGTGTATATAGCTACAAGTATATGTACACAGAGGAGAGTATCGGGTAAGAGAGAATTGAGACGTTCTTGGTAGGTTCGGAGCGCGCAAATCGGCGCCATCGTGTGCACACATTTAAACGATGAATATTCATTTGGTGCATCGATGTTTGTGCAAGGAAGAAAAAATATTTTAAGATTTGTCTTGATGAATAAATGAAGAGACGAATTAAAAATGAGGGAATTGTAGGAGAATTTGGCTAATTGAATATGTCAAATAATTTAGTTATAAAATTATAAATTTGTCATTTTAATTTCAAGTTATAGAGAAGGAATGAAAATTTAGGTGGGAAATTATTGGTGATGAATTTATGAGGTGAGGGTTGAAGAGAAAGGAAATTGTTTTGATTTATTTCCGATCATTATTCATCGTATTTATTAGATATTGAATATTTATTAAGGAATAATGGTGACTGTTTTTTTTAACGTATTGAGAAAGTTGACGACAGAAAAAAATTTTTGGATTGAAGGATACATATAACAGAATAAGAAAAGTATATAAATGTCGTTGTTGCAATATAATATTAATTAATTTCAATGATCATTCATTTTATTAATTAGTCGTGTGTTATTTATTAGATAGTTATAATAATCATTTCTAATCCATTGTGAAAGGCGATGACAGAGAAAAAAAAAGAGAAATATGAAAGAATTAAGAATGATTATTGAGAATTCTAATAGAACACGTTTGCAGACATAAAAAAAAAAGATTCATCACTATGTAATAATATCTATTATTATTATCGTTACCTCATTAAATCTCGCGGGAGTCACTGATTGCAAGTTCAAAGTTGTTTGTCAGTCATTTGTTCCCCTTCTGCTTCCCATTAATATTTAAATACATTTTCACATACACGAACATTTATTTTTCATTATTACATATACCAATGGGAAAATCCCAATGGACAATTTGAATAAAATTAGTTTGCAAATATGTATAATTAAATAGTTTGTAGAAAAATATTAATTGTCAATATTAGCATTTTGGTTTTCCCCTATTAAAAATAATTAAATAAAAAATAATACTTTTAAAACATTGTGACTTTTACAACAATTACATGACATCATTGAAGAGAAATAAAACATTTTTTTTCAACTACTCTGTCAATTAAAATTCTGTTATTAAATTATCGGTAATTAAAATCAGTGCATAACGCTTAAATAATTTGTTCACATATAAAATGAGATTATGTGTCTGTAGACTGTTATGATTGCATCAATGTTACATGTAAATGTTTTTATTTATTCGTTTCAATGTGTCATTCTTGTTCTTTTTTTTTCTTTTTTTTCTTTTTTTTCTTCACACTTATCTCGACTATGTTTCGACAAGAGTGAACAGATAGAGATAGAGCAAAAACATTCGAAGATGCTGTATAAATCTCGTATCACATGCAACAAACACATACAAATATACAATTCGTTCTGTGAGCCGATTTCAGTCGAGCGTTTAGATTTTGTGTTTGTCTTCACCATTCTCTTCTTTCTCTTCTTATTCATCCCAATATATAAATTCGCATTTTATTTCTCTCTTACACATTGCTTTTAGTTGTATATGTTTCCCCTTCGATCAGATTAATTAGGAAAGATATCCACCATCCACGTGAGGTATCACGTGATAATAATCATCATGGTGGTAAACACGTAAGAACAGAGTAATTTTTTTTGCTTCTTTTATTCAAATCTCTTTATTTCTTATTGTTCACCATCAATTTGTTTTTTCTTTTCTTCTTCGTATTCTCCTATGAAAATAATCGCGATGAGACACGAATTGTTTTTCAGTTTTAAATAATGAAAAAAGAAAAAATCATTTTATATATAAATGTAAAATTATTTTCTTTACTATTTGATGATTTGTTTTTGCATTGAACATCGTAATAATATATTTATGTGTATATGTGTATGGATAATGTATGTGAATAGAGCTCTGATCCCTCGAATACATTCCCACGGTTTATACCGACGATGTCGCAATTGCAACAATGCCGCAGAAATTACGGCGCGCGCGCACACATTGATCGAGTTGCAATTATCTTAGTATATATATATATATATCTATCTATATATATTTCTTCCTCTTTAATTCTCAAACGATACACAAGAAAAAAAGTTGTAAGAAGATAAATAAATAAAAAATGAATTGAATTATTATTTCGATTTTTTTTGTGTAAGAATATTATGAAAAAAAGGAGATGATAAATAGATAAATAAATAAATTAACAAATAAATGAATAAATAGATAAATTCCATAGTGATTGTGATGTCTAGTTCTATTTATAAATTTTTCCTCGAGTGTTAATCATCAGATGAAAAGGGGCAGTTCACATATTTGGCTGCGGTAAATAAAAATGTATATATATATATATTTGATGTATGAAAGTGAGAATTCATCGATATACAGGAAAGAATTTTTGTATGTATACAACAGTGGTTATATTGTCCATCAGAAATTTTATTCTGTAGCTTAATGAAGAGTGAAAATAATCTGGGTGAGAAAAATTTGATCAAATAGAAGTAAAAGTCAATTGGAAAAATACATTTCATAGTTGGTGATGGGACTGGTTGTGTTTGATCAATCTGTAGATATTAATAAAAAATATTGTAAAGATATTTTAATGGGTATGTGTGTGAGAGTGGTATGAATCATCGTAATATCATTGGAATAATGACTTGGAAGAATTAAAAATCACTACTTAAGTGCGATGAGTTCTTCCCATTTGCATTACATTAAATGATTGAACAATCAGCTAATTTTTAACACATCTCAATTGATTATTTTACTTTTCTTCCGCTATTTATATCAATGACAAATTGATCAAATATCTGAAATAATTTAAAATTAATTCGATCAATTAAAAAATTTGTTTATAATCCTGAAAGAAATATTAATTTAAATACAAACCCACCACTTTCCCAATCCAAATCACAACTCCTTCACATATCCACAATACAACCAACATTTCCACTCATTCTCATCAACAATTTTCCATTCCATCTTCAAGTATCGCACACAAACAAAACAACCACTTTAAACACCACTCATTAACATCATTTTTCCTGTCACTCAAGATCCACATTCATCTTCAAACCCAAAAAAAAAAAACACACCAAACAATATAAAATAAATACCAAAGCCAAATATAATTACAAAATATCTTCATCTCAATTCCAGTAAACACAAATTCCCTCTATCTAAAATCTAAAAAAAAAAAATTATTCAAAGTGAGAATGCGAGCGTAAAGAATAGATTTCGAATATAAAAAAGACACAACAAACGATAGTGAAAGATGAGGGGAAAAATGCAGTGGGGGAGGAAATAGGGAGTAACGCAAGGAGCAAAAGGCAGAAAACACCGGTAGGCAGTTTTGTAGCTGTTTTTATCAGCTTCTGGGCATCGGGGGTCCAGGCTTCGACGTCGGGACGCATCTTGGGAGGTTCGTGTGGGAACGTACGTCTCTTTAGTGTACTTTTATCTACCCTACTACTTTCATATACCAAACTCTTTCTCTCTCTTTCTCTCTCACTAACTTCGCCTCCTGTCTCATTTCATCCTCAACTTTTAAGTTTGTTTCTCACTCTTTACACGATACATTGCCTTATACATTTCTCATCTCCCTCTATGGAATACACACACACATTTGCACAGTGTGTCTCTTTTACTTCATTTTTCACGTTCATTGCGCGCGGCTGGTTCGCTCACCACCAACTTGTTCTTTCTCGTCTTCTTCTTCTGCTTCTTCTACTTCTTCTTCCTTCTTTGCTTCTTCTTCTTCTTCTTCTTCTTTATTTCCTTTTCTCTCTTGTTCTACGTTATTTTTTATATACAATCCTCGTCTCTGCCTTCTCATAGCCTCGGATACGGGTCATGGGGGTCAGCTCTCATGCCAGTGGATCGCTACGTGGTGCCCTATATTTACGCACGGTAAGAGCACCCTGAAGAAGAGCAACATTGTGTATATACATATACATATATATATATGAAAAAAATGTGAGTGAAGAGAAGGAGAGAGGGAGAGAGACTCAATAAGCGCCGGTTTCGATATGCAACTCTTAAGGCGACGTCACAATGAATTACAGTACGCCATATATATTCTTGCGATTTATTTATATAGATGTGTGTGTATGTTTAAAAACAAAAATTTATTATTATTTATATATATTTGTATTTATTGTTTATTATTTTCTAATTTAACGCATGACTGAGCGGATTAAATTATCAAATTCTTGAATATTTCTTTGGTTTATTTTACAAAATTATTTTATAATTAATTATTAATGAATGTGGATAATTATTATGGTTAATAGACTGTGTGAATATGTGTATGATGATATCTATGATTAATGAGAAGAAAAAAAAAATTGATTTCTTTTAGGGTTTGTTTTTTCTTTTTTTGTCGTTGATTTTTCTTTTGCGTTGGAATGAAAAATTGTATTGACGATTAAGTTGATTATTGTGTGTGGGGCTTTATATGGGGCCCGGGAGAGAGTCAGACCATGCGATATGTATCGCTTAGGGTGGTCGTAATACGCGAATAAGTGTGTGTGTGTGTGTAGTATGAAAAATCTTGTTGGATGATCCCCTTTCCTTGTTCTCTTATGAAACAATAGGAATTATGTATCGTATGGAGCCTTGCAATTATTATGACCGAATTATTGGTAAGTTTGTTGCATTTATATTTAATTTTTATGTTTATGTATATAAATAACTTTTGTTGTGGTTGTTGTTGTTGTTGTTGTGGTTTTTTTTTTCATTATTATTGAATTTCTGCATATGGAGTTTTGTACATGAGAGAGAAAATGACAATATGTATGTATATACAAAGTTTATTGTTAGTTGATGAAGATAAGAGTGAGTTAATAACAATCTGTATGAGACGATAGTGATTCCATCCATTTTATCGACCAAGCATTAGTGGCTATTGAGGAAGGAGTTAATCATACATTACGAGTATGTCTATATGTATGCGTTCGATTTTCATTTTTCTTATGTTTTATAAGTTTTTTTTTTTGTTTTTATTCTTGTTCTTGTTGCATAAAGTTAAACGTATGTTATTACAATTATTATTTTTTTTAATTGCTAATAATTCAGTATTGTGGAAAATATTTTGTTCAATTTAGTTTACTGTGAGAGAGGAATAAAAATGTGAAGTTTGTAAAATGGAATGTATGAATTATTGTTCTTAAAATTTTTTATGTTTATTAATATTATCAGATTTTGCTTTGCATGGATTTAATATGAAAATGTGGAGTTATGAAATTTTATTTCGACTATTAATTGGATTTATTTATTGATGATGATGATGATGGGGTTATTTTTTTGGTCATATTTGGACAATGAGTGAATTTTTTGGAATAATTGTAGAGAGGTAATTTGTTCTGTTTCGTAAAAGGAATAAAAATCAGTCATTTTCATAATTTTCTGTCTTGACATTGAGTTTTTTGAATAATTGAATGACTGGAGTTTGTAAAGTTCTCACCGTGACGAATTTACAAATTGAATTATTCGTCCTTTGATTTTTTTGGTTCAAAGAGTATTGAAATATATGCATACCAAGTGAGAATAGAATTAAAAAAATTCTCGAGTAGGTCAAAGACACTTTGAGAATTTTACTTTAATATTCAATCTGGCATTTGGCATTTTTAAACGCACATGTTTTCGTCTGCATATGTATATACATATGTAAATTGTCGGATAATTTTGTTTCTTTTTCACGCGTTGCACACTTTTTTTTGCCTTGTTTATTTCAGATGCAAGAATTTTTATTTTTTTTTCTCACAGTTTTAATTTCTTTTACACAACTCCCTTCTCAACTGAAACTACGGACGTCATCAAATTACGTTGGGACCTTTATTTTTCCATTGGACTCTCACGATTTCGTCGTCTTCCAACATCATCATCGTATGCTCACAACATTTTGCAGTGATATATATACAACATCGCCTGTTACTCAGTTGCTGACGTATAGGAATTTTTATAATATTTTTGTTTCTCTTATTTCCATTTATTTTTCCACTTTTGTCACCCGCAAAAGTTCACGTGGGAGCGGACGTAAATATTTTTTTTTTGTTTTCTCAATTTATCTTTCTCTCTATCTCATTATTATTATTATTTTTATTTCTCATTAAAAATATACGTGTGAATGAAATGAAATTAGATAGATAAACAGAACAGAAGATAAAATAAGAAAATAAAATAGATACAAATGATCTCGTGGTTGGTTGGAAAAAAAAAAATTCAGGACTTCATCAATTTTAGGATCAAGAAAAACAACTTTGCTACTTCATCATAAATTTATTGTATATCTACATCCTTTTATTTTATTTTTTCTTCCCTCACTCAACCTATTCATGGAATATTTATTGACAATTCTATCCCACAATTTCATTAATTAAAACAAATATTTTTCTACTAATAAAAAAATTGAATAGATATTCATGTCAAATAATTTATTTATGCAACACGGATACACTTTTGCCTGTGGCATATTCAAGTCCTTCAATATGTGTCTGCTCAACGAACAACATTCGATCGTCAATCTGAATAGTTCAGTACATCAACAACAATAAAAAATAAAATAACAAACCAGAAAAAAACCACAAAACATTTATCCTCCCCTTTTCGAACAAGGATAAATGCGTGCAATTGCAAACGCGGAACGAATTTTCCCTCGCCCACGGCGACAAGGCGTTACTCACGCGTCGTTATACACATATTATTGCTGCAATAGTCACTCTCAAGAGAGGTCGCGAAACAGACATGAGAGACAGATACACCTCAACACACATTTCTCCCTATTTTATTTACTATTTTTCCCTCTACAATTTTTCATTTAACTTCCAATATTTTCTCGATGTTGAATTGGATCCATTGAATTGATATGTGGTGGCGCTTTGTGTCAACATATTCATCTATATTATGTTGCAATCATGGGAAAAAACCAAGTTAAAAATGACGAAGAATTATATTTATAAAAATGATTCAAAAATAGAAATATATAAATATGTTTTTTATGGTGTTAGAATATTTACTTTAATATTTTTTCTTTTTTATTTTCTTTACAGGTCCACCGACTTTAGATATCCACACACAATATGTAATTCTATAATTGATGCTAAGAGGATTGGGACATTGATGTTAGTGATGTGAAATATTCAAGCCTGTCATATAATGTCCGGCAAGGTGTCCTGGAATTTGTTTCACAATCAAGTCGAGAATATTTTTATTTATACATATGTATAAGTATAATATGTGTAAATAGATTTTATGTACGAGTATATTCTCGTCAGTGACAAAGGACTATTGTTTGAATATATATATATATATATGCATATTGTGTTTCCCAGTTCTCTTATTCAATGACGTATTTAATCGCTCTATATCTTTCGCCTACATATGCGAGACAAATAGTTGTGTTTATGTGTTGAATATGATTTTTATTTGAAGTAAAGCAAAAAAAAATATGACAAATTGATTGTTATTAGGAAATGGTTGAGGTTTTTTTTTAATCAATATTGAGATTGAACATTTTGAGATGATTTTTTTCTATAGTGTGAACAGGTAGAATGTTGATAATTGAATAATTGACAAAGAGGATATGATATCGATAGTGTTAATGCATGAGCGTGTGTAGGTGTGTAGTCATAGTAAGTTCGTGTTTATGAGCACGTGTTTTAATGCTATGTATGTTGTTGTGTATTCACGCACCCCGGATTCTTAGGTCATGATCCAATTTCAAAGTTTTATGCATTTTATGATGTTTAAATACCTGGAAATTTCGTTCATGTGTATGAAGAGAAAAGTTATTAATTTAAATATGAGATGTGTTAATTTAGACTTTGTGTAGTTGTTTGTGATTGAGATATTTTTGTTGTTTGTTACAATTATTGAAATGTTGAGACATTGAACATTTCTTGAAATCATAAATTTTGTTTGTGTGTCATATTAGTTTTAACATAACAGTTCATATCGTTTGTTTATCGATTTATATCGTTGTATTTATCTTTTATTGATACATTTTATTATTTATATGTTGACGAGGTAGAAAAGTATTTTGGATTGACATCACAAAAAATTCGATATCGTTGTGTGTGATCATGAATTTATTAACTTTTTGCAGTGTAGGCTTATTTTTTTCTGTAGTTTTGAATTTGGAAATTGAAAAACTTATTTAATAATTTTGAATATTGTTCATATGAAAAATCATTCTATTTCTTAACTATCTTTATTAATTCTTGACTTATTGAAAAATAACATTTTGTTTAATGTAAGTTTTAATTAATTGTTATTGAAATAAATAAGAATTGAAAGATGAAATAAAAATATTTTACTCTTTGTAATTGATGAAATAGAGATGTACTGGCGATTGACATACAGGATAAAACATCTCGAATTTTTTTATCGAATTGTGTGATCAAAAAATTTATTATGCAGACACAATGTATGAATTTTTTTTTTTACATTGTAAAAAATTTTTTGCACCATCATATACATATGTATATATAAATAATATTATGTTAATACATATGTATTACGATTAAATCTCTGATTGGTGCGAATGTTCATACAAGTACGTTTATCTGAACGACTGTCAAATTGAGAGTATTGAAAAGAGGTGAAAAAAAAAAATTCAGGCGTTACTACAGAGTGACATGAAAGTATGACAAGCAATTTTATTTTATTTTTACATATGAATAGTAAAAAATTTGAATGTGATGATTGACAGCGACGGTCAATGACATCAGCTACTCTAAAATCGATTTACATCAATCAATAGAGAGAAATAATTTTTTAACCAGTACCTACTCATGAATTTTATTATCTATGTTTACATATTTATTTATCTATTTTTTTGGCTGCCACATTTTTTTTATAAACTTTTAAAGGACAATCGTTCATTGACATTATCACACAGTACATAGAAAAAAAGGAAAAAAAAATTGCCATTGAGTTTAATTAATGTTTCAAGTACTTGAGTTAATGATGATAATAAATACTTTCATTTGAAAAATAAAATAAAATGATAATTATAAGAGTAAATCATCCGTAGTGAAAAGTGAAACGATGTCGTAGATTGTGATTGCGTCAGGCGACATCAAATAATCGTGACTAGCCGAATAAAAATGTCGTTCTTATAATATTAAACCAGTAAGCGATTTCTAAAAGTAAAAAAAAATGAAGAATTTATGTTTAATCATCACTAAGTAGGATAATTAATCACGCTGAAACAATTCAGATCATTCAGTTTTTCTCTTTTAAATTAAATCTCAAACAAAACGAAAAAAAAAATTGAATGAATAGATATCAGGAAAACTATCGGATAAAAATGAAAAGAAAAAAACTCTCATCCCTGCGATCGTAGAATATTTATTCATTCATTTATACCAAAAAAAAAAAACATAAACATAAAATTGCATCGAGTAGAAAATATGTGAAATTAATCCCAAACAAATTAAATAAAATTTATTGCTATTTTCCTTTATTTTTCTTATCGATTTGGAGAAAAATAAAAATCAGAATCACGGGATGCATATAATTATATTAATTAAGTGACAAGAATAAATATATTTTCACACATTTCTCTCTCGCTTTTTATCTCTTCTCTTTCACATTAAATAGTTGGAATAAAAGAGAGGAGCCACCGGTGAGCGCTCTTTCACTTGCTCTCAAAGGAATAAAGAGTATACGTTTAATACGCGGTGGGTGCGGGAGAAGAGAGCGCATGCGCGGATCGCTCCGAGCTTAGTAGGTCGCCGCTCGCGCGAACCCACTCGCCAAGCCGCGTTACAACGCTTCTCTCAGTCGCACGTAGACCTTCAAGATATACACGCGGGGAAAATTGAAATAACGGAACGTGCGCGCGCTAGAAGCCGGGCTTCTTTATATTTATTTATCAGACGCACGCGTTCACATGAAATACAAAATAAATACTCTTTACTATATTAAAGATAAATGACAAAAAATAAATAATAATAATCCAATTTAAATAAATTTTGTGTTATTGTGAATGTAAAAATAATTTTTTCAATGACTATTTTACTTACTTTTTCTTTTTCAAATGAATTTAATGAACATCAGTGTAAAGTTAAGGTGAGCTGTAAATCTCACTGAGTCATTTTTTTTATTTATATTTCAATTCTTATCAATTTACCTTCGACAATTGCAGTGATGCGCAAGCGCGCACGCTAACTGTGGATAACAAGAATATAAAAACGTGTCCGTGCTAATATTATTCATCGATAAATGCAAACAGTGGTGTTAAAATATTCATAAACAGTACCGTAGTTTTGGTTTAATAGAACTGACCACAGTTTAAATTATTTTGTGGTATTGGTTGGAGAGTGAGGACCGAGTGAAATTGAAAGTAAACAAACAGAAGTAAAAGAAAATATTCAATAATATATATATGATAACTGTCGATTCTGCGAAAGATATCACAATAATTGGAAGGAAACCGACATAGCGACGTTTTGTTTGTCAACGAGGATAATATGGTGTACGGTGGAAATTTTGATATGGAGACGGTGAGTTTTTATTTATTATTCAATATTAATCGAATAGAAAATATTTTCGTCTTTGTTTTTTGCCGTTTCTATTTGTTGGTTTTGTTCCAACAGATCATTTTGAGTAATAAATTCAATAATGATATCACAATTCACATTTTTAGTTTCTTGTTATGAGATAAGAGAGTAATTTGAAGTAGATTTGATAAGTTTGACCTAACGCAAGTCTTGATTTTTTAAATAAATTTAATGTTACTGTGTCAATTCTAATGCGGAATTCACTACGAATTAATCTACTGATAAATATCATTTTTAATCGTTCTAAAAAAGCTCTGTACGTCTGTTTCAACGTAATTGTCTTATTCGAAGATAGGTAATTAATTATTTACGTCATTGGTCGTTACAATATAATTTGGATTTCGATCAAGAATATTCCCGCTGATCAAAATCATTTTTTTTATCGTGTTTAGGAAGAAAAAAAAATCCAGTCGATGGAATTGTGATGTAGAGAAAAGAATTGAACAATACAATGTTCTAAAATGGATAGATATATACAAGAATGTTCGAGATTTATAAATAATTGAATTTGTTTACAAAACGTTATATTTAATAAATGTTAAGGACTGTGGCATTGACAGTCACCCGTCGCGTAATTCCAATTGGCGCGTGTTTCCTCACACGCGGTTGACCCAGTCGCAATTTCTATCTTAGTTTGTCTCTATAACTTGCGTACATATATGTATATATATATGTATGTATATATTTTTTATTTAATCTGTATGAGTGTGTGCGCGGACGCGACAAGTAGAGAAATCGCGCTCTGGAAAGCCAAGAAATTGGAGTCAATTTTTCTCCCAATGTTCTAGAATTGTGTGCAACTATTTAACACATAAACTGAATGAAAATGGAAGGATAGATGAATGAAAATAAATAATAAAAATAATAAATTGCAGAGATAATAAAAAAAAAATGGTAATGATATTATTTTTTAATTGCTATATGGCAATATTATTTTGACATGAATTTACGCGCTGCGGTGCTGCAAACTCGGCTAATTATATTTACACGAGAACCTAAAAATGCAATGACTGAGGAAGCGACGATATATAATAATATAATATGACGTTCGTTCGTTCATATGTACAGACATATATAAACACACGCAATTTGTTTCGTGAAAGCGATCGCTAAGGCGTGTAATTTAGGCGGCAACACAATAATTTTATTTGCCAATTATAGTTTAGTAGTATTTAAAGAATTATTCATTAATGTGTCTCTTTGTTATTTATTTATAATTAAATTGATACACATTGTAGCAGTGGAAAAGAATCGATTTTGTTTGCAATGAGAACTGAATCGAATTAGAGAGATCATAAATTGATGGGAAAATCATTATGGAATATAAACTTGATAGGACTACGAATTTTTGTCATTGATTTCCTTTATCTTTTTATCAAATTATCTACGTAAATTATATTAATGTATGAACGTGTATATATTTAGATATTATTCCATCGTTGAATAATGAACGAATAATAGATGAGAATAGTAACAGGTATTGGGAGAAAATAATTTTTGATATTATGAAATTTATTGATAATGATAAGATCGATACTGTGACTTACGTCATTCGTCTTTCAGAGTTCCTATTTCTTTTCTTTTCATTTCTTGTTTTCTTTATTGCTTGAGATGTTGAACGATGAGAAAAATTAGATGATAAGTAACAAACAAACAAACTTAATATTGAACAAATAAACAACATGGCAAAAATATTGACAGAACATTTCATAAATTGGTTCATATTAAATGTCTTTATAGTTTGAACGTTTCAGTAGTAATAAATTGATGTTATCATTTCCGGAATTGATGAACCTGAATTTAAACTACATAATTATTCTTGATACCATTCATGTACATGGTATCACTTGTTGGTTTGTTGTTTGTAGTTTTTTTATTTTCTATTTGTTGAGGTGAAAAATATAACGATGAGCAGCTGAGTCGTTTGGCCGCAGGGAAGATTAACTTTCGAATCTACTCCTATATCTCACTGGCTCAGTTGCTTCTCTGCTTATTCTGTCGCACATTCAACTCATGTCTTTTTTTTTTGTCCCTCGAGAAATTCACTCGACACATTGAATGTGATAAAGAAATTCGTTCAATTGAGAATTGGATGGATAACAAGAACGAAGGATGAGAAAATTAAATTTTAATATTGTCGACATGCCAAGTTAATGTTTCTTATAAAATTTTTCATTCTTATTCATGAGATGTCATGGAATTTCATATATTATTGTAACTACTTTTTTTTTTTAGTAACAAATTCACTTGAATAATTTTTCTTCTGATTATTGTGAATGTTTTAAATTTCAATGACATAATTTTTTCTTTTCTACACTGGATAACATGAGGAAATATCGAGATGAACTGGACCTCGTTAGTTTCAATGATTGTTCATATCGGGAGACGAAATAAAATTTTTATGTGTACCAACATTGAGATTAAAGAATGAAAAAATATTTCTGTTGAGAGTTAATCTATTTTTACCAGGATAAATTGATAATATTTCAGTTGAAAGGCTTACAATGTGTGCAATGACCAATTTAATGATTAATTGACGAATTCTCAATACCAGAATTAATTATGATTTCAGTATTCTATGAAGATAGAAATCATAATGAATATTAAGACTCAAAGAATTCTAACGGAGAAAATTAATCCTACCAAAATATGATCCTGTAAAGTTCGTTCCACAATTTTCCCCTTGAACATAAACTATCGCATTAATTCATTTTATATCGATAAATTGTTGAGTTCGCGTTCGTGTAAGAATCAGTTGCAGAGGGAAACAAAATGAGGGAAAAACAGGGGAATAAGTAAAACCAAAAAGAAGAGAAAATAAAATAACAAAAAAGGTTAAAAGGAAATAAATAAAACGTTCTTGGAAAGTCTTCGTGCCAGTGTTCACACGATTCGCATGGGTTTTAGCCACGGGGCTTTGAAAACGGCTAAAGAGATATATATATATACCCTCTTCCTTCATTTTCTCCTCTTTCATTCTACCACATCTTCATGCGTGCGTGCGCCCGCGCGCGAATGCGCTCGCGCTCTGCCCTAAGAGCCCGCGAATCGCGGCAGTGCCCAATTAGCCGGGCAGCGCCGGTCACGGCGTGGAATCTCCTTAAGGATATAGACCCACAGTAGCTCGTTCGACCTTATCCCACCCTACGAACAAATAAAACCTGAGTGTATAATACAGAGAGTGAGGGAGAGAGGGCGGGCGCAAAAGAGTGAACGAAGAAAAGGATGAATAAAAAAAAAATATAAACAGTTTTCTGTTAGTCGTTTTTGATGCGATCAATTCAACGATACATTCAGACATTAAATAGACTGCATTAAAATTTATTTTTCATCTTTTTTCTTCTCATTACTAATTTCTCTAATGTCCCTGCGATTTTATATATATGAATAATTCACACTTTTTTTTTTGTTCATAATTAATTATTTATTCAGTTTAGATTTCAAGATAATTATTCAATTTTGAAATAACCCGTTGAAACCGGATCGCTAAACTCTCACAAAAGATGGAATTTCCGTGAAAAGAATTCCCAAATCGCACATTATGATGGATTTTATTTTAATAGCTTACAATAAATATTCATATTGTATTATATGTTAAAAGAAATATGAATAAATAAAACGTTGAAATAAAAGTAGTAGAATAATAAATACAAGTTGAACGAAATGTTTATAGACCGTCTATGTATAGTTGATGAGAGTTCGATTTCATTTTTATATTTTTCTTCTTTTATAAAATGGAACATTTTGGTGATTTTTTTTTTCTTTCTTATTTAATACCCATAAATTATTGTAAACACCTGATGGAAAATATATCAGCTACCTTGACAACATTTATAACAGTTTAGTCATTAGAAATATTTAAGAATATAAATTCATAATAAATTTATAATGACACAAAATAAATGAATAAAATGAGAGTAAGAAACACAAAATTTCTTTTATAATTTTGTTTCTCATTTTATAGGTAAAATAAAAATTATTTATAATACCTAATGGTATAAAAGTGTCTAGAAATGTTCACGTGAATTCCAGGAAAAATATGATACCCAGGTAATTTCCGTTTCCGCTTTCGTAGAATAACCGCAAACGACACAACAACTTACAATTGTATATATGTAGCGGTGTAAGTGGATAGTCCGCGACTCCGTGCAGACACATTATTTCTTGTGTATATATATAAAATACAAATGTATCCAATGGACTGACGGGCGGTTACAGAAACAGTGAAGTTTACAAACGTAAATGTTGCAGGAAAATTAAAGAAAAATAAATAAATAAAATGGGGAAAAGAAGAAGAAATAAAGAAGTAAATGATAATGAAGGGGGGAAAAAAATTGACTGTTCAACCTCGTATATAAAACCATAGTCAGATCTATACACAAACTCGTATGCATAATATCAGACAAGAAACTGTCTCTTTATGCCCCATACATTATAGTCGACGTCCTTGCCACGCCAATTCGAATATCCTGTCGCCCCAATACACGTTGACTATATCTCGTGTATATTAGTGAGGGCGTGGTTATATTGGCGTGCGGTCAATTTACTATCGCACGCGTTCATGTTTGGTTGTATTAAAAAATGTGCGTGAGCCTGGTGTACTTTGCAATATCACTGATACAACACGCAAGTGCACGCACATTTGATAATTTTTTAGTTTAAAGGAGAAATTTGTGTGGTAATTTTCTTTATAAGAAAAATTATTTATCTATTGATTTTGTTCATAAACTTTCATGGTAGAAGTTGGGTTAATTGTTGATTGTCACTTTTAAATATTTATAATACTCGTGAAGTTTATTCGTCGCATTTTTAACGTCTTCCAAATTTTTTCAATGAATTATTACTTTGGAATTTGATAAATTGTAAACAGAAAAAAAAGGTTTCAATATTTTTATTTTATTTTTGTAGTATTAAAATTATCAGCAACATTTTATCATTACTTTGTAGTTGATTTTATCAATGAATATCTAGAACTATGTAAATTAAACAGAGTGAATTAAATTGGACACTAATTTTCAATATAATTATTAAATAAACCTACACAATTTTATCTCTGTTCGAACAGGTGAAGTGTTTGTCTGTTAAAATCATACAAATACATTCACATAATAATCGAATAAAACTCGTTTAAACAAGATTACTTTAACGACAACCTCCACAACACCCTCCATATATAAATTTATCATACCAATGTTCAATTAATTTCCCAGTCTGTTTTGAATTCACCACGTCCCATGTATATTTCACCTTCATTCAAATATTTTTTTTCCTCAACCATTAAGAAATAAAAGAAAAGAAAAAGAAAATTTTCTCAATTCAAAGACAGCCTTCAAAATACTTTCACGAGGAAGACATTAATTCTACTTTTTCTTTTCTTCACTACATAAATTTAAAATACTTGTACATAAATGGATACGTTTTGCCTTGATTTTTTTTTTATCGGAAATTTACGTGGTGCTAACGAGTGTTGATGTATATATATATACATGTATGTATATAGATATATATATATATTTATATCTATACATAGGTAATGCATGTTGAACGATGTGCAGTGTCTGATAAAAACCGAGGATGAAAATGTTTGGAGTAAAGCAAGGAAGCAAAATATAAAAAAAAAGGGTAGCGCGTCCTCCTACTTCTTATTTTTCTTTTCTTTTTTTTTTTCCTGTTTGCTTTTTGTTTTCTTGTGCTGGTTGTCTCCCTCACTCTCTGTGTTTCGCTTGCGCTCTCTTACTCTTTATACTTTGGTTCAACCCACGATAAATCTAAATGTTCTTCTCTCGGTGCGGACAACGCGATTGCCCACAGATATTCGCGCAAAGTGCAAATGGTCACTCGCTTAATTACGCGTTCAAGCTCATTAAGGTCGTTATCCCTCTTTTCTGACTCACGCATTAGTGGCCAGTCTTGTCCGCGGTGCATGGAGAATTATACGCGATCGTACTCGGGTAATGTTCACGTAGACTAAGGGAATTGATTTCACTTTGAATAATACATTCAATCTTGTTGGGGAAAAAAAAGACAATTCACCTTTTTATATGATGTGAAGAATTTTTTTTTTGCCAATGTAACGATTGCCATGAATTTAATATTACGAAATCAATTATGAATTCAAATCTATCACATTAAAATTTGCCAATCACAAAAACACTTTGATAAATGAATTTATCAATTGACGAAAAAAATAAATAAATATTAAATCACTTTTGTATTTTTCCCCTCTCTCAATTATTTTTCCTATTTTTTCTGTTCATTCAATAACAAATCACTCGACAGTTTTGTTATGTTACTTTTGTTATCATTTTGTTTTCCCTCTATGGGTTAGAGATGAAACGACATAGAAGACAACAAGCGCACATAAGGGTGAAGGGTCAGGGACGCGCGCGCGGCAGCAGTTTGCGGCGCGCGTTCCTCGCGGGAGGTCCTTTTTCCCCCCCGTCGTCATCGTCATTGTCGTCATAGTCGTTGTCCACAGCGTCTTTCTTTCTTTACTGTGTTGCAATTTCACAATCGCTTCTGATGCGGGAGTAAAACTTGCGCGTGCGCACTGTTGTAAGCACACGCGCGAGTAAAAGGCGCCGATGTGGATCGCACTATTATACCGATATAAAATATATTTTATACTATATTGAACTGTTGCTGGTTGCACAATGATGAACAACCGAGTGCCCCTCATTCCTTCAGTATATCTTCGTAAAATTATTACATAATTTTACTAATAAATCCCCATAGAATATTTATAGTCAATATAAACGTACACATAGAATAGATAAATGCATATTCATTCTATAAGAATATCAATTTATTACCCATACATGGTGAAGATTATTATAATAAATATTTTTCTATTCAGCATCTTTGTGAACTATTGAAATAGAATTTCAATACAATGAATCATTTTCTCGCATCAATAATTCAAACATCCAACATAATTCAACATTTTTCAGTGGTAAAAATCAATGATTTCAATACTTTTATAATAATTTACTCCAATTCATAATAAAAATTATAAATATCAAACTTAATAACGCAAATCTATACAGAAATTTATTTTCCAATACTAAAAAAAATACTTCTTCCATTAAAAATATTTTCATTAAAGAAAAACCAACTACCAATTATCTCAACTGACAAAATATCAATTCCATCAGAAATTCTACAACCCCATAAAAAATTCTAAATAAAACGACATCAAAATCTTCCCCTGTACCATCCATTCATTCATCCACAATAAACATTTTTCACAATCACAACTCCATTAAAGACACCCAACATTTTCTATTCCACATTGATGTTCCACCATTCAAAATTTTTATAACAAATATATTAAATATATATTTTATATTAGATCGTAGTTTATCTTTATATGTAAATACATACCTATATACTGAATGTATCTGTTTATATAAACACAAACACACACTCACAGATTTATATATATATATATATATATATGTTTATCTGGCGAATGGTCGACCGGTTGCCCTCAGCATATAACGACGCCGTGACGCCATTAAATGCCAAGATCGAACACACTAGCCCGAAATCTAAAGCGTTTATCTGAAATGCGTATAACACTCATACGTACTATACGTCTATTACCTATTATATATACATATATATATATATATATGTGTGTGTGTATAGAGTTGAATGCATTAATTTGATCGCGATTATACACCGTGAACTGTATATGTATATATGAAAGATATATAGAATTATTTTCGAAAGGCATACAGAATTGTTGCTACCTTTTAAGGTCGACTACCTTTTGTATATCACGTTAATTAAATACCGCCTTTATTCATAACCTATTATTTTATTCACATAAATATCACGTACTATATAATAACACACTCACATTCTTTTTCATTAATCTATTCGTATTTTTTTTTTTTTTCTTCATTTCTCCCTCTGCAAATCATATAAATAATCATATTCAAATGAGTACATTGATATTTATTCATTGAAATAAAGTGAAATTGTATTAAAATGAAAATTTGCAGAAATGAAAACTTTTTTTGGTTGTTATGACAAAAATAGAAATAAAAAGTTTCCTTCTTTTTTATGTCACTATAAATATTTTTTTAAGTGTTCAACAGTTGTATATATATATATAGACATATATGTACATGTATATAAATTTTTTATTTATGAACAGATGTAGAGAGAAAAATAAAATTTGAATAGAAAATTTACAGCGTCTATTATAAGCCGATATTTCTTTGTCTTGTCGCTCAAAAATAACACGAGAAGTGAGAAGAAGGAGCATTATATTATATATATATATATATATGTATAATGTTGCGAGATGTGAGGGGGTGAAGAGTAGCCTAAGCCACTCGTGTCTGTCGTAGAAGCAAAGCAACGTTCACCTCGTGCCGAGGTCGACTATTTCGCTCTTGCAAAACGATTTGCTTGTGTGCCCTTCTCGACTCAACTATCTTCTTTTCTTTATATTTCTTTGTTGTGTGTCGTGTGCGCTAGCGCATGGGCACACGGTCTCATCTTTCAATCATTTGTGTATGTATATATTACATTAAAAAGAATGAAGGAAAAAAAACAACTAAAAAATATATGTATATGTACTTGGATATTTCAAGAGTGAGCGAAGTACGCGCGCGAGAGATATGCGATGAGAAAGGAGATGAGCGCGAGCGCGTTACCGTCGTCGTTGCATCGCGCCGGCAGAAAGTGCTGTTTCCCCGCATTGTCAGACACGGCGCTATTACTTATCGCTCGGCGCGGTTCCCCAACGACCAGATGCATTAGCCTGTTACCTGTCCGTTTAGTTTGTTTTATTTATTTATTTATTTATCTTTATGTCTTTTAGGTCTTTGTGTCAATTTTTTCTTTTTGCAACAACATTTTGTGTGCATTTAATTCGATTCATTCTAATTATGTGCATATAAATTACAGATATATTTTAGTAGGTTTAGCTTTTTTTTTTTTTTAGTTTTATAAAGTGTTTGACTGCTGACAGAAATATTCATTTTTACTTGAATTTTATCGCGGGAATTAATTTGATGGTGAAATAGTTTTTTTAATTTCATTTTCAAATTGATAAGAGAAATAATAATATAGTTTTATTACTGAATTATTTAATTCACTGCAATTATGATGGGTAATATAATAATTTGTTGATAATACTATTAAAATAAATTGATCTGTATCAATAATTAAAAATCCGTGTTCGATTGGTGTGATTATATAAAATTATTTAATTATCAACCTAAATTGAGATGTACTGAATAAAATGTAGGTCAAGTGTTGCACTTAATTAATTTTCTATAAAATTAACTTTTTGAATTTTTTTTCCATGTCTATTTTATATTTTCATTTTTATTGCATTTGTCTTTCGAAAAATTGAAATTAAACTTTGTTTCTCAAGTCATAAATATTTTATGACATCAATTGTTATCAACAAGACAACCTTGTTGTTTTTATTTCAAAACTATGGAATTTGTCTAAATGACAGTTCATGTAAATATTTCAAAACACATTTCGAAATGATTCCATGAAAAATATCCCATTAATTTTCGTGATATGATTAATCATCAAATAATTGCTCGTACGTTATTGATCTGATTGGAAATTGATATCAATTATTTGGATGTTTCGAAACTATTTATTCTTTATTTGCGTTAATGTCTACGTGTACTCGTGCACGTTGTACGCACGAGTCAATATAAATGTGCCACGTATATACGTGCGTGTACATAGCGAAACTGCATCCATTCATGCTTGCAGTGAGTAAATAAATAAAAAAAAAAGGGGGAGATGAAAATAAAAAATAAATGTGGAAATAAAATAAATAAAATGAAAAGACAGAAATGGCTGCTTGGTGCAAAGACTCGCTTGCACTCACCACCTTTTACTTTTTACATCGCTACTCCTCTTCCGGCCGTCTTTCACGCGCTCAGAAGATCCCGCTCGCACTTCTCATTCTTATCCTTCGCATTTCTTCTTCTTTACCTTCCTCCTGTTTATGTCGCTTTTGTCCTATTAACGGCGCACGACGTGCCGCATTGCAGTCACGCGTGCACTCGCCAGACACTCAAATTTTATAGGTCTTTATATATATATACATCTAACTTGAAATTTAAATCATTTTTATTGTCACAATAAAGAGTTGAGTGATTTTCACTGCTTCATACAATTCAAGATAAATAAAAAATAACTCACGGTCGTGTAAAATGTTTTTATTTTTGAATTATTGTAATTTTTAATTTCTCTTTGATGAAATTATTGAAATTAAAAATTAACTGCAACAAAATAATAATTATTTGAATTCATACTTTCGATTTCATAGCAATGTCACAAGTGGATTTTTTATTTACAATTTATTAACGACTTTGACGATATGAGAAAAGTTGCGCTCAAAGTTTATTTTTAAATGAGAATAAAAGTATTGATTTCCATCAACAAAAATAAATTTTATCATAGTCTACAATGAATTCTGATTAAAAATCATTTTACATTCAACTACAACAATCAGAAGTCAAATTCAACCAATTCCCAATAAATTTTATTCAATGTCGACAATGACAACAACTGCCGAATAAATTTGATAAATTGCCCAACAGAAAAATCGAAATTGTCAATGCAATTTAACGTATTGCACACATTACAATTGAATTGTATATTCAAGGTTAAAACTAAACCATAATGATAAATGCACACGTACTAACACACTCATACATATTACTAAAGAACGATGTGTTGCCCTGTATAGAGAAAATTAAATTTATTACGTGGCCATTACCGTGTGTAATAAATAACAAAATGTCAAGATGAGTAGTCGGATTGAATTCTATATTGCGTTGCATGGTGCTTCGCACATTGCTTGGATTTCTCCCACTTTAAGTACTACCTACACATAAACACACATGCATATTATACATATAACTACATAAATGTGGCGACCGTCTGCGTCAATTCGTGCGTGCACGCAGGAGCGAAACTTCTACCTCGTGACTCGACTCGAGTTTCTTCGGTTGTTGTAACGCCGGCTTGTACCGTTACTCCATGGCGCGTCCTCTCCATCCTGAGTACACTCATTCAAATACATATATATATATATATTTATATGTAATTCTGTTTATTTGTATATGTGTGCAATATATTTGTGGCGCCTCTGCACGTATAACTGATGGCCGGCGCATTGCTCACATCCAACTTATACAATTTTTCCCATTTTATTTATTTATTTATTTTTTTCTTCCCCCCTCTCAATGTATATAATTTTATCGAATCAATTGTGAAATAAAAATGAAGGTTGAAATAGATAAATTATCGTCAGCATATGAATATACGTAGGCGAACTAAAAATAACTTTGAGAATAATTAATGTATAGAGGGGAGGAAGGAAGAAAAAAAAAAATATGAGTAAGAACTAAACATAATTCTATGAAAGATGACGAAATATTATGCGATGAAATATCAATTGGATTACAAATTGAAATGAAAACAGATGAGATTGATGAGAAAAATGTCATGACAAAGCTGTAGAAACTTTGATAATCATAAGCTAAAGATAATCATAAGAAATCAGTGACATTGAAAAATTTATATCTGATTTAAACAGAAGACAATTTATTCCCACTTTGTCATTATTATTATTTCATTCTTTGTTTCTTTTATTATTCTTATTATCTGTTTTTTTTTTTTTTTTCATTACTACTTTTTCTTTTTTTTTTTTATCTCCCAAATTATCTGTGGAATAAAAAAAAAAAAAAATAAAAAAAAAAAAAAAAAAAAAAAAAAAAAAAAAAAAAAAAAAAAGAAAAAAAAAAAACCACCAGGAATGAAAAAGAGAAATATTGAGAGAAACATAAATAATGACGAACAGCAACAAAAAATAAAACAATTTCCCGTAATGGGTATTCGTTGAATTTAATTTTTCTCCCTTTTTTTTTCTTTCCCCCCTATCGTAGCTACACACATGTACGAGGTATTTATATATATATATATATATTCCTTGTGCACACATATATACATTTAAAATATATAGTGAATAAGAAGTATTGAAAGATGGTGAAAAAAAAAGAAAGAGTAAGAAAAAAAAATATAAAAAATATATTATCTGGCTATTGAGTGTTCGCGGAAGCCGTTTGGTAGCGCGGGGTGAACCGGCTGTGGATCGTTTATTGTCTCTGCGTGTTGGTCGAATACATCTTTCTCTCTTTTTCTCTTTTACAATGTATATATACACCCATATACTCTTGTCGTTTGGCACGGGCGTTTTGTTATCTCCACACTTCAACCTAAAGCATTTGCCTGTATGGTCAATGCATATAATACAGTGAAGAAAAGGCCGTTGGCTGCTCTTGCTCTTATCAAACATGGTCTCTTCGTCGTTTTCCACTCTGTTGTGATAATCTACGTGACTTTATTATCGTCATTCAACTCAACGCATCACCCTTAAGACACCCTTTTGCATTTTCATCTAAGGATTATACATGAAAAGGAACAAAAGAAAAAAATATTAATAAATATTTATATTTATTTGGTAACTTTGTTGTGTTTGAATGGCTTTTTTTTTTGTTTATTTTATGGATTGGGGAAAAATGTTTAGAGATTATTATTTGCAATATCTATTGGTATGTGAATATTATCGGTTTGGATTAATGTTCAATACTTGGGGTGAAGTCAAGGAGAAATGCTGAAAGGGCAATGACGCGCTCAGAAAATAAAGGGATATAGTTTGTATATATATATATGTATGTATATATTTATGTAGCGAGAGTGAATTTCATTTGAATAGAATAGAACGATAGTGTGATTTATGGTATGCAGTGCACTCTCTGCGCGTGACTCTCTTTCGAATTTTCATTTTATTTTCTTGTTTTCATTTCTTCCTTTTTAGTTTATTCAATTTCAAATGTGAAATATCAATTTTGAAAGAAATGAATATATACAAAGTGAATTCAAATGTTTATTTTCACTGTATCACTTTTTATTTGGGTTACGTATAAAAATAATACTTTTAAATATTAAAATAAAAAACTGTCACATGAATAAGAAAAAAAATTGTGAAATCAAATAAATATTTATTGTATTTTCTTTTCACTATTTTTTCGCTTCTAAATAAATTCAACTCTTGAATAAGACAATTTGTAAACTCCATTCGACTTACGGTCAGGAAAAATCCTAAGCGAATAAAATATATCAATAAGAAATAAATAAATATCGAAATAAAAGAAAGAAAAAGAAAAAGAAGAACTCAATAAATAATCGATACATCGCATCTACAAATATTCTGTATATAATTGTCTTCTCTTTTGTTTACTCCTGTCTTAAAAACGCACGGATTTTATATGTACCAACTTATGAATTTCATATACATACACGAAAGCTTTTTACACTGTCTGCGTTCGTGTCTTCCTCTCTCTCTTTATATAAATATATATATATGTGTGGTTTGTTGCGCGAGTTTTGTGCATTCAACAGAGTCGCGAACGCCGAGACATAAATTCAAATGCCTCGGACATGGCCGTTCATGGGGTATTGGGTATGTGGGTATGTAGGTATATAAAGAGAGTAACAAAAGTATAAAAAAAAAGTGCGCGGGTATATGCATGGGGCCACCCTGGCCCACACAGAGGCCAACTGCAATGCGCATATCTATCTCAACTTGCGATATGTTGGTTAGGGGAGTCTCTACAAAGAGAGAAATAGTGAGAGAGTGCAAGAAAATACGAGAATTTAAATTGTGTGAGTGAGACAGAGTGAAAGAGCGCGCGCAGTTTGTTCTCGGAAGCGAGAGGCCATTACCGGTGCCACAGGCCCCATACTGATATCTCAATACAAACCCCCTTTAGTTTGAATCCATTATAATATCCGATGCCGCTTGGTATAAACACCAGAGACAAACTCTTGCCATATATAAAGGTAGATAGGGGAGGACAAGACAGACCCCATGGACAAACAGAACTCTTTGGAGAAGTTTAAGAAATAGAAAGGGAAATTATTTTGTTATTGGATTTATTTTTGTTTTGTTTTGATTGTTAATTAGTATTATTGACTTTGACACTGATCATGCAATTATTCATGTGCAGCAGATTGGTTTTAACCTTTAGAGTTTAGAATACTTTTTATTTTTTATTTGAGTTATGAGTTTGTGTTGTTTTCAGGGTCGTTAGTATTTTTTTATTGATGCATGTTTTATTCTTTTTTAAGTGGAATAATTATTATAATCGAGAATATTTTGATTGAGTTATTAATCATTGGTGCATAGAGGTTGATGAATGTGAGGTGAGATTAAAATAAGAAATTCAATTACCGATGGTGTTTTAATTTTATATTTTTATAGTATTTTATTTTTTGTTTTTGTGATTTATAGTTTTATTGAGAATCTTTTTTCCTTTTACGAATTTTTTTCATTTCACTTGTTCTCAAATCTTCACATTTATTTTCGGTTGATTTATCATTTTGATATTTTATATTTATTTTCATTATTATTAACGGTAATATACACCAAACTTTTATCATGAATTCATGAATGTGTACATAAACACAATATAATTGATTTGAAGAATTTAAAATTGTAATGAAAAAGGAAAAAGAGAAAAAAAAAAAAAATAATCGAAAGTATCAAAAAAAAAATTTACAATTCATTTATTTTCATTCTCTTTTTTTTCTCTTTTTGGATACTTTATTTATTTTTTTTTTTTTCTTTTTCACTTCTCGTGCAATCTGCACTCAATCTTGCTCGTATATTCGCGCTTCGCGTATATTCGCGATATCCACTCTCTGGCACGATGTAACCGCTGAATTATACATAAGTCGAGTGAAATAAAATATGCTGTCGGCATTTTAACGTAACTCTATATAAAGGTGAAAAGGGTATTGAACAAGAGAGAGAGTGAGAGAGAGAAAGGAAAGAAAAAAGAAAAGATAAAAAGAATGAGGTAAAAACATTTAACACAGAAGAGGAAAAGATTAAAAAAAAACGAATGAAAGAAAAACATGACGTTACATTCAAGCATTTCTCTCTGTGTTAGCACATATGAATTTTTGGTGTGTAAATTCACAGCACAACCATACACCAACACACATAAAAATCATATTTACATTCATTTAATAAAAATTATAAATTATACAACAGGAAATTTTTACAACACCTAATAAAAACACCATTAATAATGGCAGGAAAAAATAATGTAAAACTATCAATTATATTTTGCACTACTTATTTATCGAATAAATAAGGAAAAAATCTACACACTAAATTATTTATGTACACAAGTACATATATATGTTTATATATATATAAATACATTAAGTAAAACTTGACAAGATTAATTGCCAAGGATTATAATGTAGGAAAAAAAAGAAATTGTGATATTCATTTCCATTTTTCATGACTACAATTCATCGTCTCAAAATGCCGTTAAATTTGTCGAAAGGTTGAAGTCTCTCTTGGATTACTTTAAGTGTATTTAAAAACGAAATGAACAAATGTATATACATATATTTCGATTATTTCTGAGTACACATAACTGTCACTTACATATATCTGTACACAACTCTGTTATTTTTCTCTGCATTCTTTATCCTCATTTTTATGACCAGCTCATCGAGTAACTGGAGTCTTTGGATTTATTTTTTGCCTGTTTATATTTTTTTTTTGATTCTTCTTAACTCGCTCTGTCTCTTCTTTCACTACATTTATTATTATCATTCTTCACCTTTTTGCATATTAAATATCAATGTATATATATGTGTGATGTAAAAGTATTTATTTGTTTATGTATATGAATATTGGCTCTTCTCACCTTCTCTTTTCGTTGGTGCGCACTTTGGAATTCACAACTCACTCTCTCCTTTGCGTCATCGTCTCCCTCTCAGTGTGCGTTTGTATTTCTCACTTTATTTCTCGTTGTGTCTTTCTTATTCTTAACAGTTTCACCTATAGAGAGGTGATGCGACGACGGGACCATAGAGCTTGGTAACCTTCAAGGCCGGCTCAACGGGTTTTCCAAATCACGCTCTCGCATTTGACTTCCTGCCTCTATCCTCGTTTTGCTTATACACACTTATATTTATTTGCTACTTGAAACAAATATATATTTAAGTGTCTATATGTATATATATTTTTAAATGATAGTGAAAATAATAATTAGCGAATAATTAAAGTATTTGTTGACATTTGACTAAAAATATAAGTTAAAATTACGAATATTTTGGATATGCATAGAGATTTGATTTATTATAAATTCATTTTGGATTCTTGGCATTGGAATTCATCCAGACTAATTAATTTGCCTGAAAGAAATACAACAATGTATTGAATTTCGTATTATCGATTTATTGATATTAAAATTCAATAAATCATTGACAAAAGGAAAAATAAAGAATGAGAATAAAATAATAAAACTTATATTTCCCATATTACACTTCCATGAAACAATTTTTTTTCATCACATTCATCAATAAATTGTTTTTTTTTTTCTTCTTCTTCTTCTTCTATGTCAATTTATTGTAATCAAAGATCAATAAATCACTGATGAGATATTGGAAGATAAAGGAAAAAAAACTTAAACTGAATCGATTAAATTTAATGACATAGAAAAAAAATAATATTTATTTGATGATTATTCGTTGTAATATTTTTTTTTTGTCACACTCGGATCAACAAAAGAAAATATGAATAATTGCATGCAACTATATAATTGATGCAAGAATACAAGCAGCTGGTTGAGTGCAAAAAAGAAAAATAGAGAGGAGAAAAAATTATATAAACATTTGCCTATGTAATTTAATGTCGATTATCGATCTTTGACTTTTGAAACCGGAGCAAATGCGGATATTGGAGGAATTTTAATGTATTGTTATGCTATATAAACATGCATAGATGTATGTAGATGAATCGTCTATACACTTCATAATAAATCATTTATGTAAAGTTAATTATTTAACTTTATCATTATTTTATTATTCAACATAAACATGTTTCAATATATATACATATATATAATGATCCGTAAGTGTTTCGACCTACGATTGATAGATTCTCGTTGTTTCTATATAAACAATGATCAGCAAGAAAACAGAGAAAAAAAAATATATAAACAATAATAATTGTATACTATTTAATATTATCTTAGAAAACATGTTAGACCTATAAATTGAAATGTTTCATTTATGATTGTCAGTTCCTCATTCTATTCTCTGAATTTTCTCTACCTTCATTTTGCAATTATGTTTTTTTAATCGTTGGAAAAATTGATATTCACATCAACAACAATTACATATTTAATATATATTTAAATATAATTTTATTGAATGTAGATAATGAAAAAAACTATAATTCAAAGTGAATGACAATTTTTTCTTTGTAAATTATTATATAAAATTGATAGTTCAATGAAATTATTATTCTGCAATTTTATCATTGACAAATTTACTATCAGACTGTTACTGCCGTTGTGGTTGCTATAAATGAATTGAATTGTTCGATTATGCAAAATAACCCAACGGCCTTAACGCCTTCGCATTGTGTGAATAGGTAGGACGTTCGCTCATTGCATTGCGCATACAAAATAAACAGATAAAGCGTGGAAAAAAGGAAAAAAAATAGAAGCAAAGTAAAAGTGAGAATAAGAGTACAGTATAATGCAAAACAATAGCCGGTCTATTAATATCCATGTGAATAACATAAATTTAATCGACATTGTCTGTAACAATATAACAATATATCGTTTCGTAATTTAATCTTAAAATGAATTTTTATTCTCAATATTATCAACAAAAAATTGCTATTTTTCATTCACATATTTAGAAATCACTAGATCTATTTAATATGAATAAAATAACGTTCATTATTTATATCTATCACACAGGAACTCATTTGATTGATTAAACAAATTAAATTTTTTTAATTAATCAAGAAACAATTCATTTGTTTATAATTCTTTTCTCAAATTTCCATTCAAAATTTCAATGAAAATTGTTTGAAAAAATATCCATCTACTTTCACATTCTAAAAATAAAAAACAAAGGGAGAAGAATAAAATTGATGATTTTCAGTTTCAAATATTTAAATACACGAATAATGCTCGGTCTAACATTGAGACCGGTATATATGTTGACCTGATGAACTTCTGACGTCGCTATTGTTCTCCTCTTTGCAAAAGACGAGAAGGATTATATATACATATATACAAAGAGTCCATAAAACATTTAACAATGTCCAAGAGAGTTGTGAGTATACAGTGCTGCCGCTGCGCTCGGTACAAAATATATTTTTATTTATTTTTATTTCATCTTCCTCCGCCCTTTTACCGGACAAAGGCTGAGGATTTCGTTATGTCTGTACACATACGTCTGTTAGGTATGATGCACGTGGGTCATTATATTGTGGCGCATTTATGCCCCTATTATGCAGTATTATGTTACTATTTACGCTATCACTGGCGTGCGCACACCTATTTATTTGTCTTGTTCACTTACCAACAATAATACTTTGTAATTTTTTGAAAACAATGCAAAAACAAATCCACATCAATTCTACTCTTTATTCTTCTTCATCTATTTTAAAATAGAATTGTTTACCAATCGATAACAATTAAAATTAACATTTAACAAAGCATTGTCAATCGAGAAATTTGTTTGCAAAGATTCTTAATTTACATTAATTGATTTATGTCATTAATTTTATTAATAATTACATGGTTATAATAATTTGTTTATTTATCTATTACTGTTTGTTCTTCTGTTTTTTCTCAATTGCATGAATAATTCATGTGAATGGAAGACAAAAATAATTCCAACTATATCTTGCAATTATTTTCTAAATTAATCTCTGTCTGCATTAACTGTTTATTATATTTGCTTTTTCACATATGTGTATACATATTATGCTTGATATACCAGTTTTCATAGGTAATTCATCACACACTATATAACGAGTATAGTAACAAAATTATTCCTAACATTTTTATAATACAATAATTTATTTATTTATTTACTGTTCCATTTGACCATAAATTTCGCTCTTCAATCAATACCAGTAGCAAATGATGATTTATCATCGTGTCAAGTGAAACAAAAATTTTAAAAAAGTCTACACTGTCTAATTGTATTTTAACAATAATTCATTAATCTATCTTGTTAATTGACATTTTGTTTTTATTTATTTAAAATCACTTACAGAACTTTATGAATAATTTATGAGAATACTCGTGTCATTTATTTCCTCGCTATTAACAACATAACCGCACATACATTTATAATCGTAAAATATCTATCATGGGCCGTCATTCAATTTCTCGTGAACAATAATTTTCGGTCGATTAAACAAAAAAAAAACACAACAATTACACCGCCATGTATAAAGCATAGAACATAATACTAAAAACAATAACTAAAAGCAGTATAAACTAAAAAAGTATCATGAATATATTCTAGTGCAATAATAATTTTCACTACATTATATAAACAATAATTGCAATCGTTATCGTGAAACAACCGCAAGTATGTCGTCAGTCTGACGAGTATCGTGGTTTATCTACTGTCGCAAATGCGCGTGGCATTTCGCATACAGTGAAAACAGTTGCGCATACGTCAGACATGTGTTCTAGTCTGATTCGCATTGACTCTACAAAAGATCGTGTTCGGTGTCAGTTATATTTCCAACACTCTTAATACACATGACACAGTAAATACAAAATTAAAATAATTATAATAAAACATTATTTTCTCGTGTATTTAAACAATTATTTTAATTTTCAATGCATTACACGAACGTAAAATATCTCAATTAAATAATTTGTGATGGTCTATAAAATTAATTATTCTCACATATTCTCTAAAATTATATCTGTCAAATTTTACCATAACAATATAAATATTTATTTATAACTTTTATGAAGTTATAATTAAATATTAGGAAATAAAATAGCCGAAGTGAATGATAAAAAATTGTGTGATTATTTCAAACGATAAAATAATTGTTGAATGAAATAGAAAATTGTTGGGGCATACACAGAGTGAACCGTATAACGCACGTTAATCAGTAGACACGCGAAACAATTTTCATGACGCCCAGTGCGCACATACAATTGTCTTTGTGGTGTGAGCGCGTTTCGAATTGCGTGCAATCGTGTCGTGCAAGAGGAGCGGTCGCCCACACGCGTGTATGCATATCCACAGAATATATATTTATATTTATACACATATATGTGTGTATATGTATGTGGTTTATACATGTAGGACGAGGGATAAAAGACAAAATGAGGGACTTTACGATCGGCATCGGTTTATTATAGAGCTGCTACGATAAGTGGCGACCGATAGGGCACTACTTTAATTTTTCTTTTTCCTATTTTTTTGTTCATTGTCCCAATGTGTATTGTCTTTCATGTGTCATGCAAATACATATGTATATAGATTTAATATATATGACTGTATAAATTGTCACAATTGATAGCAATGTGTAGGTATATTGAGTGTGTGTATGAGGTTGGATTTATTTATAAATGTTGAGCTACTGAATAATTTACTGATTGCCTCGCCCTTTATGTTTCTATTACAATAAATACGGAAGTAATATCACATTTTTTTTTATTTCATTTATTTATTTATTTATTTATGTATAGAGGGATGAAGTTGAAAGTGTCGAGGGAGGAATAAAGATTGGGAAATTGCTAGTGAGTAATTATTGATCTGATATATTTTTAAAAATTCTATTTGGTCAATGAAGACTTGCATTTTAGTTTTAATTTTCGATATTGAATAGATAAATAAATAAATAAATAAATGTCGGTTAAATTGTCGATTTTATATATGTATTATATATAGATACATATAATGAGTAAAATGTCAGTTAGCGAAGTGCTGCAATAAAATTGACTAAAATGTAATGCAAGTTGTTCAATATAGTCACGTAAGTAATGTTGAAACAAAATAAACGCGCGGTATCCATTGCTGTTTCTTTTCACCGCACTTTGCTTCTCTCCCATTTCACATTATTATATTTTATTCATTCTATCATTTATTTATTTACATACATGTGACTTTTTTTTTTCATTCTCATTCTACTTCTTTTATTTATATAAATATATGTAAACATAATATACAAATTCTCACAAGGAACATTGGAAATATCGTGGCAATATAGGGCTAAGCGACATGTCGCAGGAGCGTCGATGGTGCGCCCACACACCAGGGCAGATCTTTGAATGTCTAGCATAGCAGTAAAGTTTTCTTTACAATTGCCATTGCCATATACGACAGGGCTATTATCCATTTTGTATACATATATAAATATCTATTTGTATATATAATAAATATCCTATTCTGAAATACGGAGAAAACCAAAAAAAAATACTGTGAAACAAAAAATAAGAATTGAAATGAAAAATAAATATATAAAACTCGTTTCAGTGATATATTGTGACATTAATATCAAATTATTTATCATTTTGAATCTGATGTTGAATGGATGATGAAATGTTTGGTTTGTTGTTGTTGTCGACAACGCATTTGTCGCTTTGGCATTTCATGGACGAGTTTAAATGTACTTGGTGAAGTGCAATTATTTTTTATATACTACGAGAAATATTTATATAAATATATAAATGACAATTGTACGTGTTTATATGTAGTGCAGTAAATAGTAATTTATATGTGGATTAGTTATTTATTTATTGCTGGGATTTTTTTTCTCCTTTTTCGAGAAACATGCGACATAGTCGAGGAATGTTTTAATCTTTATTTTTTTCTTCTTTTGATGATTCAACGACGCAGTTATTGATGATAGGAAAAAATGGTTGATTGTCGTTTGAGAGGATTAATTGGAGGTTTATTCTGTGATCACAAATTGAGTTGTCAAATGAAAAAGAGGATAAAAAAAAACATTGAGTTATGATAATTCGAATATATATAAACGGAATTCGGAAGTAGAATAATTAAGTGACTGAAATAAAATGAATAGAGATAATATAGGGGGGTGTTTCTTTTTCAAATATATTTAATATTATACATTTGGCCTCGAGTTTATGTTTGTGAAATATAAAAAAAATTCTCACTGTTATTATTAGTATGATAGTTATGATAGTAATGGAATTGAACTAGAAATTCTTGTTGGATCATTTAGCCACACAGTCACTAGTAGAAAATGCTGTGAGTGCGCAGACAATTTTATAATTGTTCGTGATATTACTTCAGTGTACAATAATAACAGAGATACTCAGATCAATACGTGCGCACAGATAATGAACAGAGAAAAATATTTAAAACCATACAACCAGGTTGATTTTTTTTTATTCATCTCTACGTTAGAGATGGAATAATAAAAAAATTCCCTTCTTTTGAATTTTATGAATCACAATTATCCACAATTATTTTTTCTATCATTATTAACATCAGAATATTATAAAAGTAACAGAACAAATTGATCACAAATAAAAATAAACTTTACAATATGAAAAATCTCATCGAATGATATCGTAAATGTACTTTAGGAACAATTCAATAATTCTCTGTGATATTATTTCAATTTTAAAAGTTATTTGGAAAAAATGACACACCAACATTATCAATAAATAAAAAGTGATAAAGTTATTGCAGTAACAATGATTACATTGAAAGAGAAATAATATCCCAAATGAATTTATTCAAACGTGAAGGACGTAACAAGATAAATAAGAAAAAAATAATATTTTATACTTGCACTATTGATTTGTATCGCAACATTTTAGATCGATATTAAACAGCGCACCAAGGGAGGTTAAATAGTACATATATTCCCCTTGCGCACATACACAATAACCCAAGCGTGTAAATCTCGGTTGGACCGATAGCAATCGCCGTCGCCGCTGTGGCCGCTGCCCACAGTCGTTTACCCGCGTTGATCAATGTAACGGATCGTATAATATGCGAGTGATCGTGTTTCGCCAGTGCATGCAAGAACTCTTTACTTGGCATTAAGTGAAGAAGCGCGAGCATTATAACGTTATGCACTCGTCGTCGCAGTAGTATAGGTTATTTAACAAGGAAGAAGCTTGATCTGCATTAACGGACATTAAGGAAGTCAACAACAACTTCAAATGAAAATGAAATAAAAAAAAAAAGAAAATATATATATGCATGAGAAATAATTTTTTGTGAAATACTTCAAGTAAAAAAGTATTGAAGAAAAATTAATAAATATGTAAACAGAAAATTGATTCGTGATTAGATCATTAATGCGGTATTCTGTATATATAGTTGAGGATAAAAAAAAATTTTAAACATTGTATGGGTGTATCAGTTTATATATAAAATTAAATGTCGATTAAAATAACCACAGAATAAAATATAAAGATGTTTATCGCGTCTGAGTTTATATAAGATAAAATATATATAATATTCTCACGGTTGTGCATTTCTTTTTTTTTTATTATTATATATTTTTTATTTTTCATCTTTTCAATGATATTTAATCGAAAATCATCCGTGACACCAAGTGCTTGACCTCTCATCGTCATTGTACAGTCTCGTGACCCGTTGAAAAGGTGAAAAAGAAATAAAAATGAGAAAAAAGGGAGGGAAAAGAATAATAAAAAAATATGGAAAATAAATAAAGTGGAAAGAAGGGAAATAAAAAAGAGAAATGCAGACGCGAGAAAACAATAATCTTCAACACACCTTTATAAAATGTATATTATAAAGTGGTTGAAAAGCCATGAACCTTGAAGACGACACGGGGTATTGCACATTGTCATGAACGAACGACTTTTAACATTCCTATGAGATAGACAGCAATATGAATTGGCTTTAGTCATCGCTCACGTCACGTATAAACTCTTGTTGGTGGAATTAATTTGTAAAAATTGTAAACGAAAAAACAAAATAACAAATATTTATCTACATACATTCATAAAGTATAGAGTTGAATTTAATAGAATAATTGAATGAATTTAAAGGATATTTTTATAGGTAATTAAGGAAATAAAAGTGACAGATATCACTTTTCACCCATGTAAATGGATTGTTAGTTGAATTATTTTATGGTATCGCACTCTGTTAAGAGACATTGATAGAAAAGACAAATATTTATGCACATGATAGTCCTTGAGCCTTTCGAATTATCCTAGTTGTGGTCAATGAACCGTCAAATAAATTCATCGAATTTTATTCTACTGATTTAACTTCAAACACGTCCACGATATATTGCCAAAAAAAAAGGCATTCAACATTATTCAATATTTATTCCTTTTGCAATTTTATCTAAAACTCGTGAAGAATTTATTATTTTATCCAACAATGTAAAAAAATTATTTATCAATAGAATTAAATAAGAATTAAAAATGAATTGACGATAAAAATTTTCCAATCACTGTTCAAAATATATTTCTGTGTTAAAGACATTTTTGGTTTGAATAAAAATAATAATATTGCAAAGGGTTAAAATAATCAACAGTCGATTTTACATCGCTCCAGTTATATATGAACTGCCGACACTTATACATAAATATTTTGATATATATAAATATACAAAGTTGTCGCATTGCAATATCCAATGCCCGTTAGCTTCTTATCCACTTTCTTGCGCCGATCGTGGCGGATTCCACGTTCATTCGCGATCGTACATACTGCAATTTAACGATCTCATGCCTCGCCTGCCAACTCTCCTCGCAAACTGTCCCATTTAACTGAGTCGTGCGCTCGCGCATGCGCGACAAATGTCTACCATTGTATATGGGTACATCGTTTCTTTCTTTATCTTTCAAATATAAACCCATTATACATCTCACCTAAACTTTAAATTTATAGACTACATTTAATATTCGATTTTGAACGTTACTGGGTCGTTGCCACTGTCGCCATTAATATCAAACAATTCAAATATAAAAATAAAATAAAAATAATATATTTACAAACAATTTCAAATGAAAATACCATAGGGTGTCCATTCGCCCATTCTTATTTCATGTCTACAAAACAATTTAATGTGTATATGTAACAAAAGTGTATTCGTATGTTGTGTTTATTCATGACGTCTCGACTCTAACCTAACTCTTTCCCGTGAAAACAAACACCATTCGTGAAACGATATAAACATTTTGCGCGATATATTTCATTGAGCAATGTCGTATATATTTCTGGATATGTTTGGACGTGCGCTTCCCAGACGCCATCAACCTGGTCAATGAATCGCTCATCCTTTCTCTTTGTATTTTACTTTTTTTTTATTTTCTAACTTTTTTCTTTCATTTATTTCTTCTTTCTTTCTGTCTGTTTATAGAGAATTCACTTGGCGCAATTTCTAGACAGTGCTTGTGCACACATACACACACACATATATATATTTCTATTCACCATCAAAGACTCTTGACCCCCATTGCCAATCGTAAACCGCTAAATGACGTAGTGAACATTTAGAATTCATTTTACACAGATATGTTTATTTCATTTTTTACTTTTTACTCAATATATTTTCTCAGATTATTTTATTTTATAGTGGTTATTGTTATGAATACCTTTTTTCTCATTTTAGGTCAGAGAAATTCATTTCATTTTTATTCTGTTGATTCTGTCATTTAATTTTCTTAGACTAAACACTTGCGAAAAATTTTTTAGAATGATTGAAATAATTGTGAAGTTGATTTTGATTCTCTTCAACTTGCTGATACAATATTTTGAAAACTAATTATTCAATTTATTCCAGAGATATTTTATTATATTCTTCTAAACATTTCTTATAGTACAAACTAGAATAACATCGATATAACAATTAGTGACATTTTTCCGATATTTTCTAATTAATCAAAATCTTGAAAAAATCTGGTCGCAATCACATTCAAAGGGTCGTAAATAAAAGTAATTTTTATGATCTCCAATCAAAAATATTTCTCAACAAACAAAAAAAAAATACTCTCATCATCTATACCATCTTCCATCATCAAAGATCAAACATATCACTCCCACCCTCACCTTATTCCCAAGTCGATAAAAGTAAACCCCCCACACAATTTTATCCTTGCTCTCGATCCTGTTACTCTTCATCTCCCATTTTATATCTCTCCATTCCGTCTGAATCGAAAGGGCTTTGCTCTTATATGTTCTTACAAGATAAGGAAGACAAGAGGAAATAAAAGAAAAAGAAAAATAAGACAGAAAAGAGGAAGAGAAGAAAAACACAGAGCGAAAGAGAAAATAAAGAGAGTGAAGAAGAGAGAAAGAGCATAATCGTTTATTTCACGTCGACCTTTGCGATGCACTACGTCAAGATGTCAGACCACGACCCCGCCTCAGCGTAGCCAAGATGCACTTGGGAACGCTGTAATGGGCTTACAAAGCGTAACAAACTGATGCGAGGTCAAGCACACGACGGGCAATAAACACACGCGCGAAGATAAACGGCCTGTAGATAATCTCTCTCACTTCTTCTATATCCCAGCTTACTCTTACCGTTTTGCTCAATCTCTTACATTCGTTCTTTCTCACTCTTTTTTTTTTTTTCTTCCTTTATTTCTATTTATTTCTCATCTTCACTGCCAACCTGGTGAAAGTATTTTGGTTGTATACATATATATATATATTTGCTTGTGAAGATTGTTCGTGTGTGAATTTAGCCCAAGGGGATGCTGCCATTGCAGAGGATGAGGGTTGGTTTTAATGATGACAGATATTGTTAACGCTCTTTATTCGTCTCTCTCACGTCTCTTATTCATTTTCACATGTACCTACCTGTGTACATATAAATTTTTATGTTTGTTATTTGGAATTGAAAAGGAATGTGAAAATGGAATATTTACAGATGTGATATGAAAAAAAATTTGATATAGACAAACAAAGAAGTGGATGAGTAATATTGAAAATTGTTAGATAATGTTTGATTAATTTTTTTCTTGATAAATTTGATGAAGGAAAAAATTTTCCATGTTGTGTTTTTTTTATTCTGTTATTTATTTGGATTCTTTTATTTGTTTGCAGATGCCGCAGACGGTTCCATCAGCTACGGGTTTTTCCCCGTCATTTGATTATACAACTTTTCAATTTGACTTGTCACTTCTACCAGATGACTACAATGTAATCAGCACTTCATCCAATACATTGAAACCAACACAAATTAAACAGGAGATACATTCACCAAGACCTGCATCACCTACGACATATCCAAGCCCTCCCTATCCAGGATTAACTGGTGAATTGTCACCGAATTATTCACGAGAAGCTTCACCTGGATATCCAAGCAGTCCATATTATGTTCCGCAAAGTCCACAAAGTGCCCATTTGTATCCAACAAGTCCTGAGCCTATTACAAAACAACCTGTAAAGAGAGAGAAGAGCTTGGATTTACTCGCAATTCTTCAAGAATCTAGGTATGATTGTTGGAATTATTAAAATTTCATTTGTAGATATTTTATATTGCAAGTAACAAAATTATTTGATAACTATTTGATAATTTGATTTAATATCGACGATATTCAAAACATAAATTATAAAGTAAATTCATTCAAACAAAATTCTTAAGGCATGGAATCACAAACGAAAATAACTGAGAAAAAAAATAAATGACTCATGAATGAATGTGAATTAACAATTAATGGAGAAGTATTCGGTGTGAAATTCCAACATTGATACAGGAAAATATGTGAGCATAAGAAAATGGATTTTTTTTATTTTATCAGATAAATTCCCGCTTATTTGTATTTCATATATTAATATAAAGAACATTTTTTTGTTATCAAATTCTTTTTATGAATTGAAAAATCACTATTTTTGGTATTGTAAATTAAAATAATGATGACTAATTACAGACTGTTAGCAGAAAGTCTTGGTTATAAAGAAGACTCAACTGATTGTACCGTACCATCAACCCCACCACGATCAGAAGAAGACATTTATAATTCATTGGACACCGATTTTTTTCCAAAACGTGAAGAAACAACTAATCCATTGTTGAAAGAAATTTTGTTTAAAGAAGAGCCACGTTCAATAAGTTCATCTCTATCATCATCACCAGCACCAAATGATGTTGAAACATCATCAACATCGACATCACCATTGAGAACTCTTCTCTTTAATGATTCCATCAAAGATATTAAAGACACTTCTAATGACAATCAATTGATAATTCCAAAAATTGAAATTCAAGATGATGAACAATTTGCCACAGTTGATCAAAAATTAAGCCGTGAAGAAGAATTATTTAATGGCAACCAAAAAAGTGATCACCAATTATTACGTGAAGTATTACGTGACACAAGTTTTCAACGAAAATATAATTTACGACCAGTTGATCTTGGTAGTGTCGGTACAGGTTATGTTGAAGATATGGATAGCAGTGAATGCGTTGGTGATCTTGCACGTGAACAAATTGAACCAGTATTGAGTCTTGCCATTCAACAATTACAAAAAGATTTTGATAATACTTGTGTGGCACTTGGAATACATCCAGGTAAATCTACCTTACATTTATTACAACTTTATTTCTCTCTAATTCAAATACTCATTTATTCTACTCTAATCATCAATAATTCGATAATAGGTAATGGAATTATATAAAACACATGATTTAGAAGACAAGAACTGTTATAAATATCTGATAAATCTTTAAAAGAAAAATAATATAACAAAAACATAAAATATCAATATGTTGATATAATTCTAGTTTGAAAAATAAATTTATCAATATCTATTTAAAATAGCACATGAAATTCCAGAAAATATTAATCATCCATCATGTTTAGAAACCCTGATAGTTGCACAGTGTTTCTTCCTAATACCTCTCTCATTTCTATACCTCGATTCTACAAAATACACAAGCAAACATACATATATATATATATGTATATATTAAAATATATACATAGCTCGCGGCGATAGTTGTCGCTTGCCGACCGGTTTGCTCACTATTGGTCTACAACTCGCATGATGTCACGCTACGGAATAAGTTATGGAGGCATATATGAAGACTTGTCTCTTCCCTTCTCTCTCTTTTCATCTGCCTTCTTTCCTCCTCTTCTCATATACACATATATATATATATGTATGTATATGAGTGTATATTTTGCCGCGTTACGAAACATATTCATGTTGTTTCCAAGGTCATTAAGTGGCCCTGGTTATTCGGAATCCAACAAACATTTCCGGTATCTCCTCGGTCCACGAATACAATTTTACTTTTTTTTTATCATGGTGATTTTGTTTTTTCTGGCTGTAGATAATTTAATTGATAGAATTGAAGTAGAAATAAATAGAACAAATTAAAAAAAGTGAAATATCAAATTGTTAATGTTGGTTTGGTTTTTTGTTGTTGTTGTTGTTGAAGAACCACGTCGTTGGAGTGCTGCTGATGTTGCTGCTTGGGTACAGTGGGCAAGAAGACAATTACAATTACCATCAGTGCCATTGGAGAGTTTCAATATTGATGGTGAAACATTGGCGTCTTTGACCGAAGAAGATTTCTGTCGTCGTGCACCACAAGTGAGTAAAGTTTTATTTAGAATTTGTGTTCATTCATTTCAATAAATTAATATTGGATTATATTATATTAATATAATAGTAGGTCATCGGTTTCTTTTTTTTTCCCCCAATTCGAATGACGATATAATAAATTCATTTGGTCATTGACGATATCGAGACGGTACTTTTACGTTGTGAAAAACCGGTCAGATTCTCAACTCAACTCATACATTAACTGTATTATATCAATTGAGTTTATGATAAGTACAAAATAAAATATCTTCGTCAAATATTTTTATATGTGAGAGGAAATATTAAAATTTTAATTGATTTGATATAAGGCGAGATAAAATCTTCAAGTATAGAATATAAATATTGAAAATATTTCAATAAAAAGTTTCAAATAATTTGATTTTAATGACATCAATTTTTATCCTGTAATTCAGCGAAACAAAAATAGATAAATTTCAATTAACATTTATTTCATTGTCACACATCATAAATATATTTTTGTATTCTATTCATGAATGTGCTATAAAATACTTGTGAATAGAATTGAAAAGTAATTCGTGTGTTTATCTTTGCAATTACTTATACTGCATTGTGGGAAAACCCTATCGAGTTATATATTAAACTACCTGGCATTTTATTTGGCCTCGGCCACGGTCAGATAGACATACCACGCAATGTGGTCTGATTCCTGTATACTTCCAACGCTACCAGTTCACGATTGCGAGATATACATATACCTAAACGTATTATTCGGACGCTTGGGTGTGAGAGGCAGGAAAGTCCTGGTGAAAGTGAATTTCTCGGAAATCCACGTGCGTCTGTAACGCGTTTCGTCGTAAAACATCAACGCGTTCTTACATACACAAAAACATTTTAATTTTTTTTCTTCATTTCCTTTCATTCCTAGTGAATGTTTAAAATATTTATCAATATAATAAATTCATTAATATCTAAATACTAAATTAAAATACAATATAGCAAATCAATAATTCAAAACCACAATAAAACTGAAATTTATTATTCAACAAAATATAATTAAAACACTTCAAACTATTTTCACATGTTCAAAAAAATCAAACTCATTGGGAGGAAGGACATGAATATCAATAAATTTATTATCCCAATCTTAACAAATTGCGCAAATATATTCATACGAATAATATCAATCTAAATGCGCGTGGGAATAATCGAAAATAAAGATATACAGATGCAAGAATAGAAGTGGAGCAGTGCATTTAATTCACAATAATTCAATCCATTCATCATGTCCAAATCTATTTCACAACAATATAAATGTACAACCAAACACATCTCACATATATTCTTACACACATCTTATCCCATATATTTATATCTAGCAACATCAAACATTGCTAATTTCAATTCCCAGTAAACACGATGAGACATGTCCGTTTGCTCGCGTTCACGCTTTATGTCTCAAGTCTTGAACCAGTTGCATGATCACGAATCGAACTTATGAAAAAGGAATAAATATATCCATATACCAACGTCCTAATACCAAATTTTTTTCTTTATCATCTCACTATTATTTCTTTTTTATTCAACACCGTATGCACAAATAGTATTTCGAAATAGCATGTACATATGAATATAAAATAAATTTCTATACAAATACATATTTAACTCAATCGGTTGCGAGGCCTAGAATTGTTCATGAAGTCTATGGTGGCGTCACGATACATAAAATATCTCGCGCATAACTGCATCTAAGGTGCGTTCATGTATGTATGTATATTAAATCTATCATTCACCTCCTTCATCTTCTTTTTATTCATTTTATTCCATTATTTTTCTTTATCTTCCTTTCTTTGTATTGTATCAACGCATTACCTGGACCCGATGTATTTAATCATATCAAAGAAACTGCGTCATCGTTGGTCGTTTGCCAACGGCACGTGACGTACGATTGGCTGACCAACTATTATTATATATATATATACCTCTGTCTATCTTATTTTTTTTTCTCTCGTTTATTCTCTCTCTCTCTCTTTTTCTTGTCGACCATGCCGAGCAAGTAGGTCACCATAGCCATCGCCTGTTGCGTTCAACCGCTTTCTCTTTGCGGTGTGTGTGGCGTCTCATACTTGGTCGATGAGCAACAAGAAGGAAGAAAGAGAGACACATTCACATGCATATTATGTATATATATACACAGACGAGCGGAATGCTATTTGTTCATTTTTTCTCTTTTTTTTTCTCTTCTTTTTCTTTTTCTTACAATTTTATATTGTATTTATTTGTGTTATTATTAAATTGCATTTGATGAGATGAATGAAATGAGGAGAAAATGGAGTATTGAATTTGTTGGGGATTTTCTTTTTGTCATGATGATAAAGTATTTTTGTATTTGAGGTTGTTGAATTTTATTTAGTCATTTATTTGTGCGTGGTTGATTTTTTTTTTCTTTCTTATCATTCAATCTGTTTTCTTTTTGCAGTGTGGCAGCATGTTACATGCTCAGCTGGAGATCTGGAAAGCGGCTGTTGAGGAATCGCCGCGAAATACATTGGCTGCATCATGGAGTCCAACTAATGTCGTTCAACCTTCTGGTAATGGTGATGCCAGTCCAAGTGCGTCGATGAATAGCGTTGGACCCGCCAGTGTCACAGCATCATCTTGTAACATGGACTTCAGTGATGGTAATTAGATATTTAATTGATTAGATATATTTTTTTGATTTTTGTGATATATTAAATTTGTTTTTCGTGAGGGAATTTTTATTTTTGTTTTATCGTTTTGTGTTTTTGAATTGAAATAAAGATTTTTGGAATTTTTCCACGATTGTTTTGCAGATGAAGAAGAAGATTCAACTGCAACGCCAACACCGAGTGAAGGTGGTAAAATTCGTAATGGTGGTTCACACATTCATTTATGGCAATTTTTAAAGGAACTTTTACAAAGTCCTGGAGTTCATGGGTCATGTATACGTTGGTTGGATCGTACCAAAGGTGTATTTAAAATTGAAGATTCCGTACGTGTTGCGCGTCTTTGGGGCAAACGTAAAAACAGACCGGCAATGAATTACGATAAATTGAGCCGTAGCATTCGGCAATATTACAAGAAAGGTATCATGAAGAAAACAGAACGAAGTCAAAGGTTAGTCTATCAGTTCTGTCATCCATACAGTCTGTAAAAAATTGTTGAATATAATGCTCGATTATTGTTCCACAATTTGGCCGGAATTATTTTTAATTCAATGGAAATTTATACTCTGTTTTTGTGGAACTATTATCGAGAAATCTATTTTTGGATTTGAAAACGAGAAACAAATGGAAAGAAACAAAAAAAAATAACGGGCTTCCGGTTCTTTCTTATGTGGGAAAGATCCATGCAAGATATTATCGTGTGATTGTGATATAATTGGATGAATGATGAGGAATTGATGATGAATCGCGACAAAAATTTTGAAAATTATTGTTGACATTTTTAACGGTGTGTCTGCATACAATTGAAACAATTCTTTATTTTTTTTTCTTTTTGTTCGTTAATTATTTTAATTTAATCCATCGTGATTGCTTCATAAGTTTCATGAATGCAATCACGATTGGGTAATTCTCGTACGCCTATTTTCGGCGATTATATTATTATTCTATTATTATAATTAATTTTATGTTTGATTATTAAAAATAATTTAGTATTATTTCTTCAATTATTAACAATTTGACAATAGTAATTGGCAATGTGAGAGGAAGGTACGTCTTTGATTTTTCGTTTGTTTGCAAATTTATTATATCTAAACCCTTACTCACAATATTTTATCAAATGTTCATAAGCAACAATTTTATTATTCTATCCCTATCAATTATTATCGATTAATTACTATTTTTTTTTCTCTTTTAATCTTTCGAGCTTGCAGAAGTTTTCGTGTAATGTTTGTCGGGCCAACATTGTGGCTGCTCCGTTGCTCAGAAAAAAACCTGACAAATTCAAGGTTTAAATGAAAACAAAAGTGACAGAAATTCTGTTCATTTTCTTTACATTGTCAAGTTTATTATGAGCAACTCACTCGTGTGATTTTATTTGCGCGGAACTTTTCGTAGCAGTATTATTGCCATTGTCACAATCTAAGTGGGACCGTTTGTGGAAGAAAAAAAAAGTAAAGGAAATGCCAATTGAAAGAAAGAAAAATGGGAGAAATTAATTTTTTGTTTTGATAAAATGCTTCTACTTAAATTGTCGACAGAGTGAACATTGCGGAGCGACATAAAGCTCGATTTGGTCCGATGATTTTTTGATCCCATATATCTATGATATATTAAGTGTATGTTCCATGAACGAATTAAAATTATTAAGGAATAAATAATTATTTTGAGATTAATAATGTATATGATGCATATTTATATATATATATTGAATAAAAATGACTCACGTGAGTTATTGACATCAATTCTGATATAAATAATCCAATCATTATTACTTGCAATAATAATTATTACCAATTACTAATTATATTGATTATTTATTAACTAATCTTTGAAGTTATTCTATTCAACTTAATAATTCAATTTAATATTGTTTCTCGCAATCTGCAAACGTCCATTATTATTACATTATTATCAAGTTATTTTTAATTCGTTTGGTAGGAAAACGAAATATTTTTGATTCTTAAAATTTATATATCTACATTTGTGTTTGATTATTATTATTATATATATATATTTTTTTCATTTATTCAATTGAGTTATTTATGTGCTTTGTCGTTCTGTATTTGTAGTGCGTGAGAAAATTGAATTTTCCATTTTTTTTTTCCTTTTCTCTTTATATCTATGATTATTATTTTGTATATAGAATTTGTTTATTCACAAATTTAAGAAATGTATTCATTACCATATTGTTTTTTTTTTTTTCTGTTCATTCTTTATTTGTTCGATATTCTTTTTTTTCTTTTCTGTCGATAGCTTCTATCGAGATCGCGTGCACGGTGAGAAAATACATAAATATATATTTATATATGTATGATAATTTTTTTTTTATTTATTTTTTCGATATGTGAGCAATACGTGACCCGTTTTTGATCGCGCGTGATTCACGATACGCGACGGAACATAAACATATATATATATATATGTATAAAAATATATTTATATACATATATGCAAAGCAAACGCCATTGCGCATGTGTAACAGGCCAAATGAAAATGTCGAATTCTGTGTACACGTCATGAATACATGAGATTAATGTGAATCTCAAAAGGTCGATGCTGGTGGCGGTTGTTTGGTGTGTGAATAATTTAATCACGTTGATATATATAATCATAAAGTTACAAAATTTACCAAATGACAATTTAAAATTGTGTATGTTTTTACACTTAAATATTGCCTTGAGATTATAATAATTAATTGATACACAAAATTTACAAGAAATAATTCTCACCATGTACAAAAGAGTAAGAGAAAAAGGAATTAAATTCAAGATAATAAATGGAAAAAGCAAAAAATAAAAAGAAATGTTTACATTAAAAGTGCCTAAATTAAAATTAAATGTATTGATAATGTGAATTTATTTTGTTAAAAGTTTTCATGAGACAATATTGAAATGAAAAAGAAAAAATTTATGTTACTAGTTGGTGAAAAAAGAAAATTTGTCGAGAGATTTATTTTTAATAATTCGATATGAGCGATATGATGAAAATAAAAATGCCAAATTTTCCATGCATTGATATATATATATATATATCTATGTAATAATATTTCATTGAAAAAATTGAGTTCAAGTTCAATAATGTAAGAGAGGTCAATAGGGTTATACGCATTGGATTTAAATACACATCGGGTACTCGAATCGCATTGATAGCCACGTAATTTTCGTGTCGTTTTACGCGTAGGGTGGTATGGCGAGAAACTTTAACAAGGCAAATGAGAGAGGAAGAAAGACACCAAAGTTCATCGGTCTTTAAACTAAAAACGAAATGCGTATGTGCGCGCAGTGAACGAATCGACACACAACGTTTACATAATGGGATCGTAAAGTGCGCGTGCTACGATACGTACTTATACTCGGGTAACCGGCGATGTTGCACGTCGCATTAGCGGCATATATTCTTGTTTCCTCTTGCGCCTGATCTTAAATGCCCACTCAGTATATATACTCTAACGAAAGACCTCTACCGTCTTATTTCCACTGAATTAATTTAGAGAAAAATATTTAATTTCATTTAAAGAATAAGAAAAATAAGAATAAAAGAGCAAATTTACGCCAACGTGTATTAAATAATTGTAATTATTTTATCTACTTATTTTTTTGTTCATCTTCATCGTCAACAGTTTCACAAATTAATTCCAAAGCAAATGTGAATTAAAGTAAAAACTAAAACGTAAAAAGATCCAGAAATAATTTTTATTTTCGTCTTTTATATTTGATGACAACATTTTTATTTATTCATTTAGTAAGAAAAATTGTATTTTCAACTGATTCTATAATGCAAATATCCATTTCACGTAGTCCTACAGGATAATTGTTATTATAATTACTTTTGTATTTTATTACTACAACGAAAGAAAAAATTCATCCTCTGGCTTTTTAATGTTGTTCTTCCTCAAAATAACATACTACGTTATTATTGTAAATGATTGTCTATTGTAAATGTTCCAATGAGTAATTTTTTCCGCACTGGAAAATCACAATATATCTATAAATAGATAATTAAATGATTGTCACTACGAAAATTGGAAGAAAATCAATAATTTATCCACATGTAATTCCAAACATTTATATATTTATGAATACAATAAAAGAAAAATATTTAATAATTGTGAGCCGAATATTATATACATCTGTAAAACATAAATTAAAAACGCTCTCTGTATTATAAATATTTTCTCATCAAAATAGAACTAAATAACATACATATACCACATACGTATGCTAAATAAAAAAAAGACAACTGAAATTAAACATTCAATGTTTTTGTTTGTTTTTTTTTTTTTGATTCTTTACCTTTTTTTTCTTCAAATAAATTAAAAGAGAAATCTGTATAAAACCATTGTGTCAGCACATTTAATTATTCCATCCAATTCCATCTTACTCAATTGTCGATTTAAATTACCACCTGGTGTTTAACATTATATATTAATGCATATACATAATAAATATACAAGTAGAATATAAGAACATAAACGAAAATTAAAAGCAGTGACATTAATTGCCCAAAAGTTTCCAAGTGAAAGTTTAATAATATTCTAAATACAACACAAAAATATTTAGCATAAACGATCATATTGAAAAAATTATAATCAGCATCACAATCACAACAACAATCATATGAACTCTACCTACACTAAATATTATAAATACACATTTATTTAAGTACCATTATGTATTAAAAATTAAATAATGAAATCATGATTCATATCTGCAGAAAATCGCGCAATCATTGCATATATAGAAACATGTGAATGCAATTCGATTCTAAAATTGTTTTTTATTATTTATTTACTTATTTCACAATATCAACATTATTATTACGATTATTTTCATTGAATATTTTTCTTCTTTTCATTACAAATATTCCTTCCTGGAACCAGATGAAAGCCTTTGCGTTTGCGGCGTCGCTTAAAGTACAATGGATCGTAGATATACACATATATATCTGTATTTATGTATATCTATGTATGGATATACATATATGTATGCTGCTGATGGGGGCTCATGGGCCATAGTACGAGTATATAGAAAGAGAAAGATAAAGGAGACTCGGCGGGTCATAAATTCAGTCAGAAAGTCGGCGCGCGCGTTCGATCGAGAGGGAAACTCTTCTCGTGTGGGCCTCGCGGCATTCCAATTCTAGGTGGGAATAACACGCGATAAATATGTATATATATATACAAATATCATTTTATTCCATTTATTTATTTATATTTGTATTTCATGTCGTTGGATTTTAGTGCGAAAGACGAGTTCTGCCAATATCATCAAACAGTGGGACATTTAAATTGCCATTACACCACAAAATGCTCTCGACTAATAAAATTGGTAAATAAAAATCTAAATATGTGAAATTTAAAACACAGAATAAGGAAAAAAATCCAACTTTTGTATAACAACAAAATATAATTATACAATATTTATTTCATTTATTTGCAATTTTTGTCTCACATATTTCCAAATTATTCATTTACTAAACAAAATAATATGAGAATTTTTTTTATTTACATTCTTGTTTAGTTAAAGCTCAACTAACTGGTCGCGTGATTTTCGTGCGAATCAGATGCTAAAATAGAAGGCGGTAAACACCCTACATATACAATTTTAAAAATTTTTTTATCTTATGTATAACTACAAAAGAGGCATCGATGAATATGTGTACTTGGCCATTGGTGGGCGTCTCTTTGATGATTTACGACATTATAATCGTACAATTAATCTAACACCTTGTTGCAACAACACCTCGACCGCAGGTTGAAAGAACCCGAGTGTTCGGGGTTGTCGGAGATAAGCTCAACGAAACGAAGAGGAAATAAACGAAAAAATAAAGGGAAGCAGAAGAAAAAAAACAAAATTAAAAATATATGAAACATAATAATGAAACAAAAATAAAAAAATAATAATTTCCAGCGACTGTATCAGGTAAGTATGTATATACCTATATATTAAGATATACCTACTCGAACTCTTTGAATCGATTATTATATTATACTCTTGGGTTCTTCATTTCATCGGATAACCAACGTCGGTACATTACGAATAATTCATATATAAATATAGATATATATGTGTGTATATATAACGTATAGATGATCTTAAAGGAATATTTATAGGTTTAGAACGTTTTATACTCGCAACAGAGTGTTCTTTCTTGGTTTATTTGACGAGGAACTTTACTTTATCTTTTGTCGTGTGAATATTTAATCATTTTTTTGTGCTCTGTATTTTGTGTTTATGAATTGTCACGATTTTTCACACGAATAAGAAAAGGAGGGTAATTATAATGGAATTAGAGCGAGGCATATTCGAGTGTTTTAATTTATTTTATTATATGATGAGTGAAGTAAAATCATGAGGTAATTAATTTTATTTAAATTTGGTGAGAGGTGATAATTACCAGGTGTAATTGATCAATTTTGTAAGGGTACTGTGGATGTTATAATTTTCTGCATAATAATTTTACTCGACTATCATTCACTAATATTTCATTCTCTGTTACATGGAAATAAATAAAAAATTTGAACAGATACAATAAATATGGATTTGTTATTAAATTGCTCAAGTGAATAAATAAATCGAGTGGAATCAAATGGAATATTTGGTTGCATTAATATTGCGAATATATATTGAGATATTGTAGCAATATCTTAACAATTTATATATGTTTATCTTTTCTTTTCAAGTCTGAAAGATAGCGGAAGAGTGAGCAAGATAGAGAAATGAATAGTTTAGTAATAAAGGCGGCAAGAGACATAGTGTAGAAAAGATAGAGGGAATAAAAGAGAGGGCGAGAAGGGAAAATATGAGTACATGCAACGATGTATGTATGTATATGAAAGAGTCGAGAGGTCGAGTCGTTAATGATACGGATAAAGGGCGAGGCGCGCATATAAAAGGCGCGAATGCCGCCGCGCGCGTTCGTACAGCGCGAGAGAGTACGCGCGAGCGCGGGCGCAATGCCGGCCCTGAATATGTTGCGCACCGATATAAATCCGAAGGTTAACGGGTATACGCTCGAATTATGGAAACCGAAGATAAAAGGTAATCACTATATGGGTAGAAGGGGACTTAGGAGTGCAACACACACACACATACACATCCATTTGCGAATGAAGTAGATTTGTGTGTATGTGAGGCAGTTTGACCGCGCTCATAGATTACACAGGAAAGAAAAATTATTATATAAATAAATGATACGATGAATGGCAAAAAAAAAAAGAAATTCAACTGACCTAGAGCAGTCGAAAATTTCGATTAAATTGCCGGACAATTTTGTTTGATATTTTGATTTTTGTTTCATTAAAATCCAATTTGATTTTGTAAATTAATGTTACGCAATTTTTCTTATTGTTCTTAACGAGAAATAAATTTGAACTGACTCCTCTTCTCGATAAATACGAAAAATATTTTATCATAATGATAAATTTGTTGGCTGAATAATTGTAGTTTATAGAAAAATGTAATTGTCACGGTGAAGGTAAATAAATATGATTTGTTTGATCTTCAATTGAATAAATTATTTTTGTATTGATCAAATTGAGAAATAGTTTGATAGGTAATGTCAGATGGAAATGATGAAATGGTGTCCAAGAGAGTTCGGGAAAGGGAAGGGTTGCGATTAAGGGAAAAAAGACGACGTTAAGTTCGCCATATGTTGCTCGCTGTGCAAATCTATATACAGATATACAAGTGTGTATTTCCAGTCGGAGTAATTCAAGTGATCTTCGTGTACATATACCCATAGACTGTGTATTGTCTTCGCAAAACGACGAGGCACCCCCGCACAAGAACGATCGCGCGTGCTCGCGCCTGTTTGATCCAAGGACAACAACATTCTCCGCAAAACTAATTGCCAAGTAAAATTACATTTATATGTATATAGATATATATTGTATATCTGTGTAGAGAAAATATACAGAATTTATTTGTCGTTGGTATTAAAAACAATGTGAAATTTATTGCATTGGCAGCAAAAAGAAAAATGAATTGTAAAAGTTTAATTTTAATTGCATAGACTGAATTAATGTTGAATAATTAGCAAGAAAATTTTATTATGAATTGATTTTTTAATCTCCATCTCAATAGTCGAGATAAAATTTCAACAATTAAATAGAAATTATTCAATAATTGGAATTTCATTACAAAATAAAAAAATTGAATTAAATTGTTACATTACATCAAACCATAAATATAATCAAATTAATTTCACCACTCTAATATATCAATTTTCTCATTACATAAATTAATATATTTATAAACAAATGCATGTACATCTTTAATAATATATAATAAAGATAAACGAAGACAAAAATTGGGAATAAAAATAGCGAAAAAAAAGAAAAACAAAATCCAATATAGTAAAACAAAATAAATTATATGTGAAATCCGATATTGAAAATAAGTTTTGAATATATAGCCAAAGGCGTCGGTTCCAAGTGAATAATAGGGTGTAGGTGCAAAGTGCGCTTTTCTTCCCTCTCGAATAATATAAAAAAAAAACATTCTCACAACACCAACGACGTGTTCTGTTATATTTTGCACTGTGGTTGATTGTACCCATATAAACCGACAATGTGTACGTATATAACGACGATGGTCGAGCACGGGGCCTGCGGTGCCGGTGTGAGCATGCCAACGTAAAACGTTGTAATCCAAACTACTAGTGAGAATGAGAAGAAGAGGAAGAGGAGAAGGGATAGATAAAGAGCGCGTGATGAAAATAAAGATATAGAATGAAAGTGCGAGAGAAAGAGAAGAATATGAAGATGACCTGTAAGTCTTTTCCGCGATGACGTTCAAAAAAATTGTTGAGAAAATGAAATTGAAATTACAGTGGTTGCGACCTCACCGCTGTGGATAATGGCCGGTAATGATGCTCCCTACTATATAGATATATTAGATATAAACTAAACTTATGGTGTTTCGATTATTTTTCACTAAGTTTCTCAAACCATTCTTCTTTATCTTCATTCAATTTTTTCATTTTGTTTTATCTCTTTTTTTATTCGAGATATAAAAATAAAACAATGCATTGTAAGGATAGAAGGAAAATAATAAATGAAATATATATTTATCAGATAAATCGCGACAATTTATTGTTAACTCGATGAAATTATTAGAATTATTCAGCGTTTTATATTCATAGTCATGAAGAGGGAGTTTCAATATGATAATATTGTAGACATACTTGTAAAGCTGATATAGGAAATGACTGGTGGCTCTTTGAAGTTTGTTGCGATGATCGACACGATAAATAAATCCTCTGTGAAATTCGATTTATTGTTTGTGATAGACGTTATTTTTGTTCTTTATACATTTATTTTATTTTTATATTTAAGTGTACTGGGAAAATTATTGTTGTCTGCTAGACGAAATTTTATGCGCGATAATTTCTAAGATATTAAACAATTTTGGGAGATGTAAAATAAGCCAAGAAATTTTTTTAATGATAAAAAGAATTAGAAAATAAAATAATGCAACTCATTGACATTATTTCATTGATTGAATTGCACAATTATATTCAAATGAATTCCTGATAGTTCTCCATTTTCTTTGAATAACTATAAAGAAACTGTAAAACTTGTTAATTATTAATACAATAATGACCTGAGAATGTCATTGCTAACGAGCTAGAGATATATTGAGATTGATCAGTACTCTTCTACAATAATATTTATATATTTATATTTATATATAAATGTATTTTATGGTAATAATAATGATGTGGTATATCGAATATGGCAGTGATAAAGTGTATACTTATGTGCATAGAAAATGTTATGTGTGCCCTTAAATTTTCTCTAAATGGCGACAAAAAATTGTTGCGAAATCTCGACACCTTCATCTCTGTGCTGTTGAATCGAAGAGGCCCCGGTGTGCGACTCTTTGCCACACCATTTTCCACGACGTGCCAATGCGAACATAAATCCAAATTAGCGCCAACATATCGCCCGAGATCCGACGATCGATCGGATATTCTTCTTCTTCCTCCACATACAGCACCTTCTTCTTCTTCCTCTCCTTCTTCTTCTCCTGTTTCTTATTCTTATTCTTGTTCTTGTTCTTATCCTGTATATACAGATGCGACTGTACTTTGCGCCCGTATCGTACACATAACAAGGGATTCTAAATTGAAGGGTTTTTTTTTTTCTTCATTCGATGTTGTATCAGTGTGAATTGTAACTCTCGTTGCATTCAACATGAGACAGAAAGGTGGAACATCTTATGGAGAGATGAGATTCATTTCATTCAATGATGATATCTATTGTTGCAATTGATAAATAATTATTTGTATTGGATTAATAGTCGTTGATAAATTAAATAATAGAAAAAAAAATAATGGTATATTGAAAGATTGAAAAATTGACATTTTTATTCATGAAATATTTGGAAATTTACTTTTTTCAGGTCAGATTTATGCCATTGATTTATTTACAATCGATGATACAGTTGCATTGAATACCATCAGGTAATAATAATAGTTTACTAACAGTTGGAACGTTGTGATCTGTATTACCAACACATTATCCTAAGAAGTTAAATAAATGATGAATCTCAGGTGAACAGAGAGATGTCTCCATAGAATGGATTTGAAATACGCAAAAGCACAAAAAAAAACGATATAATGAATCTCATTCAAACAAGAAGAATAGAAATTAGCAATTACTATTCCATTATGTTCATAAAAATGAATAATTAATAAACATTTTCAAACTGGTAGACTGACAAACTGTAAATTTCACGTATCCATGTCATCATCAAATATAAATCAATGCCAAGGGTAAATTCTGACCTTTTGCCCTAAATTATTATCAAAATAAAATTCTACATTTATTATTTCATCTGAAATACTTTGTCTTATCCCTCGCGCTTTACCAAATCCATATGTTTAATATACCTGAGGCAAAAATAAAGAAAAAATGGAAGCAAATGACTCGAGGGTGGCAGAGTGATTTCCAACATTTAGTCCACCCCTATATAGACGTCACAATAAAGCGAATAGTAGAAGTGAGGGTGTATATGAGAGAGATACTCTGTAGTGAAATGAGAATTGTCGACAAAAACCATCAGTTTTTCGCGTATTCACTAAAACCCAAGTCACCACGAGACATTTCTGATTTCCCCCGAGTATAAAAAAGCGAATCCGAGAGCGTCACCGCCATGTGCGCGAGCGTTTCAGCGGCCAACGCACTCTCTTTTTCTTTCTTACATCAGTATATAGCACTTCGCCCTCGTCCACACGATGCTTTCGTGGGCTCTTTGTTCCTTATTCCCGAGACCCTTGACTCCAATGCGCCCTTTCACCAACCATCGTTTGCACTGTTCTCTTGCTTCTCCCTTTTCTCATACTTTTTTCTCTCTTTTCATTGATCCTTCTCTCACTTTTTCACGAGCTTTCACTCTCCCTTTCTCTTTATTTTATATATAAATATACACGTCTTCTTCAACGTTAGCTTCAATCTCGAGCAAAGTACTTTGTGTTTCATCACTATACAAGTACATATATATATATATATATATATATATATATATATATATTCTCGACATTATGGGGGAAAAGAAAAATATCTTCCGATTTTATTTCTGTAGATGAAGGAAGAAATGAAGAAAATTTTTCGAAAAGGACAAATAGAGGGATGAAGAATATAATTAGATTTTATGTTTCATTTTGTTTAGTTGTCAAATTGAGTTTGTTGAGTTGACATAGTGGGCTGTAATAATAACCGGAAAATAATTTTCTCGGTCAACTGATATTTGTGGAGTGTTAGGTGGACTAATTATTATGGTTAAAATAGCAGTGAAATAATTTTAGGTATAATAAATTGTGACATTTGACGGTGTAATTAAACAATTAAATATGGTTCTACATATGATGATGGATGAGACTGTAAATTGTGTGAGGTGTTTGTGAACCTGTTCGATTCAGTTGCATAAATATATTTGGAAATATGAAATGTTTTATCAAAGTAAAATTATAATATGGACGTTGGACATGACATTGAATGAGAAAATATTGATCCAATTTTTTACATGGCTGTGAATATGTTACAGAATATTCCATGGGTATATTATTTATATTTTTTAATGGTAAAATGAGTAATGTTTGATGTGTAATTTGCGAATGATTCATTTCTATATTCGATCACAGATGACACACGAAAGTTACCCCACACAAATTTCAGTTTGTCATTTCATTGCCAACAACTTTTTTCGGAGCTTTTTCTCGTTAATTCATAGTCAATTGGTTGATCGACATATATACATTCTCCGGATTCCATTTAGAGTTATCACTTTTTTTTTTATACGAAAGTAAATAGTGGCATTGCCAAAATAAAAATGAAATAGATTGGTGCTACAATATTTTTATATATTTGGTTTTTCTAAAGTGCTAAAGAGGATTATTCAACGCTTTTAATGCAGTGAAACGATTTCAATAAATCATTGAATTGAATTCTATCATAATTGATTAAACAAACAATAGAAACCAATTGAATCACACCCAGAATATAATGTATAAAGAATGACTTCAACACTTTCCCTAATCGATCGTCGTGTAGAAAAAAAAATTCAACCCCTTTCAACAGTGTAAAGAAACATGAGGGTCTCTATGACCCAGGTCAGTAATTCTAAAGTTAATGGTAATTACTCACAATGTCAGAACTCTACCTAGAATAACCACCCGAATTTTCCAAACAACCCTCTGTGTCCCAGAACATCAAAATAACAGATATAAACCCCAAAAAAAAAATTCCACTTTCCATAATAAATTATATCACCTTCACACCCAACAACAATTTTCAAATCCAATCAATATTTTCTCAATCTCTTCAAATATCTTCAACAAATCTAATTTTAATTTGACAATAATAAATTACACAACATCAACAAGTACACAATCTTGAAAATAATATTGTCCAAGGTTATCCTAGTCCCCGATATTTTATCCCAGTTGAATTGTTACGTAACCATAAAATTAAGTTATCTCACTAGCTAAAAATGGATACTAACCTCATACATACATATCCATATCCGTCCATCTATCTATTGCTGCTATGTAGCAAGCCCAACAGCCGCACAGTCACCCTGTGCAGTGTGATGGATCGATCTAAACGGTGAGGGGTAACAGAGCGTAAAACCAGTGACTCATGGGGCCAGAACTATATGAGTTTGCACGCGGCCCACAACCAACTGAATATACCACATCACACACGATATAAAATGAATCACACAATCTTTTTTTACCCACAAATTTTACAACCCCATGTGATACACAAAATCCAACTTGCAAAAAAGGGTTATAAATAAATAATTTACACAACATGCACCAACAGAAGAAACAAAACAAAATAAAGAAGAAAAGCATTGATAGATATTTATTTACATTTTTTTTTCAACACAATAAATTTGTCATTCTTTCACAGAAGTGGATAAAAAAAATATAATTCCCCAGGTATATATAAATATAATGTTGTGGGGTTTTAATTCATTATGAATTGTGTATACGCGTATACTTATATTTCTTTTATCCAACATTTGTCAACTGATTAAATGTGCTAAGGTATACTAGCATCGTGTGTACGAGCATATCACTATAAATCTCACACTCACGGCGTATATCTCAAGGGGAAGGTCTGACTTATGCCCGTGGTATTATCGCTGACGTGTTCGTATATAGCCACCCGCCACTTCATCACATTCACCTCAGTATCAACATATATACACACAAAATACTTAGATATTGGATATAGCAGTGTGTTATTGTGTTATTATGTGTGTATTGTGTTAGATAGTGATGCCATCAATTTTTTTTTCTCTCATGTGTGTATGGTAAATAGGAATAAATGTATAGTTAAATAGAGGACATGACTAGCAACGTGACGCATTTCGTCTCACAACGTGGGTTACTCACCGCTACCGACGCTTCATCGATCGTCCATTTGCGTCGCTTCATTCGTGTCCGTCGTCCGGTCACTACATACATTCATGTATAAATGTATTTATGCATCGCTTTATTATACCACTTGTTCACGTTTATGTAACAACACCTGAGTTTATGTATTTCATGGGGTATGTTAAAATTAAATTTTAGGATATCTTCATTTTTAATTACTCACTGATAAAGTTATTGATATTTTTGTCTTGTTTATAGTTTCAGTAATCATCAATTGAAGAAAGACAAAATTACAAAAGTTCAATCAAGATAATAAATTTACTTTTCACATAATTATCAATAGTTTTCCATAGAATTATTCAAATTCATGAAATTTTCATTATTTTGGTGCATCAAACTCTGCTCTACAATTTCATTTTAACATTTCTCGTTCAAATAATCTTCAAGCATCTTAAAAGGAGAAGAATCTAAAATGCCACTTATAAAATATCCACTTAATTATTAAATGTTGAATTTTAGATGAGCCTTTATAAAAGCATCTTTCGCATACCCCAATCAACTGTTCCATCCTTAACAACCTCCTTCTAGTAATGTAGACCACATTTGAAGGTGGCGCATCCTTTATCAGTGAAAGTGTCTGAAGTATTGGAATTTAGCTCGATGAAATATTTGCGGAGACCACACACACACTCGCATTCACATACTGACATAGAGGTGGGTTATGAAACAGCCTGTTGCACACACCACATAGTAACGTTCAAAGTGTTGCAAATGTCAGTACTTCCTCTACCCTACGTCATCTACTATTATTTTGGCTATTTTAACCGTCTTAGACAGGGCACTAACGAGCAGACATTTTATGACTTAATTCAAACCAACTTGACGATGCTGGTGAAGATTTTTTACACGTCAATGCTGCATCAACACCATAAATCTATTCTCATGTCCTCAATCATCTTCATATCGTCAATTTCATTTGAATCAGACGGAATATATAAATCTCTTATTTAATATTCACATTCCTGTGAATGACAAGCGATAATAAAAGTATAAAATAATTCGTCAACAAGTACAATAAATATTTAATATCATGAGCAGAATTTTATGAAGAATATTGTGAAGAGATTAAAATCCGAATTACCCCAGGCTTTTGCAATTCATACAAGACAGTGTTTTGATACTGCGAGTTGATCGATAAATGCTGATGGATATATTTAGACATTAGCTGTGAAATATCTCGGTGAATACACAACATTCCAACACTATCATCACAAAATATCCCCCACTATATCCCAACTGTGTTTCACACCCATCAGTACGTTATTAAAATTACCAGACAGTTCTCACACTACATTTTTACAATACTTTCGCATTCGATATCAACTCCATCACCTGCATTTATCCCAATACTCTCCATGAATAAAATATCTATTAAATCCTAATGAAAGAAAAAGTAATAAATAAAAAAGAAAATTCCTGTGAAATTTCACCTCTAAAAATACATCCCACAAACCTCTTCAAGTTAAACTCCAGCTGCACAAGTAGTTACAGTAAGTATTATAGTCAGACATCACAAGAATTCCAATGAGCATGAGAGAAAATGTCAGGAAAAAAAAATTCCATCCTCTCGTACAATTTAATTCTCTTTCTGTATCAAATAATTGCATTTATCATCACCGATCCATTCGATTCAATATTCAATTTTTCATAATTTGGGTGAATGCATTGAAAATTGTTCCATGACACTCTGTGCATGACACAATGTTAAATCTGAATGTGACAAACTGAGCTGGCGCGTATAAAACCATTGTGTCGATTTTGTACGCCAATATCTATCTATATACATATCTTTCTATGTATATAATACAGATGTATATGTATATGCACATAACTATGTTCGGAAAGTAAAGTTCGTAAGCGGATTACAGAGGGACAATCGCGGTAATACGTATATCGGTTGTTTTGCAGCGATACTGTTGAGCACGTTCGTGCATGTACTATCGAATTTCGTCTGTAAAAAAAAAAATTCTACATATACACATATACAATGTACCTACAAACACGCGCATATATATATAACAACTAAAACTTTTGTCACACAACCTCGATAACAAAAAAAAAGAAGAACTAATGAATATTCTATTTACAATTCATTACCATGTAACAACACACTCACAATATAAAAAATTCATCCAATAATATATTTTCTCCTATCACAAACGACAAAAGAATTTTTTTCCTCTATAAATTTATTCAATAAAGAATAAAATAAAACCCAAATTAATTCATCTATGTTCAATCAATAACTTACTAAATTGATAATACGAAACAAACATATTTTCCTTGCTATTATTTATTTTTTATTTACAATAGAAGATAATAATAAATGTCGGTATCGAGGTAACACGGAGTTATGATCAAGTTACGGTCAGACCAAGTTGACAGTTAGTAGAAGCTATGAAGTGTAAAAGAAAAAAAATAGACGAAGAAAAAAAAATATTGAACTGAATAAAAAAAAAAGAGGGAAACGAAATAAAACAAGTGTTGCGTAAATCAAACGCGATTTAACGTGTTTTGCATTTGTGTATATAGATATAGTGAGTTTATTGAACACACGAGTAGTCACAAACACACAAACGTAGTTGAACTGTTCACATTGTTGACAATATAAGTTGTAACTGGTTGAAGGTACTCGATGCAGCGCTGGCGACCTCGTACACTACCATTAGGTTAAAGTGAGGGCGGTAACCCTCTGTGCATCTGTGTCTATATGTGTAAGAGAGTATAGACATGAAGAGCAATCAATCCATGTGTGTCATGGCGTTATATATCACATTGTGTGCTTGTGTATTTGGACATTCGGTTGGAAACGGATGTTAGAAGTGAGGGGATAACCAATTGGAGTTCAACTATGAGATTGATATCGATCGAATGTGCTGTTTGATGGACAGACAAAAGGCCTTTAGATAATAAATATCTATAAATATATATATATATATATATATATATGTACATATAGTTGATTGATAATTATTATATATTTGTATGTTTCTTTGGCATATGAATGAACTGAGGTCAAGAGCTTGGTAAAATGATTTCATGACATCAATAGAACATTTATCTGATGAGTTATTATCAACATTTTTCTCATTATGATAAAGGTCTCATTTATTTCTTTTGTTTTTCGTTGCGTGTGTATCTGTGATATTGACAAGGGAGATAATATGAATCAGCTGTGATATATTGAATGGAAAAAAAAATGGAAGATATGAAAAAGAAATATTGGTGGTTGTCTTGGATAATTATTTTTTTTTCAAATATTTATTTGTTTCATTCGTCATCTTTGTATCGTTTAATAAGTCATGAAGTGATTAATTTTTTTTGAGAGTGATGGGGAGGATTTTGAGTATTGATGAATGATATTGTGACGTTTAGGAACTGAATTTAGTTTAATATTCCGGATGGTAGTTTGATTTGCAGTTTTTAAAACAGGTTAGAATCTGTTTCGTCTCCTTTAATGTGATGAAGAGCATTAGATAATTTCGACTACTTGGAGGGGAGATAATTTTTTTTTTTGTGTGGTATGAGGAATGGGATTAGTGAGGGAAAAAGGTGGAAGACAATGATAAGACAGCACACTGAAGCAAACAAAATACTTTATTGTTAGATATTATAGTACATTACGTGTAGCCCGTGACACATTAAAACAGACCATTTAGTATATCCTAAATAAATAGCCCTTTTGCATCAAATATTTAACCAACCTTGATATGACAATCGCAAAATGTCGCTTTCAATCCCTCTTACATTCTCTTTATTCATTTTTATTCTATTTTTCACTTTTCTTCAAAACTCTCGGTCGTTCTCTCTTTATTATTATTTGTAATCATTTTCTTTTCTTTTACCTTCTCCATTCTAATTCAATTATCATCATCCAATTTTTTATTATTCACTCAATCCATAATTCTCTCGCATTTTAACAAGCCAATTTCATAACGTCGTGCGATTTCACGTATAACAGGGGGTTTAATAATAATTGGGGTGGGTCACAGGGGCGAATGGGAACACGGGGGGAAGGAATGCAAAGTGGGATGAGGAAGGTTAACTTTTTTTCATTTCCTTTTTTTTTCGGGAGAAGAATAGTCACAGTGTTCACTTTTTTTTTCGATAGAAAAAATATTCTCAATTTTTATTCCAGGATCGCTCTCTAACGCTCCTCGCCTCGACTTTTATTCATTATTATTTTTTTTTATTATTTCCACCTTTATTTGACATTGGCGTATTTTTATTTTTATCAGTATATTACTAATCATTTTTTCGATTATTTTCGCTCCCTCTCATGGAAGGGGAGGAAGTAGTAGAAGAATCCCTCAAGTCTGTCAACAAACACACGATATTGATATATTTTTATTTTGTTCTACATTAATTTAATAAGAACAGAAGAAAAAAATCAGAAATAATATCAAGCAAAATTTTCTGAGCTCACATTTACCCTCTTTATCTCTCTTTATTTTTTTTCCTCATTTTATTTTATTTCATTTTATTTTATTTTTTATCCTTTCATTTTCATTTCTATTGGGAAGAAAAATTGAATGGGTTTTTTGTGTGCATTTGTTGAGGCAAACCATGGAAAATTCCATATCGATCGAGTACAACTGCGACACTCCTTCGACAATTGTCATTTTGCAATGATCCTGTGCCACAAACACATACACATCTCCATATAAATATATACACACATATATAATTATTATATGCATTTAGCATAAACAAATAAATTTATATATGTGTACACAATAATATATGTTTGTTTTATTATTTGGCGTAGTCGAATAATGGCACAAAATTACATTTAACATGTGTTTGTGTGACACGTATGCACATGTACTGTGTTAAGTTTACGTATGTATACAATATGCTACAAATATAAGTCACAGGCCAAACATTTCGTAGTACAACACAGCACAATCATTGTCGTATCATTATCATTACCGTTATTCATATTTATTATTAATGATTATTGATATTGTTAATTTTATTAGCAATTATCATTATAAGTTAATTATCAATTATTATTATTTTTAAGGATCCATTATCTTTATCCTCTGTCACTTCAATTATCATTTTATTTGATGGTGAATATTTATTGATGCTGCATCATTTTCAATTATTCATTTCACAATGCTGTGCTGTTTTTCTTCATGATATTTTATATTCTGTTTTTCCTATTTCTGACTTTGAGTTTAATAATAATTCAATTGTAATAATAATAATGATAATAATAACATACAATATGTAATATTAAAATTGACCAGATATATTCTATTGACTAGGCACACTTAGTTCAATAACAGAAAAAAAATGTTATTTTCATTGTTATTATTGGTTTTTCTTTCTTCTTTTGTTTATTCTTTATTTATATTTTTTTTTGCAATTGGAGAATATTTCCAAGATTAAACGTGTGCATGTTTAACATGGAATGTGTACGATGTTTTTAGTGAGTGTTTCATTTTTAGTTTAGCAACATCGAATGTGTTGAATTGTTCATATCAATTGTATATTTATTTGTTTCATCATCAACCCATAGCACTGTTAAATGTTAGTTGATTTATTTATAATGATAAATCCATACTTAGAATTATTCGCCCAATTATTTTCGCTTTCTCTTTCGCTCACTTAATTATTTAATTAGTTAAATATTTTTTTTTTTATCGCACTCGCCTATTCGTAATTATGGAAAAATAGAAACTTCTGACAGTGAAAAACCAAACAAACGTGAATCGCTAATCGGGGATTGAGGGATATTAAACATTATATATCACTCTCGATACACGCTTGTTCTACATCCAAGTGTCAAGAGAACATTTATTTCAATAAATTGCTTGCAATAAAAATAAATAGATAAACAAGTGAGAAAAAAATAAAGATGTAGGGCTGGAAAAATATGAAATATAGAAAAGTTGAAATGGAAAAGAGAGAAAAAGAAGGAGGAAAAAAAAGAATTGAAGAGATATGTGCAAGTTATTTTTTCATTTATTTATTTTTTTATTTATCATTATTTTTCATGTATTTTTTTAAATTGCACAGACAACTGCATGTGACTTGGGGCAAAATTTATTTCTCTCGACCCATTGGGCAGAACAAGCACTCAAGCTCTCCCACCAACCCCCGAGAGCGTGCTTAACTGTTATCATTATTATTTACTTCCACTCCTGACGACGTGTATATCACACCTCACATTTCTTCATGTCTCTGTGTGTATTTTTTGTTTGTTCACTTCACATTCTCTCTATTTTTTATTTTTATTTATTTATTTATTTATTTTTTCATTTTGGTCGTCGTCACAGTAATAATTTTTTGTTTTTCACGGATTACACACCATTTTTCATTTTTGTCTTCACATTTTTCGCCCACTTTATTTTTCCTCGCGTCATCTTCAGTTTATTATTTCATTCATATTTTATTTTATTTCTTCTTTTTTCTGTTTATTTTTTTTTTTTCTTCACACCTTTCACATCCACAACATATGCAAAAATTTGATTTATCTCCTATATGCTTGAGATATTAAATTGCAACTTACAATTCTACTTTCAATTTAATAATAGGTAATAGCAATAATAAATAGTAATAAATATATATTGTAGCAATTAATTGTTAGGTAATATATGAATAATAATATATTTAATATATTCACGTTATAGTAACGTCAATATTACATAGGTCCTTTATATGATGAAATGGTTTCTTTTTGTTAATGACTTGTGTATGTGTATGCGTGTGTATTTGTTTGTTTTACGATAACATTACCATTGTAATTTTTCCTTATTTTTCTTCGTTATTTAATCTTTTATGATTTTTTTTTTTTTTTTTTCGGTCAGCTCAATGAACGTGACTCGATTGGAATGTTGATAGGGACGTGTTTGGAGTACAATATACAGTGTACGCGCGCCCATTAAGACATAGATCGATTTAAGTTGACCGATAGAACTTTCCGATGTGAAAGAAAATTTTTGTTTCAGTCCCTGTCAACTTTTTTTCATCGTTCATTTCTCTTATCACCATGGACTATCTTAATTCACTTGATTCGGTTTTTTTTTTATCTTTTGTTATTAATTTATTCCTTTTTTGTTGCTCTAATTTTGTCTCATTTTACGAGCGAGCTTCATTGTAACCTTGTATATGTTTAAATATATATATGTTTATACTTGATTGTATTTAGTATTGAAACATAAATCGGACCTAACATTTAATTTGCCTCTCACATTTTGTGCATTCAACAATTTGTGTTTTTTTTTTATTCATAATAATATAACATGCTTACAATCAACCCAATGGGATATTTATAATGGTTTTCTTTTTGTTTTTTTTTTTTCATTTTTATCATTTTTCCGAGAGATACAACCGAGATTTCCTTGTGATGTTTTAATTTTATTCACTTGGTTCGTATATATTTCGTTTGTTTATTTATTCGCATTTTGGATTTTCTTCATTTTTTATTTTTTACTTTTTCGCCCCCTTTTTATATTTAATTGTAAAATCGTTAAGTATTAACGATTATTGATAATGACTAGAGATATAATTTTTATCATCAATATTATAAGTTAGTAGAAAAAACGGGCAACGAAAACGTAAATCTTGAAACATATAACCAAGCACTCAAAACGCCCGTGACTCGTCAGCCATCACTTTATTTTTTAATTTTTATTTCATTTCTTATTTTCATCATAATAACTCGTTCACAATTTTTTTTTGTTTATAATTCGCTTTCACTTTATATATTTTTTTTTTTGTATTTTTTATTCATTATTTTTTTTTTGGTTTAATGTTCGTATATTGTTTCACGAACAAGCACGAACGTTGCTTGGTCAATTAGAGTTTACAATTCAACGTACAAATATAATAGAAAAATATAATTGGTAGAAGAATAGATGATAGAATAGAGTTAGAATTAATCGTTTTTGTCCACTCGACAAAATTTATTCAATAATTATATACTGGCATGTTTAAGTCCCATCTCGAAATGTACATACAACTATACAGCAATTGAGAATTATTCCCATAATATGTCTCATCTTCAAAATGTATTTTTTACTTTTGTTTTCTCATTTTTCTTTTCTTCCCCTCTTTTTTCCATTCAATTCATTCCGTTTTTTTTTTTTTCAGTTATTTCATTTTATCCATTACACTGTCTTCTGTGATTATTTTATAAAAAAATCGTGAGTAAGTTCTAAGCTCGAAATGATGTTTTCTCCTTAATCCACCTTGCCATTTCCATTTACTATTTGTGTAATTATTCGCACCACGACTCTCACATTTCCATTCTAATCATGATCATTAAATCGAGTTCGTTAAATCGTTTCTGTTCAATCACCATCAGAGGAAACCTAACGCGACACTACTAACTAATTGCATCGACGTGCACATTCATTTGCTCTGCCTAAAATACAAAAATCAACTCTCCCACCCTTTTCTTTCTCTCTTCTCTCATTTTATTTCCTGCTCCATTTGTTTCATTCATTATTATTTTTTTTTACATTTTATTTTTTTTTGCTTGAATATTGTGGTATCATTTTGAATTTCATTTTCTTCTTCGTAACATTTTATTGATTATTTTGCGCTTTTTATATATGCATCAACGTGATAAAAAACTTTTAACAGATTACGGATTTTTTTTTGTATTTTTCCATTTATTTTCTTCGTTCATTTATTTATTTATCTCTTAAATCTTACATTGTTTTTTTTTTCTTTCTTTCGTTACAATATCGTTTTTACTCGCTCGGTGCGTCGATGTGCGTCTGTAAATGTGTGATTTTAATTCTTGTATTTTGATGATGATTTTTGTTACTGTTGTTGTATACTTGTATGTTTGTTATATATTTTTTTCTGGTTTTTTTCTTTTTCATTTGTTACTATATAACATTTTTAAAAATAGCATCTGCGCAAATGAGTCGCATGTAGGCCCACCCGTACGTGACGCGAAAGAAAAAAAAAACACCAATAATCGTAATTGTATTTGTAATGAAAGTCATTGGTGTGAATTATTTATTTTCCTGTTCATTCAAAGTTGGAAGTTGTTTTTAATATTCGTTTTCTTTTCGTTTTAAATTACAATACATTTATATACGATGAATATGAGAATAAAGCAGTCAGTCTTAGAGGGTGGTGAAGGAGGAAATGGTGAGTGAAAGAAGGAAGAAAATTGGAATTGTTGAGAAGGATAATGAAACATTTTTCGGAGTGAATTTTTCTTTTCATATTCCATTTGTTTTATCATCATAATTATTGTTATCATTATTTATTCTTCCCCCCTATGTTGATGGAGACTACAACCTCGGTTTTAATTCTTCATAAACTCGCGCGCGCTCGCAATTAATTTTCGTTCTCTCGATCACGTTTGCACTTGTGAAAATTTCATTTCACCTATAAATGATGAAAAAGTTCGGTATTTTCCTTCCCTTCTCATGGTTTTTTTTTCTTTACTTTCCTCCTTTTATTTTTTGAGAATAATGAAGAGTGGAGTGGTGTGTTGAAACTATACACAAGGTATACAGTGATTAGCGCATAAATTCATCAACGGAGTTGAGTTTTATAACCTCATGTAATGTGAAATTATTAATTTTTTGTTTGCTTTCTTCTTCACTCAATTTTATTTATCAACTAGTTTTTCTATTACAAATGACACGTGCCGATTGCCGCAACAATATAACTTGATGGCTCCCGAAACAATCAATTAATTAATTAATTAATTAAATATATGTATATATTTGGTATACGTTTATATTTACATGCCTAAAAATCGTGTGTGACATATCACGAGGAATTTTCCTTCATATGGATGAAACGCCAAAAACATATGTCTGATTTATTATCATTATCATTATCATTGTTTTATTATTACTATAACTAATTAGCACACATTAATAAACAACAATTTAAATAATTACATAATATCTACGTTCTATATTTAATAACATTATTCATTAATTAATAATTATCGTGCAGATGTGCGATGAATTTTTGTTTGTTCTTCTTATATTCATTCATTTGATGAGTAAATAAAAAAGATGGTGCGCATTTGTGTGTGTATTTTTCCACTAATGGTTTTTTTTATCCTAATATTATATGTGCGTGTTCGTGTATCTGTGTACTGATTTCATTAGATATATACCTATATAAGGCAGGGAGACATTCAAGAGGAATAATTAAATTATATTCATTTGGTAATTTATTCAGTTTATAAAATAAATATTTTCGATATTACAATTCTCAATGTTTATGTATATTTAGAATATTTCTCTTGCTTTATTTGTTTGTATGATGCGTGTGTGTGTGTGTGCGTGTGTTTGAATAATTGTGCATGAAAGAGATTATCAACAAAAAGAAAAAATAATAATAATAATAGAGGAAAACGAAGACAATAAAGAAAAATGTCAACCAAAATTTTTGCTCGCTAAAGCGCATGGGAAAAAGATTTATTTTATTTTATTGATTATTTTTTTTTGGTGTGGAAAATTTTATATTTTTTTTTTGGTTTTGTCACTCGGGGTGGCTTCGATTAGGGTTCATTTTCTAACCTACGTCCACTATTGCTAAGCTACACACGTGTCATCGCGGCACTGACTAAAACACGACCGCCCGTTTTTGATCTAATACCGACGATGAAAGAAATTTTCAAAAATTAGCGTTTTTCAATACACATATATTATACATACATACACACATACATACATACATATATATATATCGTCTTATTAATTGATAATTTATTTATTCCATCCCTGCTAACACATATCTCTACTTCTTCACGATAATGACAAAGAGTAACTACTTTTTTTTTTCTTCAGTTCTCCAATACAATCTACAATTTCTAAATAAATAATAATGACAGGTTTTTTTTTTTAATTTATTGATGATTTCAACTGCTGAACGATTACATTTTTAGTATTAATGATTACGAAACTTTTTTTTTTTATCTGAAATCTAATGATATTCATTATTTATCACTAATTCTCCGAGTATATTATTTAATTATCAATTTTAATGTTTATTAATAGGAGAGTGTTTCGATATATGTGAGGATTAATAAATAGATTATTACAATTATTCACTGTAATGAGGAATGCACGATAGAAAAAATAAAATTATCATACCAAGGGTGAATCCCATGGATGGGACCCTATCGATAACAGATCAGCAAAAAACATTATTTCACTGCATTGTCTCTCTCACTCTCTCTCCCTTTCTTTTGTGTACGAGTGTCCATTCATTTCATTGTCTTACTCTATTATTTAATCCTTTTTTTTTTTTCATTTTATAAGTTTCATTAAAACGTACAAACATACATGCATCTACACCCACGCATTCTAACACACACATTTTTTTTTAATTGTCATACGACCCTTTTCCAATTATCCCTGGTTTATTTTCGCATTGTCGAGCGGATTTTTTTTTCATCCCTATTCTTTATTTGTGTTTTTTATTTTCTTTTCCTTTTTTGTTCGTATTTTTTTTGTTTCCTATCATAAAAGCGAGGTGAATGTCGAAGCATGGGATATAATTGGCGGCTCGAAGATGAAATGACCGAGTGGGATAGTGAGATAAAAGGAACTGACGTAAATGGCAACTGATACCTCGGGTGGTGGCATTAAGGGTTGGAGCGAAAAGGGGGGAATTCAAACGCGATGGTGGAAAAAAAAACCACTCCCGACGTATCCAACTAAAATGATAAAAAAAATAGGGAAAAAAAAGGTATCGATAAAAAAAGGAAAGAAATAAAATCAGAAAATAGCGGAAGACAAAAATCGAAACAAGACGTTTGAGAGAAGGAAAAAATAAACAAATAAATGAAGGATATGGTCAAATACACATGACGTTATCGTTATCATAAAGCAAAAAAAAACACGCAGCTGTCAAACGCCCACTTGCGAGTTCGATAATGTGCATCGATCTATTGACATGAAATGATAAAGGTTGAATGAGAGAGCGAGAGAATAGAAAAATAAATAAATCAAGCGCAAATATTGAGCAAAGAAGTATAAAAAATAGCAACAGTAAGATTACAGATATTGATAGTCATATTGGTAACTTGTTCCGGCTTCGACATTTCATTTTATTTTCTCTTTACGCGAATAATAAAATATTAGCTCACTATGAAACTTTCATAAAACGCCAATTGACAATATATTTATGTTTGTATTTAATATATTAAAGAAATGAGTATATAACAATAAAATTTAGCATTCAATTGATTATGTTTGGATATATTTTTAATAATATTCATTCATTCTTCTTGAATTTTTGAAATTAATGAATAAATATTTACATCTGAATGTAAATATTCTTTCTTTTGTCAAATGGATTAATATTTATCATTTTGATTCAAGTCAAATTTGTTGCTAAATCAGCAGTAAAATAATCAGCAGAATGCGAAATATTGTTTTAAATTTTACCATTATACACATTCACTATGCATTAATCAATGAATTAATTAATCCATCAATTAGTTAATGATAATTGGTCTGAGCAAGAGAATATTCGTATTTCTACTAAAGAAGAAGAAAAAATAAAATATTTCTTGCTTCTTATTAATTTATATTTTATATCAACTACTGATCCAATCTACCAACCGTATTCTTTTTTTTTTATCCCACTACACTTTATAATTATGAATTATCATTGATATTACAAATTGAATTGAACAAACGGAATAAAGAGCGCAGTGCTGAAGAACAAAAGTGAAATATACGAAAAATCAAAGAATAAAAAGAAAACTAATTGGTTCGGTGTCTTTATATATATATATATATATAAATATATATATACACACATATATATTGATATATATTTATGTATATACATAGAAGCAGAGACGGAATTTGATTCTCGGCATTTACATATCATGCAATCAAAGTTCTTGTTGCCATCATTAACATTATCAAATTTGAATTAAGTTAATTATGCAATAATGTCTATGAATTTTTTTTTTTCCCATCTTTTCCTTCTTTTTTTTTCTCTCAGTTTTATTAATTGATTAATTGTAATGTATGACTTGGTTAGGGGGAGTACATCAATACGGTTTTGGTGTTCAATTACAGTGCGCATGCGTATATATTTATTTGTTTTTCGTTTCAATTATTTTCCATTAATTCATTAAATTACTATTTTTGTTTTTTTTTTTTTTTTTGGTATTTTACTCTATGATCCACTCATACTTTTATTCGCACCAGAAATAAATTTACTTCAGGGTGGTAAAATGTTTTTGTTTTGTTTAAAGTTATTATTATTTTCAAATAGTTAGATTAACAATATGTTCAATAATCATAAAAATCATCATCATTATAATAGATAATAGATAATAATAATAATAATAATAATAATAGTAATAATAATAATAATAATAATAGTTTAATGGGGCTTTCAATCACCGTTGTGTATAACCGTTAATACACTAAACAAATTTATACTGAGTGTTTATAGTTTCGTCAATTAATTAATAATAAATGTCATGCTGAATGAGTTTGCTTGTGTGATATTATCATTATTACTTTGTGTTTTTTTTTAATTTTTCTTCTTTTTTGATTTATACTTGTTGTGTTGTTGAATAAAAGTGTTTGAGCGAGCCTTGACTTTTTTTTCTTTGCAACGCGTGTCGATAAATGTTCAGTGATATATTTTATTATTATTTATTCATTATTGTAAAAAGTGTGATGATTATTATTTCATTAGAAAATAAACTGAATCACTGTGTCAAATGACTAGGAGTATTTTTTTTTCCTTCACTTTCTTTATTGACATTGAATCATCGATAAACATCTCAAATATTTCATATATTCCTTTATTTTATTTGTATTATTTTTGTGTTGTTTTTACTTAATTTTTTTGGCTCTTCAAATTCGCTTGTCTTATTAATCACCCGGAGTCTCTTTGTTGTTTCAAAAGTCAGGACATTTGTGTATGAAGAGATTAAATGAATTATTTATAGAGTTGATTGGATAATTGATCGAGTTATTGAGTATTGACAGATGATAATTTGAAAAAAAAAATGATTGTTAATGATTAGTTTCAATTTGTTTTTTTTTTCTTGTTTTTTTTCAAACTGTCAAATGGAAAATGACAATTTTGAAATGACATCGAGCTCAGGGATATCATGACAACGGATTAAATTTAGTTCGGAGGGTATAGAAAGCGATTGCGAAGATCACAGTCGGTTGCGTAACAATGGAATGCATGCGCTGAACGTTTTAATTTTAATTATATCATACAATATTTATATTAATTCTGCGGCTTACATTATTGTGTGCATTTCAAGCGGTATGTTATGTATACGTGTTTGTGATTCCGTGTGATGTATCTTGGCATGCAAATTTTGTATTTAACATTCCATCCAAACTACAAAATATATATGATGTCATGATTAATAAAAAAATAGTGAAATCGAAAAATGAGAAAATGTAAATTGTGCTTTGTTTAATGAAAAGATAAAAAGAATTATTTTAAACATTTTCGATTTTTTATTATTATTTTTTTTTTCTTAATCTCAATTGCTTTCACTTTTTAACATTTCATTATTCTCTCGTATCGCACACGCTTCCCTGATATTTAATTCAACAATGCGTGTGTGTCAAACCCCTCGTTAATAATTTTCCAACATGAGCAAAAACGCAGTCAATGAAAAAATACATACAAACATTTTAAGCAAATATAATATACGTTCGGATACATATGGTATACGTTCTTACAATGATAAATCGATAAATTGATATTTTTTTTCCATTTTCTGGGTCTTTTTTCCATTAATTATAATTGTTCGATGTTATAATTTATATCGGACAACTGATTAATATGATGGTTTTACATTCTACTGTTAACCGTAACTTATGCGTTGTAATATCCTTATTTAATCGTATTTTATTTTTTTCCATTTTCATTCTTGTTTTATTTTCACTTCTTTATCATGATCGCATTGTTAATTTCTAATTTAATTTCATTTCAAAATTTAGCCATTTATAAAAATTACATTTTTTTTTTTCCATTATGATTATTATTCTTCTTATTATTATTATTGGGATTAACAAATTGCTGAAGTTCGATTTTATTTCGTGCCAATTGATATTGAAGTGAAGCTGAAGAATTATTCAATGTCTGACATAACGCGAAGGTTTCTACTAGTTTTGTTTTAACTGCAAGAGGAAGTGTGTGATATTTAATTTTGTTATTCTCAACTTTTTTTTCACATTTCGTATGAGTGTCCAATATGAAAACTCTCACATTGAAACAAAAATATTCGTTTATTTTCCATCCACACGAGTTGAATTGTATTTTAATGTCGAGAAAAAAATAATATGGATGAATGCAATGAAAGTTTTTAAAAAAATTATCATTTTCCAGTATATGAATAATGCAATGCTTTTTGTGTCTACATTGTTGATATTATCTGGAGTAATTGACATGGAGATACTTCATTATTTTTCACGATTTATCATGCTCGATCCATTACTGATATGACAGATATGAATATTAAAAAAAAAAGAAAGAATATTATTCATCAGAAGTTCACGTGATCTCACAATCTGACAATGGCGTAGGACCATTAAATGTTTTTATTTCTTTTTTATTTATTGTAGAATTTGAAAAAATTGTTCATTTGTCTTCACAATCATAACATATAACGTTCGTAATAACACTATACAAATATAACACGGGAAAGAATCTATTGGAGTGAGAGCATTGCATGATATTTATTCCATTTTTATTTTTGTATTTTTATTCATTTTTTAATTCTTCAACGACAATGGACGCACTGTATCAAATGAACGATTATTTCCTTTTTCTTTCGTTCTCCGTTTCGCTTCTTTTTTTTGTTTATTATTTGACATTCTGTATCACGAGATAAATATCAATAGCTTTCTTTTGTTTTATTTCAATTTTTCATTGTATTCTATTTTTTTGTTTCTTCCATTCTCTTATTTCATATTTATCATTTATTTATTCATTTATTTCTTTCTTCTTTTATATATTTATTTATTTTGTTTTTGAAATGGATATTACACTACCACTGTGAAATCACGTGAATCTCAATAACATTCGGATTACAATAAAAAATGTAATAAAAATGAAAAAAGAAATAAAAATAAATCAAAGATAAAAAATTTAAAGAGAAAATATCAAAATTCGACATTCCATCTCTTGATTATTCATAACGCAATTTTGCAAGTTTATTCGGTTACTGCCTTGGTTATTTTCCTGTCCTCTTGCCTATCTAGCTAGTGAGTGTCTGCGATTTAATCCCTCGGGTGTTGCCCTCTACTCGTGATTTTATTTCATTTCTCATCTCGCGCACCACTTCTTTCTCACTCTCCTCCCTTCTCGCCCAGTCTTTTTCATAATTTTTTCCTCTTTGTTCAATATTGCATCGTCTGACATTCACATACACCACCAATGCTTTTTTTCCACTTCCTCCGCCTATTATTCTTCGTCTACGTCTTGCGACTACTTCGTATCTCTACTTCTTTACTTGCTCTCTCTTCCATTTTTATTTCTTTTATTTTTTCAACACGAACATAACACCATTATGTGATGAAATAGTGGCATTTTACACGGATTTACACATCATCAATATATTAAGACATAACCTACAAATATTTTTCTGTTCCCAGGTTTTATTTATTTTCTTCACTTTTTCATTTTTTAGTCAAAATTTAAAAAAATACATATTTCTCAATCCTGCATCGCGGGCCAAACTCGTTCAACACCAACTGCTGTAATAAATACAATTGCGAATGTCACATGACATTAATATGATAATTATCATTATTATTATTTTTTTCCCTACATTATTGAGAGACCCGCGACGTTCTAACTATTCAAAAATGGTCAAACAACCAACGCATCATCAATCACCATTAATCCATCACAACTGTCATGTTTTTTTTTTCTTTATTTACTCGCAAAAATCAATTTTTTTTCATTTCTTACACATTTTTTTCACATTATTTCCCATGATCACTCTCGCATCACAAAACGCACCGACTTCTCTCATTTATTATCCAAATCTCTTATCAGTACTTCATTATTCTATAGCAGTAATAATGATACAATAATAATAATATATACCTGCATTTTGCATACATATATACATATATATGCAAACATATATATATATGTATCAATTATCAATCGGATATGAGTTAATTTTTCATTAAGTACCATTTCATACCACTAATACACATTATCGCAAATAAATAGTAATTAGTCGATCAATTGAATCAAAACCAATTAACGAAAAATGAAGGAAACAAAATAATTCGAAATAAAAGGCAAAATATATTGATATTTTTTTTTGTTTTTTTTTTTTTATTTATTGTTCTTTTTTTTCTGTCAGTTTCAATAATAAATAGTTGCATATAAAGTAATTACGTGCATAAATAAGAATAATAATAATGATAATAATAATAATAAGAATAATAGTATAATAATAAAAGAGTTTAAAAAACTTTTTTTTTTTTCAGCTCTGGTTTTTAGTAATAATATCGATTGTGCCACATATCTAAAATTATTTCAATAATATTGATAAAAAAATATTAATATCAAGTGGGCAGGGGGAGGACTAATTAACGTGTGGAAAAATAATGGGAAAATGATTAATATACATATTTGTTTATATAAAAAAAAAAGAAATTTTCCCTCTGTCACTCGTTATTTGTTTTTCTCTATCAAAGATAATGACAAATAGTAATAATTATAGCAATAATAATAATAATGATAATAATCGACATTAATAATTGATTATTCAATAATAAGCATGACATCACACTATTGTTTGTGTCATTATTGTTATATGTTATTTGATATTTTTTTTTTACTTTTTTTCCTTTTTTTTATTTTTATTATGAAGCAATTGGATGAACTTTTTTCCTTTTTTCTTCCTTCCTCCTATGTATATTTCCTCTTCCTCATTATCGTATAATCGTCTCATCCTCTATTCTCATTTTCTTTCACCATTCTCTCCATTTTATGATAATGTTTATTTCATGTAGTTGACTTTTTTCATTATTTCATCGTTTTATTTTCATTCGTGTGAATAATGTTGTTAATTATTATGCTTTATTTCGAGAGGCCATGACTAGACAATTCAATCGTTTCACAAGTTATTTTGTTTTTTAATGCGCTTAAAATTTAATATAACAATATGGCGGGCGGCACCACGAAAAAATTTTTGCCGAACGCGAAAAAACGACTCCGGACTTACAAATACTACACAACCTTACTTTCAATATTATTTTTTTTTAATGTTAATAATAATAATTTTTTTTTTTCCGTCATAACTCTTAGTGTTTTATTTCAAAAAAATTTTCCTCTTCTTCTTTCCACTGTGTTTCCTCACTTTTCTTCATTCTCATTTTTTTTTTTGTTTGTTTTCTGTTTTCTTTCTTTCTTTGTTATTTATTATTTAACTGTTACTCCTAAATATTCTTAAATATTAGAAACACGCGCGTAATTCACTTGTTCATTCGAATTTTCAGCCTTCCGATATTTTTTTTTTTCCTTATTCCGCACATTATCCATTTCCAACATTTACGAATAGACACATGAAAACGAAGGACGAGCAAATAAATAAATAAATAAATAAATAAATAAATAAATAGATAAATAAATAATTATATGAACAATTAACTGGACAGTGAGAAAATATGCAATTGGATTAATTGAGACCGTTCAATTAATATTAATCATTACAATGAATAAAAATTGGAATATTTTGGAGACACTGACTCCTGACTCATTATGTTACTTTGGGATCGTTTCAATTTTTTTTTTTCTTACAATTACTATTTCTCTTTTTCTTCTTCCACATTTTTCATGTATATAAATGTTCATCTCCCAACTATCATCATCATCATCACCATCGTCATCTCATCACGAGCATCATTTCAAATTCTCGTATCGCGCACACAACCCCACAACTCAAGACAAAAAAAAAACACAACTCTATTATTATAAAAAAATTCTATCGTTAGGCTTAACACTTATCGATTATGAGGCTGTACACCAGCAATTATTGCCGATCATTTTTCCTTAATTACTTTATGATCTCTCTTAATTCATCCCATCCCCCTTTCAAACTTCATTTTATTTATACAAGTAAAATACGCACGTACATATGTGAAACAAAAGAATATCTCGATCGCGACTCGATTGTGCTGACACAAAATAAAAAATTTACTTTTCATTCATTTTCATATTTTTTTTTTTTTTTTTTTTTTTCATTCGTTTGTTTCATATTTAACAAGTGCCCAGTCATCTCTCGTGTTTTTTTATTATTTATTAATATATATATATAATTATGTTATTGAATCGCGACGAATAGTCTCATTCCCTCCCATCAGTGAAATGTCATCAGGCAAGCCTAGGAAAAAAATTTTATAAGACAAATGAAAAATCATCTAACAACTAAAAAACGCTATACTTTATATTGACGCACAAAACGAGTGTGTGTTCACACGTTAATCATTAATATTATTATTAATTATGCATTATTATTATTATTTTATTCATTTTTTTCCATTTTTTTTCCATTTTAATTTGATTGATTGTTTACTGAAGCATTCAAAGTATGTATGTATATATATTTGTAGTAATGTGTATGCATTGTATTCGGATAGGGGTACATATACATATAAATATATATATATACACCCGTATACAGTTTTTTTTTTCCATGTGTCAATTTGTTATGTATTGTGTATATTGATTTTCCTTTCTCACATTATTTTTCTTTCTTTTGTTTTGTTTTTGTTTTTACTTTGATTTGTCAGTCTTACCGAAGGTTAAAGCATGCGTTTCTTAAACATATTTTCATTTTTGTTTTTTTAAATTAAATGAAAAAATTTTACATTTTTATTTTTGTTGATTTTTTTTTTTTGTTTCCACATTTTTCATTTTTTTCTTCTTTTATTCATTTGACTTTATAGAAAACTCGTTATTTGTTCATTTTTAATTTGTGTGTTACACCTTTATCTTACATTCTGGTAACTGCATATTTTACAAATTTGCAATTTATCCATTTGGTTTCGTTAATTTTTTTCGCATTAATTCGTTTGGTGGGTGTCACGAATGATGTGAGGGGATGGGCGAGGGAGGGTTATGGATATTTTGTGTGCGTGTGTTTATTTTTTTTCGTGTCTGATAATCGACGCTTGTCTATCCCGTCGTTAATTCCCCAAAACGCACATTCCATCGCATTAATACAGATATGTACGTAAATATATGTCAATATCATATAATTATGTACATATTTGTATGTAAAATTTTAATTTTAAATATATATATGTATTTTTTTTCCAATTTTTACACTTTTCTTCCTTTTCCTTTATGTCAACTCCTCCATCCTTTTTTTTTATCTCAATATGTGATATAATTATTGGATCGATTGATGATTCATTAATCACTTAACAAACTGTTTTCATTTTTATTTTATTTTTTTTCCATGGGCAATCAATTCTGAATGTTAATTAATATGTTAATGGTTAACTTCTATAATTCCTATACAATGGCAATACAAGAATAGTTGGTCGAATCGCGTGTTCGAAAATTGTACATCTGTCGTGTCGAGCACTGAGGAAAATAATTTAATAAATAGGCAAGAAGATAAAGACAATAATAAAAGAAAAAAAAAAAAGAAAAAGAAAGATTACTCTCATTCATTTTATTCAGAAAAAATATAATAATATTTCTCTCTGTTCACACATGTAATTTTTCTTTTTTTTTCCGCCTACCCTTTTTTTTCTCCTTTTTTTCGGCTTCAAGTTGAAAATTGTTCGCCACACTTTTTCATTACTGCGCTTGCACTCACATTTGCAAACGGGTATATAACGAGTTCAATATATTTGGCTTCTGTCGCACAGGTGCACGAAAAAAAAAGAAAAAAAAAAAAGAACAAGCGAGAAATAACAGAAAAACATTGTAGTGAAGCGAGAAAAAAATTTAATTTGACAAGACACGTCGATAAAAAAATATCCCTGTACTCCTATGTATTTTCTTGTTTTTTTTTCTTTTACACACACATATATATATATATACTCGTTTCACGTTGTGACGCAGAGTCGTTAAAGAAGTATATACGTTTACATGTAAAAGTTAAATAAATTTTGTTTCATTTATTTTATCTTTTCTTTTGTTCTTCATCACCACCCGAACACGACAATGACAAAATCGAATGAGGTGTTTCATCGCCTCATTAAATATCATTAAAATTATAGCGATTTAATTTTTTTTCTTCGCTGTTTCCTCGTACAATAATACAATATAATATAATATATATTTATACATATACTATATCGTATAATAATATATGTATACTCATTTATAAGCTAGTAATAAACGATCGCTGCTGGCGCTACAAGCAATAATTACCTTTACATTAATAATTGTTGTAACTTTTATCAATTAATCTTTCATCATTCACTTTTCGTGTTCTTTCTCACCTTAACTTCTATTTTATTTTTTATTTTTCATAAACACCAGTATGTTAGGTATTTCGATATCGTCTTGTTATTTTTTTTTTTTCATCAAAAAAATTACTATACGATAATACTAAGCATGCAACAATATGGAACAATACAATTGTTATTATTAATTGTTTAATAGTAATTCAATGTCACTTGTAACACTTTATCATGTTTGTTTTTTTTTCGTTTTCCCTTTCAACTCTTCCAAGTTTCAATTTCTTTTCTTTGCGCTTCTTGTTATTACTTTTACACTCATCGACATTATCTGTCGCTCATTAAAATTTGTCGTGTTTTTTTCAAGTAACATTACTTGGGCCCAGCAAGAGTGTGAAATTCAATAATAAAAGAGTCGCCGCGCGCCACGTTCATTATTTATTAAATAATATTGTTAATATCAACGTCAAACGCACGCCTACATAAAAGTTTATCTTTATTTTCTCGTGTTCATTTCCTTTTATTTCAATATCATATTTGGCATTTCAGGACTTTGCCACTTGTCAATTTGAGAGGGTTTGGCCTGAGATGGAACATATTGACGGCAACGGTATGACGATGTTGAGGAACAACAGTAGGAGTATCACACACGAGCGAATGTACAAAAATATATATGTCATCTATTTGAACGCTACGTACCTAAAAAACGTCGTTATAACCAGTAAATTCATTTTTTTTTTCCTTTTTTTTTTCATTTGCCGTACGCCCGAGTGCAAATATTTTATTTCACCTTTTATTTTTTCTCGGAATCGTATAAGTTGAGGACAGTCAAAATTCTCAATCGCCGCTGTTAAAATTTTTTTTTTTTTTTTCATTGTCATTCCACATTTGATCCGTGGTCGCAATTTTTTATTTTCTTTTGCACGTTCGCATCAGTTATATATATAAAGATATATATTTCTATATATATATGTATATATATACATACTGACACGTAATCGGTTGCAACGGATGACCGAAACTGTTCCGTTTAATGATCGCACCGCGGATTTAAAATCCCGTTGTAATTTTTTATTTTTGCTCGACATTCTCCCATTTTTTTCTTTTTTTTTTTCCCCCCCGTGCCTCTCTTTTACATTCTGCAGATTGCTCTCACGCTTTACTCTCTTTATTTTTATTTTCATTTCATGTTAAAAAAAAAAGTGAATAAAAAAAAAATGACGGGGACAAAAAAAAAATTTTTTTTTCAGCCCCCAAAGTGGTCGTCAAAGTTTTATGGATTGACGGTGACGCGTCATGCGACAACATATATACAGCAACTGTCAACGATGAAATGGATTTTTTTTCATTTCACGGTGTCTGAATACACGAAGAGAATGGTGGATCTCATGTCGGACTATACAGGATGCTCAATCACCATATTTCCCATCGCTTCCGTTCTTTATATCATATGAATTGAATTGTGTGTGTGTGTGTGTTTTTTTTTGTTCATCAATTAATTCCATTACTTCTATCTTTTTCAAGACATTGAATATACCCAATCTCATATTGAACGTTCGACCATTTCATCCTCCCCGAGAAATAATAAATAAATTGGTGCATTCGTTTATCATAGACAGTTTTTCCAATTCTCATTTTGTTCTCACCATTGATAATGAATTCGCTGCACGAGATGTATTTAACTTACAATATAATCCTAATTATTATTACAAAAGAAATATTTGTGAAAAAAAAAAAGAAAAATGAAGCAAAAATAATTTAATATCTACTGAATCACTTACTTGTCTGCAGCAGCACACACAGTGGAATGGAATGAGCACACGCATACAATAAATACAGCCAATTTGATTATCAAATCCATGACTAGTCAAAATTACGATGTAGAGAATAATTGAAAAAAAAAAAAAAAAAAGAAATTCAAAAATGCAGACTAGATAAGATTACTTAGAGCTACAAAAGGAAGTAAATTCAATACAGAAATGGAATGTATGTAAAATCACTGTTCAATAATAAAACGTAATCGAGAGGTATCAAAAATAGATTTAATCAAAATATTTGATGGAATTTTATTTTAGAGACTGATAGATGCCCAATGAATGAATGTGCAAAAAAAAACGAAATAAATAAACAAATAAAAATGCATTGATTTTTGGAATTTAAATTGGAAATTATATCCAATATTTTCCACGTAATTTTTTTTTTTCCCCCATATCTTTCATTGATGGATTCATATTTTTTTCTCTCTTTTTCTTTCTATTTATTTTCTATCGCGAGCCCAACTCACTGTTCCTCTTCGACATTTCGTCGACTCGATAGAGCGTGAGTAAAATGATAGCAACAGAAAAATGTTTGATCAAAGGAAAATGAGAATGAAAAAAAAAAAGACTTTGGAATTGAAAATATCTGCACAAAAAATATGTATATACATTCATATAAAACTAGAAAGAAATGGTTTTCTTTCTTTCTTGTCCTTTCTCTTTTTTTGCGTATGAATTTGTAAAGAGAAGAAGTTTTGAGAGACAGGCAGAAAAAAAAACAAATAATAAAAACACCAAGACGTGTAATATGAACTGAAAATATTATTAAAAAGCATTTTACAACAAAAAAATAACTAAAAAAGAAAACAAACAAAAATACGATTTACATTTTAAATTAAGAACAATTGGGAGGGGTTGTATCATTAAAAATAATAACATAACAAACCGTACAAAAAAAAATAGTTAAATGTAGTGGTGGCATGTACTCATGTATATATATACTCATTGTCGTGTAATGTGTAATTAATTTCATCGCTTGTCTTTTTTCTTGTTTCATTCATGTGGCGGTGAAACAACGCAATATTTTTCAACTATGTGAAAATTATTTTAATGAAAGTATTTCATTCTATATGTCGTACTTCTTTCCCTTTTTTTTTTATTCTCACGTTGTTCATTTTCATTTTATTCTTTTCCATTTCTTTCTTTTTATAATTTTTGTTTCTTCTATTTTTCATTCACACACCTTTTAACACACTGTCCTACAGATGTTTATACATGTAAAACGAGCGGTTAATGTCTCTCGACGGCTAGCTGGCGTGAAAAGAGAGAATTCTAACCTTCCGACTCTTATCGAGTGCAGCAATATACTTTGCAATTTTTTCTTGCCTTATTTTTTTTACATCTCATTAATTTACTATAAAAGATCGTGAAAGAAACTTGAAAACTCAACTGTATGACTATATGTAATAATTCAGATTGCAACAATATATAAAATAATTATACACAACTAATCGATTGATTTATACAATAAACGGTAACAATTTCTTCATCCAATTAATTTTGAAATGAATGAAAAAGAAAAATTGAGATGTTGATGAATCTTATTATTTTTTTCATGTTCATACACAATGGAAACATAGAGTATTGTCGATAGTCGTTAAATGACCGGATACGTCATCACTCGTGGCAAGTGAGAACAAAAAAAGGTATTGAACAGAAGAAGGGAAAAATTTCATATAAGAAACGATCGATCGTTTTGGCCTGACGTGTCAGCACTACTGAGACCTCGTACAATTTTTTTCTTTCTTCATCTCTCTTTCTCATTTTTATCTATCCATACATACTTATATAGATATATACACTGTGCTCAATGTCATCCTTCTGGACTCACGGACAAAAGATGAAAATGTCCTGCGGTAATAGCCCCGAAGAAATGTCACCGTTAATCATGTGATGTATCACTCAATCCGTTGAATTTAAACTTTTATTTTTCCTCTCTTTTCCATTTCACTCTATTTATTCTTGTATTCTTCAATCATTACTTCACTCATCATATTCAACATTCACACAATCAAACAAATAAACAAAATTGGGAAGAACTTATAAATCATAGCCATGACACAGAAATAGAAGAAAAAAAAAATGATAATAAATAAATTATATCACCGATTGTATGAGAATCTTAACACACCATTTTAGTTGCTATTTAATGATACAGAATGCATAAAGCGAAATGAGAATTCTCATTCATCCTCTGTTGATCATAGAGAGCAAAGTTAAATAAAAAACAGACATACTTCCGCAATTATACAATTGTACATGTGAAAATAATTGAAATTATTGTAAATAATGAGTAAAGTTGTCACTGAATAGATAATGAATACATAATTTACTCAGTCATTTTATATTCCAAATGAAATCAATCAATTAAATAGTGAATATTGAAGAAAAAAATTGGAACGCGGGTAAAACTTTATCGATCAAACTTTCTAATAATCCAATGAAATTATTTGTAAAGTAAAACATAATTCTTTCAATTATAATGAATGAGATAGTCTTCAATCGATCATGAAAACACTTCAATATTTCTGATTATCACGTCTGAAAGTAAATTTTCCTATCTATCGGTGTCGAAAAGAACAGACCGAGAAAGAAAAAAAAATGTGGAAGCCGCGCATTTCTATGATCCCACTGGGAATCTAAGGCAGACGGGATTTCAAATTTTCCCTGATCAACTATATCACTCTCCGTCATTCTCCTCACAATTTTTTTTTTTCCCCTCTTTTTCATTTATTCAACCTTGCGAAAGTCCTGAATCGAGGTCAAACGTTGACTCAGGACTCTCGGGAAAGGCTTGGTGAAAGGGATGAAAAAGACGAAAAAAAAAAAAAAAAAATATACATATGAGTAGAAAAAAATTTTCAAACTTTTTTTGTCACTTATAAAAATGAATAAAATGAAAACTCGAGTCAATATTTCGACCAAATAATATTCGAGAGATCCAGATGAGTCAACATATCGTATTTTCGCCGTTTATACCGTCAGAAGATTACTAAACTTGAGTGGCAAAAAAAAAAACAAATTATCATTTCATCAAAGTCAAGTGTACAAGTCAGTCAGTCAGACAGGCACACAAACACACACACACAGTCAAGAATTACAATCATACTCTACAAATTGCCAGCTAGCCTCGCAGTCTTATTGAATGCACACATGTTACTGAAAGATTGATCTTATTTTTTTTATCATCCACTTTTTCTCCTCGTTCTATTTTTTTCCTCCCCTCCATATCGTTCCACTCGTATTCTCATCAATGACTCCAAAGAATACACACATTTGCTTACATTAATTTATTCTCAAATTCATATCAATCTTTCTCTTTTTTTTTTCCCCCTTCTATCTTATGTTTCACCGACACTTTCAAATTTTTCATATTATTATATTCAATTCAAAAACGGAAATAATTATACAATAATAATAATAATAATAATAATAATAATAATAATAATACAGTGATATTAGAATAATGATTGTAAATAGTTTGAACATGCACGAATTTGACGCGACTGATCTGTTATGTTTTTTTTTTTTTCTTCTTCTTTTGTTTAATGAACTTTCACACAACCCATCCAACAAAAATATATTAAAAAAAAAAAAAAAAAAAGGAATAGATGAGAAGAAAAAAGAAAAAAAAAAGAAAATTCTAATAAAACACATCAACTAGCGCACTCTTTGTCCTATCCAACCATTATACTGTGTTTTGTTCTTGGCGAAAATATTTGTGTACAATGTGTATGTGAATTCAAAAAACAGAAACAACTAAATGATAATATTAATAATAATAATAATAATAATAATTTACCAAGAATTTAAACGGGCAGTGGACCGCAATAATATTGACAATTGCGTGGACAATTTTTAAATTACAATAACATATTTTGAATAACAGAAAAATAATAATAATATTACCAATAATGATCGAGTGCATGATAAGGAGAAACAAACCTTATTCAAATACTTTTCAATTCACTACATTTACGAAATACAATTAACTACACATGAATAGTAAAAAAAAAAAAATACACTAATGATAATAACTATATAATTAATAGTAATAATAGAAAACAAACAACTAAACGGCGATCATTGCATTCTTTGAATATTTCAAACACACTCGCCGAAAAAAATAGAAAAAAAAAAAACAAACTTAGAAAAAAAAATAAGACACGTAATCGAAATTAATCGAAAACGAAGAAATTATTCATTAATTGTATAATTTTTTTGTTCACTCTTTGTGTATTACGTGGATAAATTTTCTCATTGTAAATTCATTTCAACCATTCATCATCCCTCGTTTCAAAACAAATGCATGTTTCATTGTCAATAAACAGAAATTTCATACAAGAAAATGAAAAATTATAATAATATTAATAATAATAATAATAATAAAAGCAAGAGGGAGAGAGAAAATAGAGAATTAAAAATGATAATATTGACAAGATATGATTGGAAACGAGGGAGGCAATGTGCACACACTGATAGATAAGATGAGCTTATAAAAAAAATAATAATATTACTAATAGTTGATGTAATAATCAGAATAATAATAATAATAATAGTAATAATTAAAAGACTACTTAACGGTTTAACGGACAACAATTGGTCCGTCATGTCGTTTCACTCTAAATTCATACATCTCGGGCTGCGATTATCACCATAATATAAATTGACGGGCTGTAATGGGGGTCTGCGACTACAACACGCGTACAAAAAAGAACCACAGCAATAATTATTAAAATTGGAATAATAATGAATAATAATAAACAAGTTCAATCAACAACGACATTGATCGTTCACTTGATCATATACAACTTTTCTTTTTTCTTTTTTTTTCCCTAATTCGGTGGACTTGTCAACAATCGACGCGCGTCATGAGAATCTCGAAGAAAATGTAAAATGAATTAACAGCAGTAAAAAAAGAGAAAAAAAAACACGATAGAAAACAATTTGTCATCCCTTTTGTCAAAAAAAAAACAATGAACAATTTGAATTGAAAAAAAAAAAATTAGCATTCACCTATTTCATTTTTTTGTCATACAACGAATGAACAATTCTCAACCGATTGATGACGAAGTTGTTTTGGACGTTAGCGAGTTGGGGGTTGAAAATTGAGAACTCTGTGATTGTAGAGTCTTGTGATGTTCATGGTGAGCGTGAGAGCATGTGTTCTGTTCGATTTTTTAACTTCATTCCCCTTTGAAATGCCAAAAATACAGATGATAAAATAAAAAAAAAGAAATAGGAAAATGTGTGGCAGCAATGGAATGAAAAAAAAAAAAAGAGGGCTTGTGCGATCCGATAGCCGATGGAAAATAGGCACACAAGTTTTTTTTTTTCTCTCCCCCCTTTCTTTTTTCCCGAAATTGATTCACCATTGCAAATAGCACGTTTGTGAAATATTCTCCACTTCAATTCTCTCCTCTTTTTTGTTTTCTCGCTTCATGGAATGACAAATGATGACGTGTTCAAAAGAGGCGGATGGTGATTAAATAGTGGCTGGACAATTATGGGGATGGGACGTGTACCAGAGATGAATTGCAGAGGGATCTGGAGTCAACTCTCTCACTTGGGAAACGTTTGTTAAATATATATATATATATATATATATACACACATCATCCAGAACACTATAAAACACAGCGTCATACGATTATAGAAACCGTGTTCACGTGTCAAACTCGTGTGTTGTGGAAAACTCGAATTCACAAAATAAATGACAATTGTTTGTTTTGCAAACGAAGTAAAAGTGATGATGAAACGAGGGACGGGCGCAAAGGGGGAAAATGAAATGAGAATTAAGGGTGAGAAGCGGGAGGGAAAAGTGACTAGCGGCGGCGAGCTCTACAACTAAACAACAACAACAGTATTTTCAGTTATAACAACATTAACAAGTTTTTTTTTTCGCGCGTGTGTACGTGTGTTCTCGGGTCCGTATATGTTCCGAGTCCGCCCCTCTCTTTCTCTCTCTCTCCCTCATTCTCTTCATCTTCCTTACTCCCTACTCGTCTTTCAATATTTTGTATTCATTCATTTTATCAATTTCGCTTCGATCATTTATTTATTCATTTTTTTCTTTGCCACTGAGCATCTTGTGCGTGTCAACTGAGATTCTCTTCTCCTCTTTTAATTATCCCATTTTTTTCCTACACTCTCACTTGTTCAATCATTCACTCTTTCCCTTACATCTGTAAGTAGGCTCGATTTTCGCACGCAACATGATATATATATATATATATATCATCATTAATTATTAATTACTCGAAGTGTTACTTGTAACCGTATCTTCCTCCATTGGAGAATCCTCTCTCTTTCCACCTGATTCATTGTGGAATCATTGGAAAAATGATGTTTGTGTTTATGTGTTGAGTGTGTGAACGCAACGAGACGTCGTAACGCTGCTGCTAAGAGTCCCTGGTGGCGCGCGCCGTTTCGTTAATGCTCCCATGATGATGATAATGTTGATTAATATTATTATAATTATTATTTTTAATTATGTGATTATGATGTTGATTATTGGCCAAATTGTATTGTTGCCTTCGTGTGTTATTAACCGTTGATAAATCATTAACAATATTACGATTATTAAATGTTGATTTATATTTGTCTTTTGTCCTTGTAATTGGTAATATTGGCCATCTTGATGTCGTAGCATCAGCACCAGCAGCATTGGCATTCATATTGGTCGTTGATCTATTCAAATTATTATCAATTGATGATGCATTTGTTGTTGACGCTGCTGTTGAAGTATTGTGATTGGTTGGTTGATGATTGATACCATGATATTGAAAAGTTTCGTCCACTTTTGTTGCTCCATTACGCGCCACTGCGCAAGACATCGATGATGATGTCATTGGTGGTGGTTGTGGTGCTGTTGATGATGAGGAATTAATTGTGTTGATGATGGTGCCATTATTGGAGCTTGACTCAACGTTGCCCGTACGCTTCATTAAAACATCTGTTCTCGCGTAACGCGATGAACGATTTTGGATAGTAGATGTTGTTGTTGTTGTTGATGTATTGAGCGGCCGGTCACGATGAGTCTGGGCCCATCATCCACGGCTCTACATTCCCATCGGCGGTACTTGAACGTAACGATAGATGTACAATCGATAATCTTTGCTCGCAAGCACAACTGAGCCATCATCCATTAATGCAACATCGAAACATTGTGCATGTTTGACTTTTGACTCCAATGCTGATACTAATTGTCCCTCCTGAGTGAATATCGTTAAATTGAAATTATTGTGATTATCAGCAATTAGTATTTCACCAGCTGCATTGATACCGACACCAATAGGATAATTAGTTATTCCTTCACCGCCAATTTGTCGCAAATACGCTCCTTCATAATTAAATACTTTAACGCAATGTGCACGATTGTCACTGATAAATATTTCTTGTTTATCATTAACCACAACACCATTTGGAAATTCTAAATGTTTTGAACAGCCAAACTTTTGCAAAACATTACCAGCTTGATCGAATATTATAACACGCATTACTTTACATTCAACAACGACAATACGTCCCTTTGAATCAACTGTTACACCACGTGGATGTTGTAGGATATTTGCACCAAATTTACGTACAAATTGTCCATATTGATTGTAAATTTGTATTTGATGTGTTGGCGAACGTTCAGTAACAATAATATCACCTGATGGACGAACAGCAGCAACTCGATTAGGATAAAGAAGTTGACCGTCGCGTTTACCACACTCGCCAAATTGGAATTTGAAACGTCCCTCTTTATCAAATATTTGAATACGATGGTTGTTCGTGTCGGCTACAATAATATTTTGTGCATTAACTGCAACACCGGATGGTTCAGTGAATTGCCCCTCCATAACGCCAAATTCACCAAATTTACAGTGATATATCATTTTCTGACGTTTTATTTGTGATTTTGGTGGAAACATTGCCGCTGCCGACATCAATTTCGATGTTAAATCTAATACTGAATCACCAGTTGGTCCACCATTTGTCGTTGGCATTGAGAAATGATCATTTTGCGTTACGGAATATGCGTCACTACCACCGTTACTCCATTTTTCATATGGATTATTCATTCCATTGAGATTTAAATCGCTTATCGTTGTTGAAAATGGTCCAAGACTATTTACTGAACTGAATCTCTTTGATATAACATTGCTTTCGAATGACGTGGGTGGCGATGTTGATGATGCAATTGTGGAATTTGTTGTTGAAACTAGACCATTGCTGTATGGTCGATCAAGTAATAGGCCACCTAATGAACCAGCGCTTCCAGGACCACTGCTTGCATTGCTGCTATTATTACCACTTGACAATGCCGTTGGCCGTGCAATTGGCGGTTGCTTAGTCGGACCAACGCTATTATTATCAGTATTACTGCGTACATAACCAAATGTGTTTCTTACACCAACTTGTATCGCCTGATAATTACTCACAAATTCTAAATCAGCTGATTGACTCGATATATCTGGTGTATAACCAAGAAACAGTTGTAGTTTTGAATCCAAAAGTTTTTTCACCATTAAAACTTCGGTAACAGTTGTATATTTAGTGAGTTTTTCAACAAATTCACATGTCTGTTGAATTTTATCTGCCATTTCATTTGCTTTTTGCGTAACAACACCAAGTGATATTTGTTTTGCTGAAAATGCAGATTCCAATTCTTTAAGCAGCTCCTGTTTTCGTTCCTCCAACATTGAACGATAAAATTGGAATGTATCATTTATTTCATTTTGTGCTTTGTGATATTGTACTTGTAATCGTGCAGCGCCATGATCAGCCGCTTTAACTGCCGCACGTACATCAGCGGCTTTAGCACGACAATCGGCAACTGCACGCGCAACTGCCTCCAATTGTTGTGGCCCAACTTCGGATATGTGCGCACAATCATGAAGTGAACCTGGATGATCCGTAATTGTACATTCTTTACACACTGGTACAGTACAGGCGCGACAGAAATATTTCAACAATTCGTTTTTGTGTCTAGGACAAAATAGTGCTTTTTCACCATTTGTTCCATTACCACCGCTTATAACAAGATTTGTTCTCGTATCATTGTTCGTATCCATTTTTGAATCGCCAAGATTCAACACACGATGGCCCTCAAAACAATGCATAAATTGATGCGCCATGACGCAATTTGGACAGAGAAAATTTGCACAATCAAAGCAACGTGCAACAGCGTCGGATTCAGTTGATTTGCAACCTGTACACCTTACACCACGACCGAGACGACAGTGACACGTACCGTCGCCCGGTTTGCCCGTATCCAGGCAAGTATCACAACTGTCAACGTCACAGATTGCGGAGTCACTTGCCGGCGGTGAGCTCCCGCTCACGGTAAGCGGTGACAATGATCCCAGGGAGCCGAGGGAATTTGCGCGTGATTCCAACGAGGGTGTCGGGGAGGCCATCTTTAGTCAACCGGCATCCCTGTAACATAAAAAAATCACAATCTACATCAGTACAATTTCATTCATCAGACAAATTACAAAATTAATACAAGAAAAGGGGGCCGTTAATTAAATGAGATTTGATAGTAAATAATTACTGACAATTTCACGGTTTCTGTGCAAATATTCAACATAAATACAAATCAAATAATATAAACATTTTCCACCGCAATATATTCAACAGTGCATGAAAAATACTGAACAGTTATAATCTTTAAAAAAAAAAAGTCAATTAGTCTTGACTTCTATTATTATTTCCTCTCTAAATCCAATCTCGACAATCGCAACTCTGTAATTACCAGTAATAATTACTTCGCCAATGATTTTTGCACCAGTCGTGCGTATTAAAGTCTCCAACGTTTTTTTTTCCTCCCAACAGATATGAGTCATTGCAAAAAAAAAAAAATTTAATACCATTTTGACAGTGTAAAAAACGCGAAAAGGGTCCCCTTGACCCAAATCACTCATTCACGGGTCAAGCATACAGAGTATGAAAAAAAAAAAAATATCATTCCCTTCACAAACTTTCGTATGAATAATAAATTCCAATATATCCATCCATCCACATATTGTGAAGACATGAAAGAAGAGAGGAAAAAAAAGGAAAAAAATAATTTACAACTTCAGCATACAAAGTATTAACATACTTTTCCCCACATAAACATACAACAAATCAATTTCCAAGAGAAAAAAAACCTACATCATAGTATTACATGAAAAACTTCCCATCTTTCTAATTCAAATCCTCATACCAAATTGCCCCAACAATAAACTGTCACATCAACAAATTTTCAGTATTTCCATCCCTTCTCTTAATATCCACGTCCAAAATAATTTCGTCCACCATAACCAACCTCGACAATTTCCACACGATACAACTCACTCTGTCTGTTACACCCTCAACCAGAAACCCTTGCAGCAATTGAAACACCAAAGTGCCTCCTACCAAGCCAAATGTGCAAGCTCAAATTCAGCGAAAACTTGAGAGATGATCCATTTAACCAAAACTTCCCTCTGTATATCACAGCCTAAAATTGACTATGTGGAAAATTCATATACTCTCAGGGATCATTCCCACGCGACCAAACACGTCCACGTTATACCCAATACATCCGCCCGTTTCCCTTTCTCCCTTTCTCCCTTTCTCTCTATCTTAAAACCACACCGTGTGGCCATTTCGCATCCTCTCGACCCTTTAATTAAATCGCACGGGCCTGGTCATGTTTCACCCAAGCGCGCGCGCGTCGTAGTCAACATCCTCACACAAGTAAACTTGAGAAAGTGAGACAAAATTAATCTAAAGTGAATGTGCAAGAGTGAGAAAATAATGTTGAGAGGTAGCAATGAAACAATGAGAGAAAAAGAGAGATTGAGACAGAGTCGAGAGAGCGGTTAAAGACCAAGGTCACTTGAGCCCGAAGGTTATCGCTCTCTTATTTCGCCTCCCACTCGTCGTCATCTCCCTATATAACCATCTCACTCAGTTTCATTTCTGACTTTTTCTTCCACTGGCCATTTCGCATTTGCTCTTTAGAACGACTGGTAAATTTACGGTGGCAGCGACAAACGACGGACGCGATCGGCGTGGGCTTTTTTCCGCGAAATAAACGCCGAACCTGCCGTGGACAAAGAGACCAACCGCCAACATCCACGACCATCTCTCCTCCAGGAAGAACCTAGATATATATATATATTTATATTTATATATAGGTATAGAAAGAGAAATAAGAGAAGGGAAAAAGGATATGAAGGAAGCGAGATGGAGAAAAGTGCGGCTGGTGAAGCAACTCTCTTCTCGTATATGTTTATGCCGCGTGCTGTGGGGCTTTCGACCTTCGTGCAGGAATTTCGATGCAACACAGAGATATTGATGGAGCGAGGGGCATTGCGGGCGGCGAAGGGGGATGGAAACAGTGAAGAAGGTGAAGTGGTGAGGTGAGGTGAGGCGGTGGTGGTTAACGTTGCACGGTTCGAGGAACAGCCGTATTGCCGCCGCTGCTGGTGCTTTAGAATCAGTAGAAATGACTGCACTTGGTGGTAGTTACAAGGGCAAATGTTTCTAAGATTGGACAGATAGCGAAGTATAAGAAGATGAAGAAGAAGAAGAAGACTAAGAGAAAGAAGATGAATAAAAATACATGAAAGGAGTAAAAGTAAAAAGCATCGGAAGAGTACTTGCATTATGATAACAATTGCTTTCAATTTTATTTTATTTTTATTTTTATTTTTTTTTTTCACGTTCCGCCATTTTTTCATAATGCACTTCTAAATAACAAACTCTATCTTGCATCTGTTCAACCCCTTCAAGGAAGTTTGTGTGGAGAAAAATAAAGAGAAATAAAAAAGAAAAACATTTCCATTTTATTCACCTCTTCGACACACAAACAAATCTCATCTACTCTCTCTCCCTCTCATTTTTCCACTCTCATTTCTTCTTTCACTTTCGCAACATTGGAACTCATAAAGTCGAGTCACTTTTTGAATAAAAAAAATTTCAAACGTAAAAACATGGAGTGGTGTGACATCCCTTTTCTTCAAGAAACTGCGGGTGAGAAGAAAGAAAAAAAAAACGCACACAGAAAAGAAGGACTGTGGAAATAGAAGAAAATGATTATAATAAAAATAATGAAAGGAAAAAAAAGAAAATAATAATCATAATAATACTATAAAGACGGAAGAGGAATAAGGAGAAAGGTGAAGGAATGAAATGGAAGGAAAAAAAAGGGGCAAAAGAACCTTACTTATACCTCTTTCAGTTTTATATTCAGGTACACCCCCCCTTTTCCCCCATCTTACTCTTCTGTTTTCACTCACTAGTCATTCTTTCCCTCTTTCATGTAATACGAAAAAAAAGAGCCGAAGCAGAGAGGGGAGGAGAAAAAAAAGGGACCAAAAGAAAGAGGAAACAAACTCGAGGTCTTTCTACCTGGTCTCGACCAACTATACTCGACTTTGCCTGCACGCCTTAACTATCGAAACCCATTCTGCTCTAGTTACTGAATTGCGAACTAGATGGTTTTTGCACACTTCTTTATACATATATATATATATATGTATACATTTAGTGTAGATGCGTTTTTACAATTTCCCAAACTTTTTTTTTCGTTTTTATCCTATTTCTTTCAACATTTTTTTGAGTAGGTTGTAATGTTGAATTGGTAAAGAGCTACTTTAAGCTACTACTAACTTAATTTACTTCAAGTACTTTTTTCACATACTCAACCACTTGAGAAATAATTGCCGCAATGTATGTTATTTATAAGACTGAACGGAACGGTAAGAGAGAAAGGAAGAAAAAAAAGAGAGCCTGTAAAGATACCAATAATTAAATTCCACAAGATAATTATGAGTTAATTATATTGGCACAATACATTTCATTGTTGTTTTGTAATGCAAACACAAATTTCATATCAATATTCAACCATTTGTTTATTTATTGTACACAACCAAGTGCAAAAAAAAGCAAGAAAAAATGAAAAATAATAATAACCTAATAAGAAAAATCCCCAAGAAAATTGTAAAGAAAAATAATATAACGTAAAGTATTTCATATCCAAACGTTACATTAAAATAATTCTGTTTCAATCCTCTGTAAATTTTTTTTTTTCTTTTCTCTTCCACTCCTTCACAACACTTTTGCTTACTTCACTGTTCTTCCTGAAGGTTTACATTTTGGATTTAACGACTATGGCCGCCGTGCCACGTCGCTTGCCACGGTACTTTCGCGTATAGTGACTTGCCGGATCGTAAAGCCCAACGCAGATGTGACCGCATTTGGCGTGGCATGAGCTTTGCATAAACTCTCATTTTCCCTCTTTTCCCTCTTTTCCTCTGTCTGCCTGCGCTTGCCTTTCTCTCTATATTCTACCCATCCACATACTTACACACCAACTAAATGCCTTCGCGTACTCAACCCCTCTTGCATTCGCGGAATGTATATCCATTTCTACCCTCTTCTTTTAAACATCATCTCTAAATATCTCACTCTCTACCACTATCATTTTCACAACACATCCAAAATCTCAGCTGTCAACCAATGTAGATAACGCTCCATTACTGTGACTCTCCTTTCGCTTCACGTACAACCAAAAATGGGATTAAACTGTGCAGACAGGTACTTTAACTGGTTGTGGAGGGTAACATTCTCGTAATTTTACCTCCGGGTTCAACGAAAAATAAAAAGAAAAAAGACAAACAAATGAATAAACAAACATTGCGGAACACACACAAAGATACAAATAAAATCGCACTGAAAAACTAAAGCCAGAGATTAGTTATCTCTTCTTCACTCGTTATTTCTATTTTCAGACAGTGAAAATTTTCCGAGAATAAATGGAAAAGGGAGGGGGGAAAAAAATTGAAAAATAACAATAATAATTCAATTACACAAACGTCACTATTGTTCAAAATTTAATGCTCTATTTGTCTTTATGTGAGAGATTTTCCGTTGATAACAAATGGGCAATTACTGTATCGTTCTATTATACCGAAATTATCGACTATTTAACAATATTATTATTTCAAATATAAATTATGTACCATATTACACGTGACTGAATGTATATTATATATATAATACTATATCAAAATACTTCATTTATCTCGTTTATTCAGTCTATCTTGATTAAAAATTGTCTCTGACATGGAAAAATACCAATATATACACATACAAATGCATTCTCCCTTTTCATTTTATTTTTATTTCTTCCCTATTTTTTAGTGACATATATGTTGTCTGTGCGTGATAAAAGAGCCTGAGGCCGTGTGGAAACTCGTTATTTTGAAAATGGCATATCCACAGTTGTCAGGGGGATTGGTGGATTGTGATTTTTTTTTTCATTTCCCCACCACTTTTTTCCCCTTCCGATCGTGTACAACAGCTATATCCACACTCTCTTTGTTCGACGAATTCAACCACGTCAATTCCCCTCGCCATGTCTCATCATGTTTTTATTTTTGTTATTATTATTATTATTACTTTTTTTTTCTTTTTTTTTTTTGCACTCAAATATATATAATGGAAAAATTTTTGGTCAAGTTTGCACGACTAAAACAACTCGATTATATTCAAAACAACAAACTTGTTCTTTAGTGAAAAAAACATTGCTTGTGCGACAGGGTAATTTGTACAACGCTGATCGTCTTTCCACCATACAAAACTTAGTTATTCTGAATTTTTGCAATTGATCACAAGCCACAACCCGCCATTTTATTCCCTCCATCGTACACTTCAATACAACTTTTATACAATTCCACAATTTTTTCTTTCCTCTTCTACCTTTTTTTTTTTTTTTTTTTCATTTCTTCGCCCCTCGTTTCCAACACTACAATTATCTTTCTATTTTTATTCTCTTTGTTTCACAAGTGTGATTGGCGAGGGGCGGTCACTGTCCAATCAATATATAATATGCAAGTAATATAAAACGAGAGGAAAAAAAAAAAACACAACAAATGAAAGAATCAAAGGGAGAAAAAGAAAAACGTAACTGACAACGATTTTACAATAAAATTACAACCAATATCATTAAATAATTGAAGGGGATGCTATGAGAAGAAAAAAATTTCGCTTTTGTGCTGTAGAAAAAAAATGTTCTCTTCATGTGAATCGATGGATATTTACAGATGTGAGTTTATACAGTTGAGTGTATGGATGTGGGATTTTGTTGGGGACTGCGTTCACGTTTTCCATTTCGTATTTTCCATATATCCATACCCGAGACGCTTCTCAGCTGCCGCAACCAACCGTCAGGAAGGGCTAACTCAGTACATGAAATGTATATGTATATGTGTTATACATAAAGATAAAATTCACCATCTCTTGTCTGAGTGTCTTCATGCATATTACAGAACGTGTGTATACGCGAGGGAAGAGACACATTTGTGTGATCGTTTCGACCTTCGCAATCCAAATATGTGCGGTAGGAATTTGTTGATGTGAATATATACACATTAATATGAGTGTTAGGTATATATGTATATATATATATATATATATGAGTATGTCTACTATTTGAGTTTAGATATCAAAGGGAATATTGCAATAGTACAGACGCCATCATAATCGCCCCAGTGGAAATTTCGCTCTCGAACAAACTTCAAACACTGATTCAAAATATCTGAATTGATGTTTTGAATAATTGTGCACTCAACTTTCTCTTGTTGAAATTCATGAGATGAAAAGTAATTATTATATATGATAAAGTCATCTCAGTGAATTGTGCTTTGCAAAAAAGGAGTGATAAATTTATTCATAAATTTCAAACAATACGTCAATGATAATTGATTTTCAGTTTTTCTATATTAAATGTCGTGATATTTCGTACAATTATCGATCAGATTTTTTTTTTATTATCTATACTTATAAAAAACATATAATTATTGTATTGAATAAATAATCATAGTGCATTTTGTTGTCAGAAAAGCTTTAAGCATAAATAATAATTAAATGTGATATTTTTCGTTTTTAATTTTAAAATGAAGTGATTGTGTGAATAATTTTTGTATACCAAATTTTTTTTTTCACTGAGATTTATGAGAAGGTTAAAATGATTATTTTTTCGTAATAAATCACATGAGTGAAAAATTTTTTTTTTCTCTTTTCACAAAATAAAATATAAAGAATTCTCTTTATAAATATAAGTGATGTTGCATTTATTTTTCTCTTCCAAATGAAGTGATATTTTGAATAATTATACAATGAATGTTTCTACGTCAAGATTTATGTGGTAAAAATTTATATTTTCCTCTTTCGAATATTTAATCCAAGTGTATTTCTCCTTCATAAACCATAATAGAATATTCTAAACAATCATAAATAATACTTCAATTATTTAATTCTCAACGTGACCTTTGAAATTTTTCATGTAGGAAAATAGCAACAAATAATTGGTGCCATCAAACATATATGATTAAATATCCCCTTTATATTTCAATGTTGCTACACGAGTTTTTTTTTCAATTAATTGCCGTATCACTGTTTTTATACGGATAAAATAAATAAATGTCAATATATATACATATTTGCCTTGCGGTATTTATTGCGAAGGCCGACCATGTCTTAGATATGAAATTTCACGCTCTATCACCGCCATCAGGACATATTTCTACCCAACAAAAAACATCCACACGTCATTGCTGTGATCACAACGAGAGCAAAAAATAATTATAAAACTTCTTCCACAATCCATTATAAAAGTAGAAAAAAAAAATACACTGTAGACACAATAGCAATCAACCATTATTGTGTTTGTATTCGGTATCTCCGATTGAAACAAAGCCCATTGCATCACCATATTACATAACAAATATGAAACAAACCGAAACAAATAAACAAACAAAATTAAAGTATTGCGCATTTGTACACAAAATTCCGAAAGTTCGCATCTTTCATTGATTGATCAAACACTTTGTATACTTTTTCTCCATAGATTTTCTCATCATAACTATTGAAGAATAATCTGAATATTGTCAAAAATGTTGATTATACAACGTCAGAGAACGAAAAAAAAAAAAAAATAACTCGAGCAGAATTAATATTAAAATAAATTCCATAGAAAAAATATTCAAAGAATAAATACCTAAAGCTCACAATATTTCATTCACCACATACATTCCTTTTTTCATTCCTATTTTCATCCCCTTCATGTTTTATTATCCGCTCGCGTATTATCGTGTCGACCTTGGAACCTTGAAAACCGAACGCTGTAGCAAAACCTTGATGCGTGGACCATAACCTCGAAATTGACGCGTCGCATTTTTTTTTGTTCAACTTCCCACAAACAGCAGTGTCGGATTCGATTTTTGGCCTACAGCAACGACGGCGCAAAGGGACAAAGAGATGAAGCGAATGTCGGTAGGGGTGGAATTGTTGAAGAGGGATAGAGAGACAGAGATAAAGATAGAAACACAGTTGGGGAAGTCTGAGTGAGCAAGGAAAAAAATGTTCACGGAAGGGATGAAAGTATGGAAGAGAATAAGAAAAGAATAAAAAAAAGCAGAAAAATGAAACGAAAAAAAAAAGCGAATGAAAGATATAAAATAAACCGAATGAGGGAGCGCGAGAGGGTGAACAGAGGGTAAAAGCAAAAGATATAGATATGGATGTTTTTGCGAGACAGAGTGAGAGGTGTACTTGCGCTACCCCTCGTGCGATTCATCCAGCGATGGTTTTGCCCACGCCTTTCCCGCCTAACCCCCCTCAGTTGAATGCACCCCGTGGCGAGGGACGACGCGTCTGGTTACTATGGTAACGCTGCATCGACCGCCTCAACCCGCTGTTCACCAACCAAGAACGTTCGGGTGGTGAGCGCCAGGGTCGACGCGGATAGAGAACTTGCGAGCAAAACCGTCGCGTCGAAATCGGCAGCAACAGGGATAACGAGAAAGAGAGAAAATAACAGAAGAGAAAGACACAAGTCTATACTACTACTCTGTCAGTTACGACTTTCTCTTGCTTACTCGCTTGCTCGCACGTTTGCCCATTCTCATTTGCTCTTTGTTACTCATTCGACGCGACAACCCCGACAGTGCATCGCCCTTCCGACGCAGCTTGATTGTGCGTTCATGCTTGTATACAGGGTGGACTGCTTTTGTTTGGCTTTTACAACAATTTTATTTGTTATTATTATTGTTTATTTCTATTCTCATTCATTCATTTTGTATTCATTCAAGGTGGATAGCATCAAGTCACTCTTCCTTTAATAAATATAACTAGAAAAGAATTTAAAAAAAAAACACAAACAAACAAAAATGCTAATGTAATTTATCCCGTTCAAATTTTCTTTTTGCTTTCAGTATATAATGAGATTTTTTTTTTGTACTTTCCTCTTTCTTTCTTTTTTCGTCTATGTTTTCTTTTATTTATATATTTTTTTTTTACTTCCCCGGGTGCAAGTTAATTAGAATAAGAACATTTTCGTGGAGATTTTTTTTTTCCATTTCACATCTCTTGATGAAACACGAGGGTGAAATAAATTACAGATAATTTTTATAAATATGGAAAATAAATGTTCTCTCATTTTCTCCCCGTCAGATTTGCCATGGTGTGTGTGTGTGTGTATGTGTTTTTTTTTATCTGTGTTTCCTGCCACGTGAGATGATGCGGTGAAATTAAATCTGGCGCTTTCAATGAAAACGGTACAGAATGGATATGAACGTGAAATGTCACCCGGTATATAGGTACACGTTAACGCATTTCCTGGGACGCTATACGACAGAAAATCAATAGTAAACGACAACGCAATCATCAAAGTCATTAACAACACGCGTCAACTGAGAGAAGCTTGGAAATTCCGTGTGGTAATAATGCAAAATTTTTACAATTTATTGGTAAAATTAATCGATGCTTTTCATTATTATCTGTGTAAAAATATCAGATAGCAAAAAAAAAATGAATGATACTCAATTTTCTCTTGATAAAATCGTTCCTATTTTTATTCATTCTATCAAGAATCACTAGATAAAGATAAAAAAAAAAGAGCCTCTCACAAGTACTTAGTCCAAGAGAAATGTTCAATGAAATAATTCTCACAACTTTATTAAACAAATTAATTCTGCTTAAATGTCTACAATATGATACTGATATATAAACTACATTTTATCGAGTATCTTACACTATAATACCTTCGATATTTTCTTCCTATTACTTACAACACAACACACAACCTGACTATAAAACCACATTCTTGTGTTGTGTTCTCACATTTCATTAATGCCACCCAACATTTAAGGAAATTATGAGAAAACGGAAGAAATAAACTAAAAATAAACTAAAGACAGAAGATAAAAAAAAATGTGAACGGTTGACTAATCGATATTATACACCAGCAATGGACTATTGCGCCCTGGTGGGGTTCATCACTAGTCCTTAATGGTAGAGAGAAGAGGGACAAAAGAAAAGGCAAAATGTATGAACGAGAAAGAGAGGAGGAAAAAAATATAGTGGGGACGAATGAAAAGCGAAAGGGTGGAGCGGTAACGAGACGGCGTCTGTCGGGATCAATAACACTTTCAACCAAAGTTGAACCCCCACATTCGCAGTAATAATCGTTGCATAGAAAAAAAAAACAAAAACAATGATGATAATAAAAATAAATAGTTGGATTAATTCAACGATAATACATAACAATTGAAAATATATTTTCAGATAATATCAACAAAAAAAAAAATTGTTTCCTCCCTTTCTCGCAATCATTTCTCTACAAAATTGATCAGCAAAATAAAAATGAATTTGTGTACTCATTTAACGAATAAATAACGAAAAAATTATATATTATCAACAGCAACGTCAAAATATTCCACAAAACAAAAACACCATAACATTAAATCCCCATTCATTCCTCTGCCTCTAGTAATTCCCACGCTAAAAAACAAAAGAAAATCAAGAAAAGACGAAGAATCGTTCAATTTATCTGATCATCTGTCCCGCTCTATTCTCCCCCTCTTCAACTATCATCAACTCAGGTAAACATAAATATCTAACAAATATTAACTGTTACCAAGTATTGTACTGAATAAACTGTGAAAAATAATTTATCATGAATTCCCATCCATTGTTCTAATACTGCACGGATAATAAAATTTAATTGATTGTGAATGAGAACCACGGGGTAGCTTCAGTACTATAACATATACATATACACCATGTTGCTTAGTTGAATGTCCGTGAATTTTCTATTGCCAACTAAAGAGATACGAAGCGTGACAGAGTCGTTTCCGGATGCTGTGGGGCTCGCGCGCGCGTTCCGCTGCGGATATTTTACGAGTTCGAGCGATGGTGGTGCAACGCTTGTTATTCTCTATATAACAACAAACTATACATCCATATATAAACACATCTATGAAGCTGAGAATGAGAATATAAGTGCGAGGCTGGCCGTGGCAGCCGCGTCGACCGGGAGAGGTCACTGTACCCAGTTCAAACCACCGCCGCCGCCGCCGCCGCCGCTGCTTGCGCCGCGCATCGTTGGCGGAAGGTCACCATCCGGACATACTCAGCGCGCGGCAAGTTATCGAAGTCGGGGCCGTATCGATTCTCGAAGCTTCCGCTTCCCACGCCCCTCGTTGACAAAACCGGACTTTATATAGATATATAATAACGATAATAATAACAATAATAATAATAATATGACCGTTACGCGATCAACCGGATATTATGAAATGTTCGTATTCACATTTAAAACAAGATGAAGAAAGTTAATGTCAAATCGGTTTCTCCACCAAACTATAAAGATAGATATTGGAAATTGTTGACGATCAAATATAGTTATATTACAAATATTTCATCGGATATTATCATAATACTCTACCGGTAATATAGAAATAATTTCCTCGAATAATTAATAACATTGTTTGTTCAATTTAGCATTCAATTATATCATAGATAATGTGAAAATTTCATGGAATTAATATTTGTGTATTCATCAATGAAACCAACTGGAATGAATCATTATCGTACAATGTAAACCGCCAGTTATTCATGAGTCAGTGTTCGTTAAGACGAAGAGAAAAAAATTAATCTACTCGTTAAAACGAAGTAGAAGGGAAAATAGAGAGAATGGAAAGGAAAGGAAAAAAAAAATATATATATATATGTCTAGAAAGATATTCGCACGCAACGGTTGATAAATCTCTTTGTTCGCTCTGACTTCATTTTATGGTGATGATTTTTTTTTTTTTCAACAGCAAGAGACATCATGCGGTTTTTATTACAAAAGAATTCTGATGTATACAGTTTAGTTGTAGAAACTTGAAAGGGTATGAATAAAAAACAAAATAAGAATGTATAGAATTCTCCTTCTCCCCTGTTTTTTACATTTTTTTTTTCCTTATTACTGAAGTGAAGTAACAATTGTGAGAAAAAAAAAATATTTCCTTCAAATATTACCGGAAGAAACCTATTCTAAAAGATAAAACGCCAAGTTATATTAGTGTGACCAAACTTCAATTTGCATCAATCAAGTGTATTTAATGTTATCATTGACCTCGCAATACCAACGTAAAAAAGTCATTGACATTATTCTTCACACCGGGCTTGAACTATCTCTGTCACTTTGGCGGTTAAAAAATTACTACAAAATTTCCCAGTCATTTTATTTTATTAAACTAATATCCAGGTATTATCTAAAACGTACACTAATTCAATTCATCAATTGTGCAATACAGTTTATTTCAATGGTCAAAAATTCGCAAAACCACCAAAAACTATAAAAGAAAAAAAAAGTTCTTAAATTCGTCGATTTCCCAAAAAAACAATTGATAACAAAACTCCTTTACCACCCAACAGCGATTGAACTAGGATTCAACTATCTTCAATCCATCGTATTCATTGAATAAATCAAATTCAATTAAACTCTTCTCTATCAAAAAAGATAAATATACAAAGCGGTTTCAAAAAAGGTAATTACAACCCATGGAATTCCCATAAGAAAGCTATCCAAAACTTTGTCAAAACATTTTTCCTCCTAATAGTAACAACTACCACACATTTATACTCCAGTTGATTGGATTATTTAATTGTAATTAAACTATCTCATCGTCACCAAAAATTAACATATCGACATTGTAACATAACAAACAAAGAATTTGCACCAAGATAAACTCAATATATCCAACTGATTCTTTACATGTCTTGCAAAAGTGATGGAATGAAAAATAAAAACAAAAAGAAGAAAGATGATAATAAAGAAAAAAAAACAAGAAAAAGTATATATTTCATACAAGCGTCAGTAAATTTTCAACAGTATTGCCATTGGTTGTTGTAAGTGCTACTGGAGGGATTACTGACAAAGTATATAGTTGTACTCTAACGTCGGGTCGACGAGCTCTCGTGAAATAGAGACTCAGCGCACACCTGTGGCGCGCTAACGATTATCGTGAGACAAGAGAACTGGTGAGACCAACGACGACGACGCCGACGACGACGACGATGCCGACGACGATGCGATAGTGGTGGTAGTGGTATAGGAAAAGATAAAATGAAAGGAAGCAAACTACAACAAGTGAAAGAGATATAGAAGGGCAGTATAATCCTGTCTGTCCTTTCGCCCTCTTGGGTCGACCCAAACTCATCGTACACTCAACAAAATACATATATACATCTTTACACATACATATGTACAAGTTTCTCGCAAGTTTGTACGTGAATTTGCCAGAGATCCAAACAAGAAAGACAAATTGACTCTCCGCAAAATGTTTGTCAAACATAATTCACAGTGATTGAAATTTACGAAAGGATTTTACAAATGTAACGATTTATAAATACACAGTCAAATGTCCCACAAACAATACTGTCATCGCGTGTCTCTAATACTTCCTTACAACAAATATAAACAAGAAAAAAAAAAATATAACGACAGAATTATAGCTGAAAGAAAAGATGAAGGAGCAAAACCTGATGATTCAAATGAAGATAAATGTTGTTGACTTGAGACAAATTTTATACTTAATATAGAATTACACTTCTCATTATCCATAAATGGACTATGATTGAAATTTTATTTAGATTGATGTTTACACATTGATAACCGCAGTTCCATTCATAACTTGTGAATAGTAAAAAATAACCCAAGCTAGACATCCTTATAATTAACCCAAATGATAATACTAAAAATTATCATTACAAGGAAGTTGTTAAAAACAGCAACTGCATAAATTCTATTTACTCTGTTCATTACTTTCTTTCTTAAACAAAGTTGAATGACGTAATTTTCTTACGTACATACATTGAATAAATACACATGACGCTTATGTGTATATTATATATGAAAATTTAAATGAATATGTGCATGTATGGTTGATTGTAGCTGGGGTTTGTTCGCGCATAATTCTACACCACGCGTTCAACTACCCTTGTTGGCAACAAAGGACTCCCCGGTTTTAATGGCCAGAGTAACGCAATACGGAAACCAGGGCGTAAGAGGGAAACGCTATTGTTGGTTGCCCACATGCTATACTTGCCCCTGTGTGTCATCAACCAAGCCAAGCTAACCTAACCTAACCACTACCACCACCACCACCACCATCGTCACCACCTGCATGAATTTCTTCAACCTTAGTCGCAGTTGACATTCTCGTTAAACTTTGGTGGGCCCACATTCAGGATAATGGACAATGTTGGTTCCTAAGAGTATCCTTGAAAGATCTGGGGAGACACTTGGTGTATAGTTTACGTTATGAATACATGTGGGCTTATGCAGTAAGCGTAAACTATGGGTTATTGCACAAAGACATTATTGTCTTGGATGAATAAAAGAAGACCTTGAAATATCAGCATTCACTACAGTTTAATATAGATTAATTTTGTTTCATCTACATTTTTATAACTTTTATTCTATCCCAGTCAATTAATCTTTGTAATATAATCCCTGTTTTGTTGACAATGGCATTGAAGTAGCTTAATCAAGAAGGAGAAAAGAGAAAAATGTAGTTATGTATGGGCTACGTATGAATTACTAGTATTCGATTATGTAATTTGAACTGTGATGTCATGGCCATGTATCACCACCGTGTCAATCGATAAACTGAAGAGTGAGTTCATGGAAATTTTTTTTTACCACCACACACGTTTCATCAGTCGTATCACCAATCTTTTCTTCATCAAATGAATGCAGACAATAGTCTAACATCATATTCTGATAAAATGACCATGATAAAAACTATGTCAAAAATATCCACATGACAAATATTATCAAAAAAAAAAAAATTTGATTGAAGACTGTGCATAATTTCGAGAAATTAAAATACTTATCAGCCAACATATAAAACATCTAAACTTTGATTTTCTCTATACTAATATTTTAATAATTCATACCTCACTAATAACGAATAAAATTATAAAAGAAAACCACCAGTCGACGATCAAGTTCCCCACAGATGGTTTCAATACTCGTTCAATCTACCCCTATATTTCAACTTCCATCAGATAAATTTTAAATCGAGAAATTGGATAACCATGAGAGGCAAATGATGAATAAGTTTTTTATTTTAGCACGCTATTCTTTCGTTCGATATTGCCTCACATTTCATAAATTGGTATATACCAAGGTAAATAGTGGGAAATTCAGGTACTTGAATAGAAAAATATTGGAATTATTCGATAAATATATTCGAGAACTATCAAGGTGAAATGTTTATGAGATTGTGTATAGGTGTGCTGTGTGTATTTTGGTGGATCCCAATGTCGGTGATAAATTTTAGGTTGAATATATTGATACTCGAGGGCAAATGTAGTGAAGTCAGTAACCTAACCCTCAGTACACGTTTGAGCCCCAAGAGAGACCTTATGACGACTTCAATTGGTGTATTCAGAGCTCTCGATGGTCTCTGCCATGAATGTTCAATGGTATTTTCAGGTTTTCCATTTGAGGAGTGGCATTCTGGGACGAAATTCCGCTGCGAGGCATCGCTGTGAGGAAAATTGAGGGGTATGAAGAGCGACGACGGTGGCAGTGGTGCGCGGTAGCGAAGTGGTGGGTACGCTCGACTGAATTACGACCACTTCGATTTCCGTAAGAGCACCTAAAAGCTTCTGGCACTGCGAATTCATCGATAGAGATGAGTGAAAGAGCACGTGCTTTTGATAACATTCAATGAGATTTCTTCCGACGAACAAAATTATATTTATTTTTTTCTTCCCTCCTTCCTTTTTCCTCCTGTTCCCCCTCCGGGTAAATAATTCAGTAAATCCCAAACTTCAATATATATAAAACTTGTTCATTCATGCAACTGAATTTCACAAATAGAAATCTAATCACTGAACGACTGAGTCCCATGAGAATCGATGAATGTAAATTGATTTGTCAGTTTGATCGTGGAAAAAAAAAAAAAAATAAAAAATTCAATTTCAATGAAAAAATTGACTCAAAAATAATTCAATAAATCTCAACATTTATTCCATGTCAATTCGATTTATACATTCAATACCATTCAATTTCACGAATAACTATGAGATTTCCCAAAATAACTCATGAAAATTAATAACACTAAATTGCTTTTTCCATCTCACTGGTGAAGAAAAAGACGAAAAAAAAAAAAAACCGCCAAGAATTTAATCGAAAAAATTCCATCATCGACTAAAATGCATCGTGCAATATTATCAAGCACAAAGCATTTTTTTCAGATACTCTAAAAACGTTGAAGGGCCAAAGTGATGAGAAGAAAAAAAAAATGTAAATATATAATAGAAATTTTTTCGCATCTCTTTTCGTCTTTCACATACCCAATAGTGTGAAGATTATTTTTCAATTTTCGCTTCTCTCACGATATCGTTCATAACTTACACAAAAGGTTGAACGAAGACGAAGAGACGTTGAGAAAAGAAAAGATAAGCGGATATTCAAGAAAATTCTCTTGCTATCTAACATTTGATGGTGTTATATAGTGATATAAGCATTATTTTTCTGAATAACTATCGTGATGCTAGTGCAGGGGTTGTTGATGGCAGTGGTAGGCTGACGTAAGCAATTCATTTTAATTAAACGACCGGCCAACTAGATGGTCATGAGGTTACCACCTAAACTAAGTACATACCCAGTAGCCAAGTCTCGTCTCGTTGTCGACGCCGTCTTTGCGTCGACGTTCGCGTCTAAAGCTTCGCGTTTATATCATACTTTACGATCCGTGGTTGACAGCACGAGCGAAGCAGCATACAAATTGGTAAATTACCCCGCGTGGTTTTGCACCATCGTACTTTACACCTCTTCTCATTTTTATTCTCCTTTCCTCCCTCTCCTTCCCCACTCGTTGTTGTTTCATCATTTTTTTTTTTACTTCTTCACAATACCTCTTTCAAATTTTACGTTTATGTCCCTTTCAAATCCGCACTTCTATCTTCACAATTTCCTTTCCATTTTTCTTTTCACCTTGAGGAAATTCTTGGACTTCAAGTGCTCAAAAAATATTTTCTATACTTTATTCATATTTTATTCTTCAAGAAAGATTTAATCTTTATATTGCTTTAGGGTTAAAATAAAATATTGAAAGCGGATGTTAAAATGGAGCATCAGATTTTGCCCAGTGAATTTAACATTTTTCCACAATTCTTCTCTTTTTTATCTCCATATAAAAATATATCGACACAGAACAAACTACTTTAAGAAACTTCAAACACTAAAATTTCAAATACCAATTACACTTGAGGGACAACTCAGAGCATGATAAAACAAAAAACATTTACTAAATCGTCACTTTTAAAATTGCAAGGAAAAAAATAAGAAATAAAGAATACATAAACAGTCAAACAAATTCCCATGGCGCATGAAATATTGTAAATCAATGATACTCATATCTTGACATAAATATAAATACATCAATATTCGACAAGTAGAAATGGTAACAGAGAGAAAAACATTGAATGAGAGAAATAGCATTTGGATGGCGCGCGGGTGACAAACTGGAAACGAGATCGAGTACCGTCGACGACGTCCTCCATGCTGATTGGCAATAATTGGAAATGAAATCCCCGAGTGAATATGACCCCACTGCCATCATCACTACTACCACCACCACTGCTACTACCACGCGCATCGTCAGCCGCTTGTAAATAATTATTCGTTCACGTGAAGTGAAAATCCCTGTTGGCGCACTCCTCCAACCCGTAAAACCCCATGTTTCCATCATACCACTAACACTTTCTCACATAAAATCGATTCCAACACACACATCACAAGCAATATCACTATGTTTTGGATATGCAATCGTACAATGTTGCCAGGGAGTTCACGATACGAGTGATGAAAACTATTCACTGGAACGTGAATAAACCGCGTTGCAATTTTATAAAACAAGTGCAAGCGAGCATAAAAAAATTGAAACGCCGGCAGGTGAGGGGAGAACAAAATAGAAGAAAACATAAATAATTGAACCAAAAGATTGGACGAAAAAAAAAAAAATAATAAATAAATAAAACTATTTCATTGGCATTGACGCAAAATAAAAGTCACGTGTTATGATGTGTAAAATAAAATTTCATTTCGATTGAATATATATATATATATATATATATTGTAAAGGATATACGCGACACTATAATAGAGCCATAAAGATGCAGTTGCGATTGAATAGAGACTCCCTCAACACTTAAAATTCACACAAGAGAGATTTTCCTTGTACTATGCAAATATATGTTCATACAATTTATGAATATCATATACATACATTTATTATGTATGTGGTACATAAATATATATATAACATTGTTGTATTTTCTCAGGGGAATATTCATGGTTGCTAGCAATGTAGGTTGTCCACTGCTCGCAACAGTCTACCAAATGTACACCAACACCAACACCAACAACCACAACAACAGCAACGACGACGATTACGTCAACACTACGACTTCGACTCACTGGTTTGCACAGAAATGCAGACAAGAATATTTGATATTGCTCATAAATTTTCATTGTTACCACCCCTTTCTCAACTAACTCTCTTACCCTTGCATCACAGTACGTCCATTGCAGGATGTTGCACGCAATTACGCAAAACGAAAAGAGGCGGAATCAAAGAAAAAAAAGAGAAGAAAATAACGAAGCGTAAAACCGTGAAAATATACGAAAAAAGCAGAAGAATGACGACCGACTTAGTAAAATAGATGTGAAGAAAATAAATAAAGAGAAAAAAAAAAAAGATGAGTCTCACTCTCTAAACTTAATATTCAATGGTTTGACCTCGCGTGTAAATTCCATTTTATTCCATTCGAATGTATTATTATTTTTTTCATAGAAATTCATCCCTATATACTTTGATATAATCATTTTGTCCCGCTCTGTCTCACTTGTCTTCTATCAATTCACAATAAAAAGAAATAATAAAATAACAGAAACTATTACTTTATCATCGATTTTTATTTTACATTTCATATGTAACATTATTTTATCATTTATTCATATTGAATGCCACACGTGTCTGACAATGGCGTCAAAGTATTCTTGGATAATGAAACAAAAAAAAGAGAATGATGGAAAAAAAAATACCAAATTGGTAATACACGTTCCATTATGTTTCCTTCTCTCGTAATATATTGAGTATATATTTTTTTTTGGGTTTGCGTGTGTGTACAGAATGAATATTAAATGGAAATTTCATCGGTTACCGAAAACTTCATTTATAAATAATATGTATCCTTGTATATCCATGAATAAATATATTCTCTCTATTTGTGCACGCGATAATAATTTATAAGTATATATTTCAGCTCATACAATTGCATACAGATATATTTATATACATATGTATATACATATATACATATATATAAACATATATGTGTACTTGTACTGCTGCTATACTGCAATATATGTAATAGAGGCATCGTCGGTTGATATAGTTGAATGCAACGTCAAGATGCCACCATTAATTTATGCTAGCGGTATCTAAATACCCCCTGTGATATATACACTGTGTGTGTCACGCATGCTGAAGACGATGGGAAATTAATCGATAGACACGTGTAGACATCTACATACATACATTGACAAGTGAAGACTTTCAATATGATGGAAAAATATCAAATAAATTCCATCAAAAATGCAAAATTCAATACTCAAGTAAATCAACCATAAAACAACATGAAAATTAATCAAATATTTAATTTAATTATTCTTATATTCATCACAAACATTATAAAAGCATGAAAATTTTTTTTTCAATATTGCTGTTCATCTTAAAATTTAAAAATCAATACGAAAAAAAATTAATACAGATAAAAATACTGAACGAGTTATAGAACAAAAATATCAAACATTCCATAAAATTGATTGTTGTCAATTCCATTATTTCATTTGACAACACAAATTTGATTAAATAAAGAAAAAACAATAAAACATTTACAACTCTCTATCCACTTGTCAATTGATATATATATATTATTTTGTATATATACAAGTCTCATCGTTTACATAAATCCACGTGAGCAATAGCACTGGGTGTGGATTATGTACACACTCGCTCACTCACAAACACACAAATGTTATACATCGAATGAACAAGACTTAATGGCTATATACCTAATGCCTCCCCAGTTCACCATCATGATCATCATCGTCCAACGTTCATTGTAATAATAGTATTGGTGAATAAACAAATAATGTAATGAGGGGCAGAAAAAAAAAGACCAGACACAAAATGATGAGCATATACACACAAATTATGTACTTAGGATTATATATTCATGTCCTTTAACGCCACGTAACTCGATACCATGTGTATAATGGCTAAAAAAAAAAAATTAATAACGATAATAGACCCGAAAAGAAAAAAAGATAAGCAAAATTAAACAAGCAAAAAAACGTGAAAAAAATAAAGTAATACAACATCAAATTACATACTTCAATTATTAGTTTTATTTCTTTTGTAAATGTAATGTGTCTGTCGGTTTGTCTGCCAAAGGAGCGTCGTCCCGTGCATGCGATAAGTAGTTACCATCTCTTTCTATTTCGTTTCACACTGTAGCTTGATAGACTTGCACACGCAAGGACACCAAGAATACCCACCCAGTGTGTGCAAGTATATTTATATAGCTTGGAATTTTTTTTTTCTCTGTTACTTTTCTCTTCTTTCTCGTTGATCGTCAAGTGCTTGTTGAACTCCAAGAGACTATACGACGCCTCACAACTGCATTTCCGCTTTTTTCAGAATGAAAACCAAACAAGTATAGAACGCAAAGAAAAAAATAGTAAAAAAAAATAATAATACAACTGACACGGTGAGAGTGGGAGAGAGAAAAAAAAAAATTCGAAAATAAACACCGAGCGTGTCTACAGTAGGGTGATGATGATGATAATAATAATAATAATGGTGATGGCGGTAGTAGTATGCCCTTGGGGGTGATGTTTTTGCTCTGTGCAATGTGCAGGTGAAGAGAGAAGTGCGGCGTGGGAATTATCCAGACACACCAAGAAGAAAATTTTCACCGTGAAGAAATTCCTTGACGTGGTTATCAGTCGCGCGTGAAAATTACTCCGACATTATAAAAGAAAAAGAATATATAAAATAATGATAAAGAGAGAAACTCTAAATAAAGTATTTTTCTTTTTCTCTTTCCCTTAATACAAAAATGTACAAGAAAATAAATAAATATGTTGCATTCTTTTAACTGGATTCGTATGAGAAGTTTACATTAATCGCTCGAGAAGAAAACACAGTTGCAAAATTAATTGATGGGGGAAAAAGAAAAAAAGAAAGAAAAAAAGAAACATTCCACAATTTAATCTTGTTATTTTTATCCATCTTTCTTAGATCTTCATTCAAGTTTAAAATTGAAAGTTCAAAAATGATCAATGGATAAATTGAAGAAATAAAATTTGTAATGGCGTTCGAAGTCAGTTTTTTTTTTTTTTCTTTCTTTCGATCGCAAAATATAATAAAGTATTTTATTGGCTTCCATTCCAATGCCAATTTTATTATTATCTTCACTTTTCGCCATCCATAATTCACTTTTACTCGAGAGAATTTGAAAAATTTCTATAAGAAAGATTCCTATATTAAAAATATTTGCTTCTTTTATTATTATTATTATCATCATTATTATTATCTTCTCTTATTTTTCTTCTTTTCACTTTAATTCCAAAATATCGCAGGATAATGAAAAATGATTTTGCCAACAAAAGAATTTTGTATATGAAGAAAAATTGTGCACGGATCGTGCAATATAGAAAACGCTCACACATTTCTCGCTATAACGTCGATGGAATGCAAAAAGAAATATAATGTACGCCATTGGAATCGCAGGGCAACCAAGTCAACCATCAGCAACAGCAACACGAACAATACAAAGGCAAGCACATGTTATATACATACACTTACATATATGTATATGGGCAAGTGAAGAATAAAACGATGTGAAAGAAGAAAAAAAAAAGGAGGTAGGAGAGACTGGTCAACAAGCTTTGTCCCGACTTGAAACACCTCAGGGAAGTATTCTTCGACAGTAGAACACGTATAACCTCTCTTTCTTCTAGTTCATTCTTCCATAACGATAATTTTCCAATAAAAATATATTGTTATACATACACAGAAACACATATACCGAATATTATCGACACTTCCAAGTGCTTTTCAATTCGCAATATGTCTATATAAATAATAATAGTAATTGGAAAGAAAAAAAAAACCCCAACACAAAAAAGAACCCATATAAAAGTTGAAATTGTTCGTTATTCAAGATAACAATTTGAGTCATTAAACGGCATAACAGCAGGAAGTATTAAACTTTAATCTATAATTATATTTGTTCCCTAATCAAGTACAATCAACGAAAATTTACGATTAAGGGAAAATTATAATCAATAAAATAACGTGAGCCATAAAAAAAAACATTTATGTTAAATATACAGGAGATTTAAATTGAAGTTGGGTTAGTTAAACTTCATAAAAAAAAAAGAATAACATGTCAACATGTGTAATTTTCTTTCCATACTTGGATAAAATTGTAACATTACACAGTGGAAAAGAGAATTTTCCTTTGTTCATGCTCACAGTTAGAGAGCAACGACTCACACGAAGAGATCGCAGAAATCCCTTCTCCATTCGTTTTGCAACCTCTATTATATCGTCTCAATTATATATGTAAATGAACATCCGTATATTGAAAAACTTTGCAACCCAACTAAATCACAAAGGCAAAAATTAGTACCAGGTAACATTGCACAATGACATACCCAGGTGAAAAATTCCATTAAAATTATGGATGCAATTAACAGGTGTTGACCAGTGATAAATATTCTGTCATCCCATCTGTCAAGAATATTTTTAAAAAAACAAAGATTTCATCATTACTAGTTTGTCCAAAGTCTCACACTTTTCTCTTTAGATTCATCACATAGATTTTCATTTTCATGAATACACCCACCCCCAACTCTTATCTACTTATTAAACAGTTTCTTCAACTCATTTCTTCATTAAATACCTACGTTCAAATTAATAATCATAAACTTTCATCATTTCTACTTGAAGATAAAAGTTAAAACATTCAACTGAAGAGTAAAATATCTCGTTTAATGACACAACTTTCATTATAAATGTTAGTGTTCGTACATAGATTGTCACAAGCAATAAGCACTCAAAAGTAATTTTCTTAAAAACAAACATTTCAATTTTCTTTACTTCTAAATAACAAAAAAAAAATCCAACCAATCAATCTATATTATAAAACCTTTCATCACTAAATGAAAAATTCGGGCTCTAATACATAACAATTTACCCTGCACTGATATGAATAATTATTATGAACAATATCGTAGATTAACCAAAAAACTAATTGAAAACAAAATTGAATTATAAAGTTGTTCTTCATGAATTGACTACCTCTGTAAGACTTGATACAATAAATTAATCACCACACTAAAATAATTTTATAGTTTGTATGAACAAACCATTTTGGTAATCAATTGCACTTAAATATTGCAGACAATTGATCTTCAATTGTACATGAAACAATTATAGGTTTTATTGAATATCATAAACCACCCAATCGTTGATAATTTCGAATAAATTGATTTGGTGAATTAATCTCGTTAAACAAATTGAACATGACAATAACAGGTGTCGAATTATTTCTCATTATCGCTGTACATAATGTCAAACTAGTTTTTTATAATTTTGATGATAAAGATTTGAAAAACCATCACCAAATGTAACAAAACTAAATGTGACAGAAATAATTCATGAATAAACAAGACATAACAATTTAATTTTTGCAAATATCCAGTGTGAAAGCCGCATATATTAAAGGACGACGGTCACACGCGGCGGGATATTAAGGTACACCACATTACACGCGTACACACACGTAAACACTAACACACATGTATAGCAGAAGGTGACATATACAGACCAGACATCGATTAATTCTACTCGCGATCCCACGTCCGGGGTTTGCCTATACCAAGGCGATAAACCGACACTTTACCTTATTAATTGTCGAATTAATTACCAGCACATTCGCCATTGCATGGTAATAACCATTAATCATATAAAATTTAACCAACGGAATATAATCTAATTGTGATTTTCAGTTGAAAACTAAAATATTTGACAATCAACAGATATAGATAAAGTAAAATGAATTGTCTGATAATTTTGAAATTATAGAAAAACATCTGATGAAATTGTCATAAAATGAAACTTTCGTAATTATCAGTAAAGTGTTTATTTTTTTTCAAAGATAATTCAACATATAGTCAATTTACACCTACTAAAATATTAATTAGCGTTGTGCTATCAACTAACTTTCAAAAAAAAAAAATGTCTAAGCACTAAAACACATAATTGTCACAGTTTAAAAATAAAATTAATATCACAATAGAGTGTGGTGCAAAGAGTGCAGTGAACCCACGAATAATTTATCACGCGCCAGAACTATACATAAATGTTTTAAAAATAGTAAAAGGGTGAATGAGACAAACAAGTTAATAAAAATAAAAAAACAATTAAAGAATTAGCATCATGCACAAAAGCGGAGGGCGATGATCTACTGATAAATAAATTCACAGCAGATAAAATATTCTTATTCAAGACTTCCGTGTGCACGCAAAGGCGTCACAACTATAATATCCTGTCTATGCCACAGTCTGTAATTAATCCCATGATTAATGAAATACGGTTCTGCGAACGCATACGTTGAAAATGGGCGTGGATGTAAAGAATATAAAACATCATCAAGAATTAGCTTACCCTGCATTTTTGCACTTTTGTCAATGAGTTTTCAGATTTACGATCAAGATAAAACGATTGGCGATTGTTTAATTATTCAGCATAGGCTCAAAACTCACCTGAAACATAAAAAAAAAACAATATTAGCATAAATGCATTTATCCAGATTGTACAAGTCTATTATTCCCTTGAAACTACATTCCAATATCAATTAAACAGATGTAAACTTGTTTCGCCAAGTTTAATTTGATCCTCCTAACACAGTCAGGAAATCCATTTGTGCTTGATACGAATATATCAAGACATTTAGCAATCCAACAACATTATGGACTTACTAAAAAAAAAAAAAGAAATGCAAATATTCAACTGGTAAATGGTCTATCAAATAATTCAGTCAAATAATCAACAATCGTCTAACCCTTCATTGAATGTTTTCATGGTTGTTACAACACTAAAGAATGTGCACGCATACTTTTACTAAGTGAATGGCAGAATTAAAACGAAGTATTCTAGTAAGAGTACAAGCAACGATAATTGATGACTCGTAGATGTCGCGGCTGTTGGAGACTTGAAAGGGTGCACGAGTACTATACAGCAATAAAGAAAGAGAAGAAGCACCCAAGCACGTCTGGGTTGCAGATGGAGCTGAAAATTGATGGCACTCGATTTCAATGCGCAAAATGCCTCTCCACTACCCTTCCATTCCTTACACCCCGCTCTCTTATTCTGTCGGAATAGCGAGATAACGGTATTCCATTTAATCTCGCTTTCAGTGGCCACATTCCTCTTCCGATCTTGCCAACCACCAGCGAATATATTCCCTATGTTTTATCCTCCCCTTAAAAGGGTGAATTATCACTTCTCTAGTGGCATGATAGAAAAAAAAAAGAATCAAAGATAATAATACAATAGAACTAATTTTTATAACTAACTATCATGGCCTATTTAAATATTTTAAACAATTCCAACAATTCGACACAATTATTCAAAAAGAAAAATAATATTTCATCTTTCAATATTGATAACTTAATGATTATATTTTTTTAATTTATCCTCAACTGTCTGACGATACAATTCCGTCTCAATATAAGTTTCTGCTTGTTGTCATGTATACATATAAATGGAAGTTGTGTGATACTTCCGTTGTAACTGAACACCACTATTCTGTGCTCGGCGATTGAAGAATCCGTACAACAGTTTGTGCAACCAGAGAACTCGATATCACAAACATTTATAGCATGTTTTCCGGTACAAAAGTAATTGAACACAGGATATTGTTGGAATTACGATATATATTTAACAAGCATTTGATGATTGAAGCAAACAAATTTTCTTCAAGACATCAAATGAAACGTCAAACGATAATTATCAAGTGTACAAAGAGCTGTTACACGCTTGGCTTCACGGATTTCCTTATCCAACTATCCTTGGATAAACGAGAGGGACTATTTGGTTTCTTGGCTCACGGTAGAACAAAGTGAGGAAAACTCTTGGAGTAAGTAATTACCAAAGTTCTTGGGCCCTAAATTATACGAAGTAAACATGTGTGCAAAACCTGTGTGTTTGCTAATTGCCAGTAATGACCGTCGGGCAGCAATAAAACGAGAAAAGAAAAAAAAGGAAAAACCACAGATAGTTCGTTGTGGCTATATTATAGAAAAAAAAAAAAGAAAAAACCCAAAACAAACAAAGATAAAAAGAAGGAAGAAAAACTGCCGTGAAAATGAAGAGATAGCCAGAGAATGGAAAGCGAAAGAAAAAAAAAAACAAACACATACATTGTCTGTTAGAAAGTAACAAAAGAACAATTCCGATAGTTCTGTTCGATGCATTCGTGTTCATCAAAACCTTTCCAAAAACAATCCCAATGTAACTACTCTACTCCTATTCCAACAAACTACAATACTAAAATCATTTTATCACATATAATTTGTTGTCAAACTTATCACTCAACTGTAGCAACACTAATCCCAAGTTTATATTTGTGTGCGGTCAAATTTTGTGTTACCACATCCAATCACAATTGAATAGAGCTAGAGAAATAGACAACAAATACAGAATTAGATACGAGAAATTGCCATCTAAATTATTATACATTCCCAAAACTTGGTGATAGTAACCACTATTTTAGATACAGCATATCAACAACTGTATACAAACTGCGTAATTCTATATGCGGAAATAATTCTGGCAACTCTAGTAGCACCAGATGTTGAAAGTGAACATATACCGCAGTGAGTATTGTTATGTCTGTATGTACGCGAAGCATATCTATATGCTTGTTGGACGTTTCCAAAGTACTAAACGGCTTCCCCTGGGTCTGTTCGAGGGTCTCCACATCCAGAGTACATCCTTCAGTCGAGTACGTTGTTCTCGCGTAGCATCCAACAGAGTGTGAACAAAGAAAATAAAGAAAAGAAAAAAAGAATATAAAAAAAAAAAGAACAGAAAGAAAATAAAGAAAAAGGCAAATGCGAATGGGACACAGTCAGAATGTACGCACAAGTAAATGAGCACCCCTGCAGCTAAAGCAGACTAGCTTCCTCTCTACTTTGCCTATCAACAACCCCTGATATGCCCGTCGGATAAAGGTATATATGCGCCGCCTCTGCCATTACTCCCTCCCTTTATACCGCGTGTCTACCCCTGAAACACGGGACTTAACGAGCATCTACCAAAGTACCCAACGACGACGTTGTCGACGTCGACGACGACGACGAAGACAACACTAGTGGTAGTGATAGGATGAGAACGGTGAAACGGGCTGGCATAAATTTCCGGTAAAGGAACACGCCTCGGGAGGCGCAACTTAAATGTTCCCAGATATAAGATATCGTTTTTGGTATTTTCATCAGCATCACTATTGGCTTAATATTACTGGATAAGTGATGTTTACTACTCAGTTTCAAATATTTCAATTTCACTAAGTTTTCACCCTGTATGATAATGTTCAAATTAGTTCTACCATACACAATCGTATTATCAAACTCTCACCATCCTTCCACGTTTCAAACAGACATTACATCTATATGTCATTAATTATAGTCACTGGCAGTCTCGCTGCAATAATTCGGTCGAACACCCATATTCACTGACACAAAATCATTATTCACATTCTTCAATAATTTATCAGAAACAAAAAACATCACCGACAAACTCAATCAACCGTCACATAATTATTGTATCATTCAACATTTCACAGTATATTTTCACGTTAATTCAACAGTAAATTTAAAATATTCCAAATATTTTCAATCATTCATCAGAACCGCAAAAGACAAACACACACATTTGGTTAAAAAAAAAAAAAAAAAACAAAATAAAAAATCACAATGAACATCCAATCATCCGTCTGACAATCCAACTACCACACAACGATACGTTGAAATAATTCATACCAAAAATTTTAATTAAAATAGTGAAATATGTATAATCCACCCATAAATGCACATAAATTCCATTAATCAATACCAAAGGGGAAGAAAAAAAAATGCGCAATATAAATTGAATAGATAAATCATATTGATCATTGATTCACGTCAAAAGGTTAATTAGATGTTCGTGATTTATAATTCAATATTATTAATCCATTCAATAAATAACAGACAGTCGAAGGTCTCATATTAAAATATCTAAAGCCTATGAATGTTTTATTAATAACCAAACATAAATTTTCTATTATCCAACATTAGATAAGTTGATCGCACACTATCGAGTTGTTAGCACACTCACATAAGTTCATCTACACTTTATGCGTTAAAACCCCACATCTACCTACCTACACACGACTAAACAGTTATCTGTTCGATAAAAATATATCTATACGAGACGATGTAGACGTAAAGTTGAATGTTTGAGAAGAGCATAGTGGATCTCATGCCGGTCTTTAACTTCCTGTCACTGATATCACCGAGCGATTTTGACTTCCCTCTCATGTCCCACCCATCGACTATGATACTTAGGTCGGAAAGTAACCACATAGGATACAGATAGACACATTTATACATTCATTCATGTATATATATATATATAACAGATATATATTAAAGTATATGTGTATTTTGTGAAAAGTTGAAAATGGAAGCCATGAACTGTCGCAAAAATCATTCGTATTCCTCACAGTTACGTCCGTCCTCGAAAAGCTCTATGGCCCGCGAAAAGCTTATGAATTCACCGGAGATGAGGAGAAAAGCAAGAAAAGGAGAGTCGCGTCTCAGTACTTCAATACCAACTCTCTATTCTATCCTTCTAGAAACTGCTTGGATGGATCTTGATGGATCGACTTTGTGGTCGTTTGAAAGAGGACAAGAAAAATAAAGAAGAAAAAAAAAACAAAATAAAAACCGACTTCCAGCTACCTTTACGTTCGGGTGTCAATGTGTGTTTATGCAGCGACCTTTTGTAGTTACTTCCATGTTACCAAGATATTCACGGAATAGAGTGAAAAAGAAAAGAAAAATAAATAACCAAGTAAAACGAAATAATACAAAGAACAAAACAGTGAGATAAAGTGAGTTGATAACAAACGAAGATAATGATAATGAAGAGAACAAGTAAATACAAACACCGGATGTGAATGAAAAACAGTACTTTTTATTGTTTCAATATATCTTCTGTTTCTTTTGATTTATCAATTTTATTATTTAATTTTTATTTTTTCGTACTTCTTATGTTCGTACTTGAGTGTATAAAATTGAGTTCTTCAAAAATAGAAAACAAAGAGAGAACACAAATTTCCGATGAATATCCCTGAATATCTGCCAGTCAAGACACTTTCCACGATTCTCTTACTCTTCAGAAAAAAAAAAAAAAAAATAAAAAAATAAAAGAAACGGAAGGAAGAAAAATAAATTATGAAGAAGGAGGGTGAAAAAAAAACAACTACCGTGGGGAAATGAGGTGGAAGAAAGAGTCGGTAGAAAATTTATCAACCGCCTTGTGTCGCGCGTCTCATTCGAATAAATTTGTTCCACTTCACCAACTTCTTCTTTTGTTTCTCTCCATTGTTATATAGCTCAAGTGTCATCAGTAATATTTCTAATATTCAAGTATGTGTTGACATTTTCAATTACTCAAAACAATTTTCCTTTGTTATCACCATGATAATTATCAATTCACAAACATAAATTTTCACTATTGTTTTTCTTACAGATAATATTGATATTTATTTAAGAATGCTAAAAAGCACTCAATCAAAGGCCATAACAAAATAAATTCAGAGTGAACTAGGTGAGAAGCTGAAGGTGTATCTCACACTTTTGCCTTTTGCTACTCCTCAATCCATCGTTATACACAACTTATATATTCATTCCTTGAATTCGTACATATAAATACATACATATTCGACGCTTTTGCGATATGAATATGAATAACGTATACCCCCTCGTAGTTGCAATTAAAGCAACGGTCGCAAATTAGAAGCCATTCAAGAAGTGACAGCACTGCTTTACACTTATTCCTTTTCTGTGTTCGTTTTCACTCACCAATTTCCTTTTTTTTTTTGTGTCTCATTTCTCTCATTTTCTCACACCCACTCATTTGAAATTTTAACCCTCAACCACGAGTGAATTATTAAGAGAAGAAAAATTATGACAGTCACAGTAGTGACATCTCAATTTTTTTACGTCAATAGTCGGCATAATTAAAATAATAAAGAGGAAAAAAAATAGCAGACAGAAATAAAAGTGAAAGAGATTAATAATCAAAAGAAGATAGTTACTATTCTGTTTCTATCACTACATCTTTTTAAACTGTAATTTCATTGAAATGTTTTAATGAGAAAATATTACTGTAGATATTTAACGTAAATGCGAATTGATTGACACAAAGTTGAACTTATAATTACTAAATGCTCAAGAGGTTTTGCAATGGAGAACGAAAAATAAAATAAATAAATAAAAATAAAACAAAATGAAGTCTAACCAGAAATAAGAAAAGAACAAAGTCGAGAAAGCAACTCCAACACATTTACACAGAGTTTCAGTTGTGATAAATTATCGAATTAAGCCAAGGTTACACCTGCTTCTTCTTCAGTCATTATTTACGGCTGGCAACCACCAGATGCCCAAGCTCTGATACTATATACAACCAATTTCACGAGCACTATAGCAACAGTGTGTATATATTTCTGCTTTGTTGAATCCTTTGATCCGTGCCTTTTAACGGTCGTTGGCGTGACGACCACGGCAGTCCACCAATCTTCTCATGCCAACAGAACCATTTTGTCGTGTATTTGATACTCGCAATATTTATTACGTAGAAATTCTCATTCATTTACGGAAGAGCGTCTAAACTGTAGACTTTCAACTCTTCATTTTCATTTACGATACGTACGAATTTAATCATTTTCGAAATAATATTTTGATTTCTGTTATAAAATTTAATTAACATTAAACTATTTTAACTAAATAACTTTGCTTCTAACCGCACCTACTGCAGCATATCCAAATTATTTTAAATCAATTTTTCTATCATATTCATCTGTCATTAATCGCAGCAATAACAGAAATGAAATTCGCTAATTATTTTACAGAATATGACCCGTGTTGTTTAATAATTCGATTCAACAAGCTCAATCGAGTATAATTAAGCGGTTCCTCATACATTTCAACTTTAAATGTCGCTGGAGTAATTAAAATGGTAATTAAATCGACGCGAGATTCGACTCTGTACTCCACCGATAATATGTCCAGAGGGAAATTCTACAAAATTTTCCGGCAATAGAATAAAAGGTGAGAGTGAAATGGGACTGAGGTAATGAAGCACGTGAATGTAAAACGAATGGAATAAAACCATCGTGCAGCGCATCACTATATACGAAAATTATGTCTATAGATATAATAATAGTTGAGTCATTGGGACTTTTGCTTTTATACGACTTGGGAATAAAGTTTAGCGTCTAATTAAAGTACCAAGCGGGATCAAGAGGTTTGAGAAAATTTTCTACGTGATAAGGTCATCGTTGAGAGTAAATATTAAACCAAAAAATTACAACAAAAAGAGAAGATAAAATTCACAAAAAAATGAAATTAATTTTATAAATATCAAATTCCAGTATCTTTTTCACAAAATTAAATCAGCCAAAACTGTGACAATTGCAAGCAAATATTGAATCAAATCACGAACAACAAACAAAAATCTAAAATTAATCACAAATAAGTTTCATAATAATCATCAGACCAAATTTTTTTATTAAAAATTCATGGGATCAAGTAAAATTAGATAGCAAATTCTATGAATAATGAATAAATGATGCAAGAAGAAAAGAAGAAATGAAGAAAGAACAAAGAAAGAAAGATTTGTCAAAAAGGTCAATGAGCGAAAGAAATAAAAATTCCACGAGTGAAAAATAGTGATCGTGTCCCATTGAGAATCACGACTCGGAGGAATTTAGTGAGCCGGAAACGCTCATGGACGTTTGCTGAATGGTAAAAGAGATATTCTCTCGTGGCTGATGGTGCTCCGGCTTTGGTGTGCTTGCCATTCGTTCACATTGAATAAGATAAAATGAGAAAGAAAACATGAGCGAGAAGAAATTTTCAACTGTTGAAGATGATGATTCACGTCACTTCCCAATTACATGATTAAATATAACTCTTTCTCTTAAGCACAAATCGCATTTCTCATCATACAAAAAGTGTATGAGAATTCTCTCATATTCGCTTTCATCTTTTCCACCACATCGTCTACTCATACAATTTTGGCGGATTATTACACCCGTGAACATAATAAATTCTCTCTTATAATACCCATTTTACATCATTTATATCATCTCCATTAATTTTCTCCTTTCACACCTCTCGACAAAATGATCGTGTCACTTTCATTATCTTACACATGTTATCATAAATTCGTGCCCGACAGGAAATGAACGACAAAAAAAAAAATACCAGAAATTTTTTTTTCTCTCTCGTCACTCTCTGTCGTCAATTATAAAGCTGAATTTTCTTTTTTCATTTCTTTTTTTTTCTTCTTGTTTTGTTCTCATTTATAAAGCGTAAAAACGCTCATTTAGTTGTGCAACTAATCCAGTTTGTGATTAGGACAATGGCAGTGACAAAATGACAATGGCGCGTGGTCAAGAGAGTGTGTCCCAATAAATGACAAAATGAAAAAGAGAATGTGAAATTCCAAGGACTGCGGAAACAGGGAAACCACTTCCGACGATAGTACTCTTGTGATATGTATGCAAATGGAATTATTGTACCGTGAAAATAAAGCACTGAGACATACATGAATATAATTATTTCAACTTCAACAACATAACAGAAATTCTCTAATGAAGATTAGTTTCAACCTCACAAAATATCGTCAACTTCATGGACCTAAACAAAGTTGTTCAAATTTTCCACTTTTATTTTCACTGTAATCACTTCACCGACCATTTCTTTACACCAATCAAAAACTCAATAATTCAACAAAAACATACAAACTCCCAAAAACTCATCACCCACCAACTGCACTCACACCAATTAATCATAAACATAAATAAAAATCGCAAAAACATTTCAATTTCAATATACTAAATTAATCCACTCGTATTATCATAACCAACAAAATAATTGAACCTATCAAAAAAAAAAAAAAAAAAAAAAAAAACCAAAAAAAAAAAAAAAAAAAAAAAAAAAAAAAAAAAAAAAAAAAAAAAAAAAAAAAAAAAAAAAAAAAAAAAAAAAAAAAAAAAAAAAAAAAAAAAAAAAAAAAAAACGAAAGTTGGATGAAGAAAGAGAGCAAGAGAGTGAAGTGGAAAAAAAAAAGTAGGAGAGAGGAAGACGTGGGTCTTTAAGCGTTGCGCAACGCGGTACGTAATTACGCGAGGAGAAAAGAAGCGATGCAAGGAAGTTCTAAGACTAGCTCGAGGCGTGTCCGTTCCAAAAATGGCAGGTACACTCGTGTATATATATATTTACGCATGTATACAGTTACAAATATAACTAGCAACTAAAGACGAGAAAAAAAAAAAAAAAGAGAGAATGTGAAATACCCCGGAAAAATTCGATGTTCGCCATGAGAATAAAATAATTAATGATTCTTGTTAATGTAACACGATGAATTTGCGGCGACATTACCATTTGGACAATGATAATGTTTCTCATGGGGTAGAAAATTGTTACAAATATATTAATGTTGAAATACACGTGAATGTATACGCACTAATATGACGCCAATCCAATTTGTATATGAGTGTGTACTGCATTTTATTTGCGGCCACACGACACAGCACCGAATGTTACACCATTTAGGGTTAAATACGATTTTACAAATGCATTTCAACCGCCTAAAGTATATGTGTTGGAAATACGTGTATATATATGTATATATTCTATACATAAATGAACATCGAAAATTAAACTCAAGTGAGATACAAAAATAAAAATAAATAAACATTACAGTGAGTTAAAATGTAGTTAAACATTAAAATTCATTTTTTATTTAATCAATTGAAAGAGCAATCAATGTTGTCACAAGTTTGTTTATAAATTTAAATGTGATATTCATATTGAATGACGATAAAGGAAAAAAAAAGAGATGTTAATTAATTACACAAAATCAACACGACATATTTGCCGGAAAAATTTATAGATATTCACCACTCAACGAACTATATATATTTACCAATATAAACATTATATAATGAAGATAAACTCATCATAAAAATATTATTAAATAATCGCAATATAATATACATCAATATCAATTTTTTTCCATTACATAAAATGTTATAATGCAATTTTCTTTCATTTAAAACTCTATTTCTTCATCCCTTTCAAGTGCTTTTAATAGCAAACTGATGACAACATTGACGGGTACTTTAATAACTTGCAGCTGAATCCGATTGAGTAGACATTTATATTTTTTGTGCACCTGGCATATTTATAATCGATTTCAAAACACAAATACACTGTGAACAGATAGTCTCGTGTAATGATCGCGTCAGCTTTTTCATTTGAAATAAAAATACGTAAATAAATATATAAATATTCCGATAAATTAAACTAAAACAATAACAACTAATTATAAATATATAAATATTTACAACAAACAATCATAATATTAAGTATTAATTATGCTATAGTGACCATATTTCTTCTCTCAATAAAGTTTTATTTCATACTGCTTTATATTTATGTTTTATTTATTTAGTTTATTTTTTTTTCTAGTGAGTCATCTCTCTCTTGTGTATATTGCGCGAGGCAGGTGATGAATAGAGAAAAAGAATGGTCGGAGGAATAACGAGTGAAGCGTGCCAAGGCCGTAAAGTGAGTCGTGGACCTCAAAAATAAGAAAGGAGGCGAAAAAATGTTGAAAAAAAAAGGAACAAACAAAAAAATGTGTCAGCGCGAGTGGAGAAAGAGAAACAGCAAGAAAAAAAAAGAAATCCATAGAGAAAATGAAACAACCAAATGTCTCACTCTCTCTCTCTTCGTATATAAATCCTTGAATAAATAATTCTTCAATCACACAACATTACATAATATAATTAATATATCGGTCAATCTTCCAATCCATCCCTCATACTGAAATAACATCAATCAAATTTTATGCAATATTTTAGCTACAATTAATTGTTGCAAATACGTAATCCAATAAAATCGTATTATAATTCATACGATAACATTTATTCGAGTGACATAACGATCTTCAGAATTCTCTCCACCCGGTGGCGTTCCAACCAATTTGATACCAATAAAAAAAAAAAACACAAATACATAATCAATGTGTCGAAGGTTTGTTATTATACATAAACTATTACACGATAACTAATACAAAGTTGGATAACCAACTGGTTATTTATACTGTAAAATTGTTTCATCAATGCAACATCAATTGATAATTGAATTCAATATATTTCATAACTGTAAATAAAAAAGAAAAAATAGAGCCCACGTTTCAAACCAACGCAGTGATTATATTAATCCAGAAAATACAGTTCATTAGATATAAATCTGTACACGTATGTGAAAATATCAAAAACAAAGAAGAAAAAGTTACTCAACAATATTACGCTTCGAGGCACGATACTTTAATTCACACATAACCCTACTACGTAACTTGACGTATATGTATTTGTGTCAGTGAGAGGGTACACGAGCAACCATAAAACAAAAGAAAGAGGGATCATGGAGGATTCGCTGGAAGCCCATCTGATGCCAGATTACTTCAGTATTCTTTGGACCCATTACTTTCCCTCTTGCTCTCGCTCTCACCAAACCTCTCTTTCCCTCCCTTTCTTTCTCTCCCTCTCTTTCTACCTCAACTTCTGCCAGTCGCATTTTTTGATTTCTTTATTTTCTCCCGTCCCTCCCCGAGACAATTTGCGCAATATGAATATAATAAAATAATTCATTTTCTTTTATTCCGCCAAATTCTCCCTTTCTTTTCTCCATCTATTTTTTTTCTTTTCATCACCGTACGTAATAAAATCCGGGAACTAGTAAAACATAACAGTAAAAAAAAAAGGAGCACACTAAATTTATGAGACATCAGTTGTAATCAAATTCGTGCCCCGAACACAAATTAAATTATCAGTGTGTTAATTCTCCCAGGTACTTAATTCTAAATGAAGTAACTTTGTTCTTTTTTTTATTACTTGCTCCACGCTTTTTTCTTCCCTTCCATATTCTAAAAAAAAAACACGCCCCGGAAAAATAAACAAAAAAGTAAAAACAAGTTAAAAAAAAACTACGTTAAAGTTGTTGGATGTCGTTTCTTTGTCACGCCTTGTTCCAGGCATGAGTGAGCCGCATGATGGTATCGATTCTCTTCTGCGATGCCCAAGTAATAAAAAAAGACGCGACGAATCGTCTTTACACACGTCAGACGCCCTCGTCTCTACATACACACACATACATACGTATAAATATAGATCAACAGTATTATACCGCAATAAAAATACGCGTAAACGCATTCATAAATACATAATTATATTCTCGAATCAATTTCATAACTTTGTGACCTCTATCAACTGCCCTAACATTATTCTCAACCTACTATCTATTTTTTTTTCTCTATGAAAACAGCAGTGATTTTTTTCCCCCCTCAACTCTCATTACAACTAATTTTGTTCAATATTCACATCTCAGTGTTTCATTCAACCCACACATGATGTATGAACAAACATTGAATGCCCAACAAATATTTTCCAATGTAAAGGAAAAAATAAAACTGATAACCATGAGAATAACAAATTTATTCAAAGTACTAATTAATGAGAGAAAAAAATAAAATTTATCACGATAACGATATTACGATAAATGAGGTAATCATCATTCGTTCGTAGTTCTCAAGGTGGAAGGGAAAGTGAAAGAGAAAGAGAAATGATGACGAGGACACGGTAGCATGGCACGCATTTCACTCTTGTCAGATTCCGCACGAGCCAAGAGAGTTGAGACAGGTTCGATCACTTTCCCGCCCACTTCATCTTCGCTCTTCTCAATCGCATTCTCCTTTATCTCTTCAGTCTTCCAGTTTTTTTTCTTCTTTACATGCAGATGAATCTATATATATATATATGTATACATATATATATATTCATGTACATATATAAATATCTTTTCTTTTTTACCTTGTCGTAAGATTGAAATATATCGACACGCGCGGTTTAATCAATCATCCTTTCACACTTCCTCTCACTGACTATTTAAATCAAAACTCTCTCAACATATATACCACGCGCACAGTGATATTTACGTACACATACACGTTTACAAGTATGTAAAAAAAATATTTCGATTAAAATCATATAGTTTTAATCGCTAAATTCAATAAAAAGAAAAAGGAAAATAATGATAAAACAGACAATAACTTGAATGGATATCAATATTATTTTTTTTCTCCACGCACTTTATAATTGATTCGGCACTATTTAATGACCCGATGCTAATCAACAGTTATTTTAAATTGTAGCTATTCATAGACGATACAGAATCATAAAAAAAAATGAGGCCCTGGCCTTGGTCAGTACTCGGTCCAATGTCCGATTAGGACCTTGATGGTCTCCCCACAGTGAAACCAGTCGGTTACTATTACAAGACACATCTCAATCTTCTCAGTAAATATAAAATTCAATCAAAAAATTTTCCACCATCCCATTAATGATAACATCAATAACAATAACATAATAAATGAAAATTTGCAACTACAGATTTTATGCATCAGGTCGGATATTTTTCATCATATCTAATTTATATTAATTAAAGTATCAATAAATATTCAGTAGTCACACAGTTATATGGAATTTCATCAACCCATATAAATAGATCGAATATCCAACAGATTCGACATATTTTTAGAATCCAATGAAAATGAAATACATATTAACTCAAAATTAGTTCTATATTCAAATTAAATTTCGAATGTAATTTGAACAGAAATCAATTATTTTTCCCACTTCCATTGCACATTGCAAAGTCATTCCAGATGAAATTTCATAGAATTCTATTTTGATGATTTCATTCTACCACTCACCTATATACCAACATAAAATTCTCCCCATTTTTTTTTCTTCATCTGCCTCTACCACTTCACTACACCGACAATGCGACAATTGCATTTTTTTCCTTCCTCCTTTACCTTAGTCTCTATCTGTGTATTCCTTTGGCTCGTTTATCCTCTCGAGCATGAAAGCTCGAGCAATAAAATAGAATGTACACAACGAAGAATAATAACAATAAAGAAAAAAAAAAAAAAAAATTGTAACAAAACAAGAGAAACGCGATGGGTGATGGTAAATAAGGGTGTACGAATAACGAAAGTAGAAATGAGAGACGAGCGAGAGAAATAGCGTTTATTGCTTTCCGAGATGTTGAAAATAAACAGAAAAAAAAAAAAAGATTGAGGCACAAGAGTTACGCCGTTAACGGTCGTACATTTTTTTTTCTCTCCTTTCTGTTCTTCATTTCATTTGATTCTCTTATTTTGTGGAATCGACCAAGCGACCTAACCGAAGCTACTCTTATCACACTAGTGAGACGTGTACACACACATATATACAAAAATAAAACATAAACGAAAAGTAAGAGATCGATCGTGAATTGTTATATAGAGCGAATAGAGAACAGAACCAATAGAAACGTATGCGTACGTGTAATATCATCCCATACTATCGCTGAGTATACAGAAACAAAAGCGTTTGCCAATGGAACAACTTGAAATTCACAGAGACGTGTGATGTGCTACATCACACGCCACTCAACAATCGAATAACAAAAGCGATAATGTCATATAGAATGCATTCGTTCGAGATTTTACGTTGAAACAATTCATTCAACGAAATTTAATACAACAACAAGAAATAGATACATGAAATATATCAAATCAATTTTCCCCCATTTATATCGTATTACATATCATCATCTCACATTTCTTTATTTCCGTTATTTAATTATATAATTTATCATCGCACTACACTACTTTCACAATATTACCAATGTAACGGAAGTTGTCGTATTACCTCAACAGAATAGTGGAAAGAATTACGACTTAACGTCCTTTCTAAATTGCTTCCGTCTCTTGAGAGTTTGTAGTACACAAAAGACATTTCCCTTTCACTATAATGGACCTATATATACACACGTATATATCTTTATCTGTATATATATACACATACATACATAGGGAATGTGTACATAAATATATTCATATACATGCTCGCTGTAAAGATAAATGCGAAGTAAATAAAATCCTAAAAATCATAAAATCATTTTATTTTCATTATGTTTTTCATTTCATTGTCTCTTCAACTTTAGTGCGTGACACAACTCAACCCGCAAATTTTCAGTCATACTGTGTTATTTAACATAGTTACTATCATCAGACCAATCGCGAATAAACTTAATGTTAATATTATCCAAATTGATATCTACTATGAAAATAAATTGTAATGGTAATTCACAAATATATATCATCATAATTTCCACATGAAGAATAAAATCGAAAGAATATATATTAAATATTCATCAACACTAACAAATTTATGTTTAACATTATCAAATACGTACTCGGAACATTTTAGTTCCTGGAACGAAAAAAATAAGTTCACCATTGAACTTTGTGTAATGGAAAAAAATCTGTTTACTCATTTAATCAAGTTGTCTCTGTATGTCTTGTGATAGGATACAACGTGACAGAACTCGTAAGCATTGGCAGAGAAAAAAAATCAATAGGAAATATAACATAATTTTTTTTTATCCATGACGACCGTGAATGATTACCAGAAATGGTGATGTTTACCGTCGTCTATTGCATCGACACGTATTAATTCATGATTTATATATCAGTTGAACGTGACTTTCACTGATATTGAGACTCTGAAAATCAACATAATTCTAGTTTCTGTGAATTAATATTACGTAAATTCAGCGGAGAAATATATGTATATATTTTCATATACATTTTTATTGCCGAATGTGGAATTCGAAAATTATTCACATCGAATTAAAATGTAAATGTTTTTTTTTTTCCCCTTTACACTCTCATCGAGATGTATCGGGGCTGAATGAGTAACGAGGTGACTTTTCAAGGTGGCTCTCACCTACTCTCTATCTCTCTTCCTCTTTCACCTTCCATTCTTTCTCTCACTTTACATGCGCACACACACGCTCTTGGGAATGGTCACGGGGAAATCAATTTGACGTGACTCATGCTCTATGCTCTCTTATAACGAATGACATGAGAATGATATTCATTGAGGATATAGACAATAAGCAAATCCCAATTCGACATTCACCTTTTTTTTTTCTCATCTACACATCAAATGAAAAGACATATTTTTATTTTTTCTTCATTGAATTTTTTCTCTTGACAATCGATGTGTTTATTGATGAACTTATAATCAACAAGATCTGCTTGTTCCACTTTTTTTCAACAATTTTTTGCACTGCATTCTCTTTTTCCAACTGTGATTATAACAACGGAAATTCTGTTAAAACGTTAAAAGCAGAATGAAAATCCCTGGCTTACAATAATTCATTGATTTTCATTAGAAATACAACATAAATTACTATTGTTTCAAATAATGATAAACGTTACAAAGCTAATGATATTATCAAAGGAAGAAAACAGAAATGATGAAGCGCCTGCGATCCCATTAAAAATAAATATTAATAACGAATATTTTTCGAGTATTATTCATTTCTGACGTTGCAGAAATAAAACATAAAATTTCAAAATTGCTATTTTTATGATACACTGGGGCATTTACTTTCAAACATACATTCATACACACAAATACATTTGGTATATATCTTTATATTCCAAAACATTTCGCCGTAGCTCCCTTTGTTTGCAATTCTATGTTTTCATTTTTTTTTTCATTTCACAATTCTTTTTTTCCGCGCACTCTATATTGTTTGTTTTTTCGTGGGTGAGTACTAGCGAGATTTTTTTCCGGTGCGCGGTTCAACAAATTCACTCTTTGGCAAACGCAAAATGAACGGGTCCAGATGAAAAAACAACACTGCAATGCTTGCTCTACCTTCTCTTCCACTTTCGTCGAGCTACAGTATAACCCGAATAAGCCCATTGTTTAAGAGTTTATGGATAAATATACAAACACAAATACACATCTACATATAAACATAAGAAAAAATTATTTTTTTCCACTGTACAAATGGAAAATTCATCATAACCAACTATATAATACAAACAATGAATTGTGCAATTAAAAAATAAACTTCATGTCACTGATAGGAGAAGCAAAAACAATTTTTTCATTCGTTAACTCCTGGAAATTTAATCGGTCTCATGTGGTGAGTGAAAATAGAAAAAAAATGTTTCTCAACACTCACCAAACAGACTTTTATTGCGTTTATCGAGAACTTGAGAGTGCCATACACAGAATAAGGGAGAGACAATACAAGAGAGTGGCAATGAGAAGCGAGAAAAGAGAACAGGAGTATGGACGGGTGGAGGTAAATGAGAAACAGACGCGATTGTGTGTCTCATTGAAACACGAGTCGAGCGACTATAACGGTTCATTTAACAGCCAGCGGAACGGAAAGTAATTAATTGCGGTCGCACAACGTGAATTGTTGTGTCGCTTCTAATCGAGGTCTGGTCACGTCATCAGAAAAACTCGCCAACACCATCTCTCATTTTTATTCCGCTCCCTACACATCCCACACCCAATCATCTCTACCCGATATCAAAATAATTCTATTTTTATCAAAAATAATAAAAGAACGAAAAATAATTTCCTATGTGTACCAGAAAAAAAAAAGAAATAACCGGAAGCTTTAATTTCTTGAACGATATTTCTGACAAATAGATAATGAAAAAATTAAAACAAAGCGTGAAAGTAGATTAAAAAAAACAAATTATCATATGTACATAACCGCGATAAATATTGAACGCAAACATTGACAATCGGGTTTATTGAATAAAAATAAAACACAAACTTTTAAAGAAAAAAATTCAATAAATTGATTCATTGAAGCAAAAATAAACAATAGCAATACACGTGAATGAATAAATTGCAAGGCAATTCACATGAAAGTGAGACACGACTGTGTTAGAGTTTGAACGCATCTCTAGTGATTGGTTGCCCGCAATCGTTTCAACTAGTCTCTTTCTCTCAGTCGAGTACCTCGTAAATATCACGTCTATTGGCACACATGGTAAATGAAGAAACGCGATAGAAAAAAGTAGCACGAGAAAAAAGAGAAAAACAAATTCAACGCAAGTGAAAAAAACGCAAAGAGAGGAGCGAGTAAGCGAAACCGCACTCCTCGTTCAGGTGTATATAGAGTAAAGAGCAATATTCAAGTTCAATGACTAACTCCAGTACCACATACATCACCAACACATGTCAATAGCAATTACCACTAGAAAAACGAATATGCGGAAAAAGAAATAACCGTGAGAAAAGTACTACTGTATCATTATTATTAGTAACATTATGATAAATTTGTAGCGTATTTTTCTCCCTTTAAATTGCGAATTGCTTGACCATTCTAAAAAAAAATGCCAGCACACTTCCTACATTACATAACAAAAATTATGCTCCCCAATAAATAGACGAGGAAAGAAAAAAAACGAAAAGGATGTGGCAATTTTTGAGATTGATAAGATATTTTTCCGTTTATAATATCTGTCCCCATCGACGAATTATAAATATTCATATATTATATTGTCGAACTTTCAAAATTTATCTAAACGAATTTCTATTGTCACCTACTGTGCCAAGGTCATAGAGTGAAGGACAACAGAGTTGAAATAAAATATAAAACCCACGTTGTATTGAAATTAAATTTGCCTTTGCAAGGTGAGAGAGTGAAAAAAAAAAAGATGGAGAAAATGTAGTGAAAGGTGATATTTCTTTGTAAATTCATGTATCCGCTTTTAACATCTTTTCTGCCATGTCTTCGTACTAATGCTTTCATTACTCTTATTTTCCTTCTACCAATGCCACACTGTCAGCGTATCATTTTGACAATTAAGCCCGTCATCACGTCATGGTAAAGCGCAACACCTCGAGCCACTAAACGACGTTCAATTAACCTTTCTATCTACCTTCTTGGAAGTAGAATTATCTACCGTTCGCTCTTGCTCTCTTCACCCTTATTCACTCTAATACTTCATCGTGGATAGGAAAGTGGCTGGTTACTGATGGTGGCAGCAAAGAGCTACTCAGTTAACAGTGATATTTCAGTATTGCCTTGAAGGTAACGATACGACAAGACAGCCAAAGAGACCTAGCACGAAAGGAATACGAGGAGAAACCAATTACTCAACGTTTGATATATTATTTATAATATTATTAATCTCTTCCGCCAGGTATCCAAAATGAAAAATTGAGTTTAAATATTCTCGAGATGAAGAAAAAAGAAACCAGAACAAAAATAATTTTCAAAAAGAAATTCAAGAGAAAATTTATCTCCTATGTCAAAATATATTTTTCCTTTATTTCAAACTTTCAATGAGTTTTCGATTTCCTCTCAACTATTCTCCATAACTTTTCCTTCAACTCTTCAGTATGCATATATTTGCATGTGCAACGAAAGAAGAGAAAAAGATGAGAGTTTCGCGCAAAGTAATGAATGGAAAAAAAGGAGAAGATAAAAAAAAAATGATAAGCGAGAAAGAACTCGTAACAGTTTTACGTCCACCGCTCGTGTCCTCGACATAACAAAACCGGCCGGAACTTCGGGCCGTCGGTTTAGTTCCCTCAGAGACCCCAATTCCCCCCTTCACTCTTACTCATTCTCTGCTTCATTCTTTCGCTTGTGCCCCACACTCAATCCAACCGTTTCAACTCGTTCGCAAAGAAAGCGAGTGTAAGAGAGAAACAGACACGGGACAAGAGACAACCCTGGGGAATACACACCACTACCGCGATGCGATTATACGTCCGACCAGCTAATTTTCGCTTCTTCCTCGCAAACTGCAGCTGCTTGTCCTTGAGCATGAGGAAAAAGAAAAAAACAAATTCCCGGCGCGTTCCTTCTCATTCGTCTTCGGCATCGTTCAAATTTTTTTCTGTTTTTATATTTCTCCTCTTTTTTTTTTTCACCTTTCTTTCCATTCTGTTTCTCCACATCGTTCGCCTACAACGTTCACAGTCTGTCATGGTTCTCTCACTCTCTCCCATTCACCACTCAACAAATGAAAAAAAAAAATGAAGTAAGAGAGAACAAAGAAAAAAAGGAAAATGAAGAGAATGCGAGCAAAGAGGAATGAAAAAGAAGAAATTAATCTCAAACATTCCAATGAATTTGTGGTATTAAAATTATCGAAGAATAAAGAAAAGTTCATTGTGCTAAATTAAAATTTTTCGTTGATTCTAAATAAAATATTAATTGAATATCGATTGAATTTCAACTGTATCATTTGTTGTGAAATTAAATGAAACTGTCATGTGGAAGTAAATACTACTCGACGAGTTACAAGATTTATGTTTTATTTTCAATTTTATTAATTTATTCATTTCCTTTTTATAGTCACCAACTTTCTCTTTCAATCTAACACTAAATGCGTTGTTGGTACACGCGTTACACCTACACAAGTCAATATGCTTTATCTCACACATGGACTTGAGCACAACGACCAAGCTCTGTTGATGGATATCCAAGTATCGATTTTCTGTGTACACGCATACGCACGCCCATTTATACCAGTCGTGTCATTTACATTGACAAACTCACGTACACAAATAGTCCATCCGTAATTAAAATTTCCCGAAAATATACGCACACAGATAGAGTAAGAGAGAATAAGAGAGAGGAAGAGAGAAATAGACCTGTAGATAAGATGGAAAAATTCCACTTTATCTATCTCACTATCATGACAAACGAGTGACTCTATTCTGGTTTTTCTTCTGTAATTCACCACTAATCCCTCTAAATTACGAGTGTTGACAATTTTTTTTTCTCATCTCTCTCGTTATCACAACATACATATATTCATGCTGAAAATGAACGAAAATTGCGTCCCGAGCTTCAGTTGCGAGCGCACGTGGCAACGCTACTACATAACCGTCCATGAACCTTTTATTCTATTTTGCTTTCTTTTTTCGTACATTTATTATTGCAATAGAGAATGAAATATTGGTGGCCTGCTACCGAATTACGACAATTAAATAATTGTTTTATAGTTCACAATTGCCATGATTTATTGGCGGCCAATTATGAGATTCGATTCATGATATCACAATGGATTTATCATAATTACTATTGAGAAGATTAAAATTGTTCCCTTGGAATTTTGACCATATTCATTTTCTCTGCTTTAGAATAAAAGAAGATCGTTCTCAGTAAAATTTGAGGTGTATAATTAAGTATACAATTTTTCGTGTGACCGGAAGATGGATTTTGATGAGGTATAATAATTTATCATGTTCTTGTGGCCCAAATAAAGACGCAATTAGAATTCTATTTATTTATAATATGAACTTCCTGCTAGCGAATTATTCTCTTCAACTTGATTCCAATGTTTCACTATTCGTGACGGACGATTATATATATTATAACTGGGGGAATCAAATCAGAGCATGATCTCAAGAAGATTTCAATCAATCAGATGTTGAACAATAATTAACCATAGCTTTTCCTGTGGGGGAAATAAAAATGATCGTATTTGTGGGATCCATTGGGATTTTTCCCCAATAAAATTCATCTCTTGTATCAAAAATAAATTTGTGTTACATTCATCTCAACACTCTTATACACAACAATTTGCACGAAGAATAAAAGTTTCAAGACATTGAGAACGATAGAAAATCGTGAATGTTTAGTACAACAGATTTACAGAAGAGAAATAAATCAAATTCGACAAAAATATTTATCTCGTTTCATAGTTGAAAAATTTCAAATTTTCAGCCCACGAAATGTCTCAATCTTCACATTCAAGTTCTTCCACCTACATATATTATGAATAGAATGAAAAAAGATAAAAATAAAAAAATATAACTCACCGTATAGACGAGAATAATCCGCAGGTTTTCGTAAAAATTCTCCGCTTCAAACTCCGTTTCCACCGTAGCACATATCAAACACAAAAGAATCGGTCACGGAAAGTGAATTTCAAGCCTCAGCGTTGAAATAAGAATGAAAACGAAAGACGAAGAAAAAATAATAATAATAAATAAAATACGGAGAAAAAAAATAGATGCAACACACACTGAATACACTAACACGACGCACTTCTTTTATCTATCTTTTCCGTCGTCTAGACTTTTCCCTCTTGTTTATTTTTTTCTTTCTCTGTATTTCCTCTCCTTCTTTTCGTCCAAACTTTCGCTCTCTTCCTTCACTCTCCTCTCACACGTCGTCAAGTTTCAAATGTAAAAATTCCACTGGAAACACACAACGACTAAATGTATATGAAGGAACTGCTGCTGCTTGTGCAGTCTCTTCTCGTCTTTTCTTTTGTATATAATTTGCCCTTGGCGTGTTCGAGTGTTGGGTTGGGTATTACCGGCGTCGTTTTTCGTTCTCTCTCTAACACAACACACACACAGACGTAAACGAAGCGTCTGTTTAGAGGTTAGGGTCGCACACCCGGCTTTGCCTCAACAATTTCCAGATCGCTCTTCCTTTTCAAATACCCAGAAATAATCTTTTGTATTTATTATTTCTGTAGAATTATTCATTCACAAATTTAATTACAATAATTCGTACGATTCATTGATATGAATGAATAAAATAAAGGAGAAAAATAATAAATAAATAAAACAATAATGAAAACAGAAATAAAATTGAAATTAAATATGAGACAAAATGCCGAACGCAGAGGACGACGCGGAATTTCTAAACGGCGCGAGAATGAACTTATTCAAACACTCACGAACACGTTTTTCCGCACTCACCCGAACAATTACGAAACGTGTTTTCAGTTAGGCAAAAATGTTTCTCTCTTTTCCTTTGTTTTCTTTCTCTTCTACTATTTCACTTTGTCTCCGTATATTCATACAAATTTGCGACAAAACAATTCTTGTCACATCAATCAATTGCAATAAATAATTATCGTTTGAAACACCTCAATAAATCGTAATTGTTGTATGGAAAAAAAAATTATTTCTCCACTTTGTCGTTCACTCGGAAATGTTCAACAAAATTGCCTCGTTAATAAATGCAATAAATAATGACGACTTGAAATACGAAATTCCTCCTGTGAATTTGCGTGAGAAAAAATTCGAAATAATTCAATTATTTAGTCTTCTTTCTTTTTTTGCAACCGAACTGCACAGTTCACTACTCACTAACCCACTGAAATGTGCGACGGCCCCAATAGTGTGCTCTCCCTTTCTTATTTTCGTTTTTTTTCCTTTCTTTATTTTTATTCTTTTCTCTCCTTCTCGTTCACATTCGTTGTCTGGTGTATTTAATATATATATATCTAATATATCTTTCTCCTTTGCTTTTATGGTTATTTGGCTCCTTTCGCTCTTCCTTTGTTCCTCACGGCTCGAGCGCTGCTACGTGACTGACCGTGGTCGGTTCTCTTCTTTGCCTCGGGCAAACTCGCCGGTTTTGCGTTCGCGCACGAGAAGACACGAAAGCGAGAGCAATGCGAGAGCAAAGCACCAGCAGCAGCGGCAGCAGGGCGGCCAACGGACGCGCGGGAGTTCGAGGACGGTTCGCCGATCTGAAACTGCCCACGCGAGAGAAGATATATATGTATAGTAATAGTAGTTCGTAGTTTTATACAGTCTTCTCGCACGTTCCTTTGTTCGTTATACGAATGATCTACGTGCGATTACTTCATTTCTTCCTCTTTCTCATTTAAACAAACCAACTTTAATTTCCTTTATTATTTCTACAAAACTATTTGTAATTCAATATTTCGGTCATTCTATTTCACATTCGCTGTGTAGCTCTTTTTTTTTTTCTTCAAATCGTAAAAAAAAAATTCGCCATATACTTGTTTGTTTTGTTCTTTTGTTTATGTGTTATTTTTTTGTTTTATTATTTCTATCTCGTTTCTTCTTTTAAATATAACAACGTACAACGATCGTGCGAACCATCGCGCGGTCTGTTGGTAACTGAAGTGAGTGCGATGGTGACTTGGTGAGCGCGCGCGTTACGGCGTCGTTTCGACGTTCGTCGTACCCTCACTACATAACTACCACCACCACTTCTATTACCACCACTACCACCACTAGCAGGAGTGCTTGTTGTCTCACTTGCACTAGCATTGCTCATGAAAGCGACTGGCGCGCCACCCAGGCTGGGGTATATAAATGGTAGGGGGAAAAACGGCAACCACGGCTGTAGCTACCCTTATACCTTTGCTGTGTAGACAACTGCACACAATCAAACATGAATTCATGATTCATTCTTACGTTGTATTGTGTGCAGCTCTGAATGTGCATGAACTGGCAACGAATACATGGAATATGTATATTGTCATGAGAGCAAGTGAGAAGCAGAATCATAAACAGAGAGGAAAGACAGAGAGAGTAAATATTCTGATGGGCAAAACCGAGACATTAAAAACGTGGACCTAACTCAATTTATCTCTCTATTTCTCTACTTATTTATTTTTTTTTCTCTCTTCCGCTTCAATTTTTTTGACGCCAGATACATAGAGATATATACATAGAAATATTCTGAACCCTTGGAGCTAATTTGACCGAACTACCATAAACTCCGTCCAGGATAATACACTTATGAATTCGCTATAACAAAATTAACTCGGGAGGAAAAAAACAGTTTTAATAGAAAAAAAATATGATGAACAAAATAATGATCTACCTAATTTGCTATTATAACTTTTCATTTTATTTAAATTCAATAAAAAATTCATCAGAATAATATATATAAATATATCCTCTCTTGTTATAATACGTTATTCATTCACTTTTCCTTGTTAATTTATAACAAATTGAACAAAACAAAATGAGGAATTGACGATTAATTAGAACAGAATCCGAAACTTTCAATATATACAAATAGATGCATATTATTCGTGTGCCATCGCAATCAAAACCGCCAAGTCGGCCGCAATATGCCAACGAATATTGGAGTATAATAACCAATCCAACTCTATTCCCGTACTCGATAATATATAGATATCTATAGATACATATAATATATATATATATATATATATACAATATAAAGTGCACGAAGTCTGTAGAAGTTCAGCGTCCCTCAACGCGTCGAACGGTGGGAGAAATCATGGGTTCTCGCTCTTTCTCTCGCCCCTATCTGTATACTCACCATGTGCTCAATATATATATGTAGATGGTTTTCCCTCTCCAGGCAATCGGCAAGAGAGACAAAAGACCCTCGTCGCCCCTTCGACGGGCGACCCCAGGGAACACGACGAGCGTAGCGCGGCCATACCATTATATGGATATACACATATATATTGCAGTGGCGTCGAGAGCCTACTGCTATACCCTCAAATTCCGATTTCCCCTTTTGTACAGGGCGTTGGAAATTTATATTTCACATAGTGTGTGTATATATACATGTGTGAGGGAATAGATATGGTTATAGGTATATATGTGGTCTGATTTTCTCGCTTATGTTTTAAGTATTTTATGTGAGGAATTTATTTCTTTTTCTATCGTGTAGGTCATTGGAACGAAATGAAATTAATTTGTTGACTGGGGTCAGTTGGGATTTTAAGAATGTTAAGGAAAGAATTGAGGAGAATTTAATTATAATTTTGTAAATTTTATAATATTCGAATTGAAATATATTTATAGTTTAATTATTTTGCTGTAGTGAGTGGCTTTTTTTGCTGTAAATCAATCATTTAGTAAAGTGTCGAGAATATTTGTGCAATGGTCGATTGTTAAATACAAAATAATAAAAAATCCGGCTTTGTATATTAAAATTATTTCCTGTTTTACATTCAATCCATTTACATCGATGAATGGATGGATTTAATGACACGAATGTTTTAGAGGTATTTGATGTAGAGCGAATAAAATTTGGCCAATGAATTGCAGTGGTTTTATGTATGGCAATAGTTGAAAATCCCTTTTCACCCATCGGATAAAATTCGTGAATGGTTTTGAAAGGGAATGAGAAAGAGGATAAGAGAGAACGAGCATGACTGGTCAGTGGGATATTTCTATATGGGCAGTGGTATAGTGCAAACCCATAGAAGCGGACAATCCGAATAAGGTGGTTTGGCTGAAGGCAGATGGAAGAAGAGCGCTAAAGGGAAAGAGAGAGGGAAATAAATAGTGAAGAAGGAAAAATTACCACTAGGGAGAAATTGAGGAAGAAGCAAAAGGGGCATAAAGGAAACTCACGCCTAAGAGCATTCGCAGTTCTATATCTTTTTTTTTCTTTTTTTTTCATTTTTTCTCCTCGCCAGCCTCTTGACCTTCGAGGCCACGTTCTCGATATCGATGAGAAATAAATCGGCTTGGAAATGCGAAAGGACTTCTGAATGCACTCACCCGCTTTTGCTACGTCTGCTTTCATACCTTACTTTTCTTACTATTATATAGCCATATGCATATATGTATGTGATTCTATTTTTCAGAGCGAGTAACTCAATTTTTTTCTTTATTTTATATATACTCGTGAGAATGGCCACCTGGAAAATTTGATTTTCCTCTTCACCATCTCATATGGAAAATATTCTTCCATGAATAATTTCAATAATAATGTTATCGTATGAGAATAGTTTGTACTTCGACATGAATTCTCAGTCGTATTTGTCGTTGTTAAGTCAATTCAAAATTGCTACAGGATTTATTAAATTTCGTTTATTTCTTTCTTATCTATTTTGTTTTATTAGAGTAGACACAATTGTTTTGTTTCTCTTGGTTTTTCATGAATTCGTTTTGGAATATATTTCTTGTGGATGACACGAACTTTGGATTGATCTTCAGTATTTTTTATTGGGATTCTCGAAGTGAGAATTGAGGAGAAATGGAAACAATTCTAATTTTTGTCATAGAAAAATTTATCGTTTTATCAGGGAGAAGGAATGTTGAGAAAATGAAAACTCAAAAAGGGTATGACTGGGGAAAGTATGGTTTAATTTCATCATAAATTTTACAATTCAAGAATATTGAAAAAAAATAGGTCCTCTTTGTGATATGAGGAGTATCCTAGTTCGCACTATGTAGAATTTATGCACGAATCAAATGAAATTTGTTTGACATCAATCGAGCAATTGATTTCCAAGATATCAAGTCAGCCAGCATGATGAATGCAGTGTCACTAAATACGCGTTGAGAGTTATCTTTGACCATTCGTCTACCGTCATGCACTTGTCTCCAAACCTCCATAAATTCTATATTTTTAAACTCTAAAGAGAAATTCTCTCACGTACCTACTCTAGAAGGATCATAAAACGTAATAAAGCGGTAGAAAAAAATAAACTTCAGGTATTTTTCCGGAAATAAAAATTCCTCCTCAATCAATCTAGTTAAATTATTTGATATATCAACTTATAATGGTGACATTTAGTATTACAAACGAAAAATGGTCATACAGTACTTGGTGATCATAAAATGAAATAGAGAAAGGGAATAAGGAAAGAGAATCAGACGAAACGGATTTTAATCGGATAATAACGTGATTTCCCATGGCGTTCCACCTCACTCGCCCTTTCTCTCAATCTTTGTCTTTTTCTGTCTCGGCGTCGACTACGCTTGGAACACTCAGCTCATTGTGCCCAACGTCGTTGCACTACCAACATAGTGCATGAAAGAGAGAAAAAGGTCAGGACAAAAAAAAATTGTCGACCTCTTAATTCCCCACTGACCGCCCGATGCATAAATGACTACGAGTCCTTTGAGGCTATAAACGGCTTCGCTCAACCCCTCACTCTTTTTCCCTCGCCCTCACTTGCTCTTTGAATTAAAATGTCCTAGCAATTAAAAACTATATCCATTTTTATTTCTATCAGATATATAATCCCAAAAAACGAGTGGAAAAAAAAAATTCCTCAACAAAATCTTTATGGAAAATTTTTTTAATAAAAAAATTATTCAAAATAATTTCAACTTACAATATTGGAATTTTTTTTTCAATTTTAAATAAGAAACGAAGAAGAAGAAAGTATTTTACAACGGAATTTATGTTTCAACGACACAATGAAAAATTCCACGAACTTTTGTCGCTTAAAAAAGTATATAGAAGTCAAAAAGTAAGAAAGCGTAAGAGAGATAGGACGCCCCCTTCATACTCACCACTCGACTCTCTGTGTGAATTAAATATTCACACCTGCGGAATTAAACATTAAGCAAAAGCCAACGTTTCGTATAAAGGTATATACTGTATATATGTATATTTAGAGGTTGATATAGCTTCCGGGTTCGTTCGAATTCACAACGATAAAGTGAAGATGAGAACGAAAGGAAAACGACGTCGCAATTGGGATACAGTTTCTAACACATGTGGAGCTTCAAACTACTTGCTCCATTCTATTATACTATTCGTATATACAAAAGTATATATACATGCTTCTACAGTTATAGAAGAGGTTTGAAAACTTTTATTGAAGTCATGTTGAAGAGAGGAAGAGAACATTGAAGTAGAATAAACCCATTCGGATGTATAAAAGATTAAATTAAACGAAAAATATCTTGAAATTATTCAACTTTTCAATTTGGTCACTGCATTAATCTATATACTTTTGCATTGAGGATTTGAATAATCATTACGTGTTCACTAATTTTTAATTAATAATTAAAAAGAGGGATAGAATTATTGTGCTTTTCATAAAGAGGATGGAATCATTTTTCTATTTTATGATGAGTGGATTTTCATTTAATTGGAGTCATGTTGGAGACTGAACACTCAAGTGAAAACAAATCTATTCTGATACTTAAAAAATAGAAAAAGTAGGAGTATTTATGTGGCAGGAATATTTCAAGTTGTTATTTCAAAAAATGTATATTCATAAACTGCTCAATTGAAACTTCTCAGATTCTTATCAAAGTATTTCGATTTAAGTTCACTATATAGAAAGAAAATTGTCTGATATTCTTTTTCCCTTTTGTTTTTTGTGGAGATGTGAAGAGACTACAATTCAAAGCGACTTTATCAATTCTTTACTTTTATTGAAGTGATGTCGATAAGTGAGTGGACACTCAACTAAGAAATACTTATTCAACTGAACGAAAAATGCAATGCGCCTAGAAATATTATGAATTAAAATATACCAATTTGTAGTTTCAAAATACGAAGATGAATTTTTGAGTGGATAATTTTCTTTATCAACATTTATATCATTAAGTCATTCTGTTTTTGATAAATCTCACCAAGTAGTCGAGTCAGGAAAAAATTTTATCTTCTATTAATGCTAATGATATAATAAAAATGAAAAGATAAGGTTTTTTTTTTTTATGGAATGGAAAAATACTTTCATATATAACGAGCACATCAATTACTTACAGGTCATTGCTTGGAGGACACAAATATAATCATGTGTAGGTGTGTATAAATATACATTTGGTATATATGTATGAATTTCGAGGAGAAATGCACACCGACAGTGTATGTTGTTGCGAACGACAAGAAGGACGACGTCGACGACCGTCGTCATGGTATCAAGGGTATACTAAGGAGGGTTTGTCCCCAAGAGGGTGCGAGGACTTCAGGAAGTCATGACGTTTTTCCTTCTATATATGGTTTTGCCCCTCTCTTTTCCACTCTCCCTCTTTTACTCCTTACTCCCAAGTTGTTTCTCACTGTCAGCCATTTCCGGGCAAGCAACATGTCGGGATGACCCCACTGCTCGTCGGCAAAACCATCCAGATGTCGTCGCACAACAGTTTCATATCTTTTATGCTTTATATTTATTATTCAAAAAATTTTCATTCTCCACTTCAATATTATATCTCTACTTTGAAATATATAAATAGAGGAAACAACTTCTTTGTGCTCAGTTTAAACTTTTAAAGTGGACTTATGTTTTCTTTACAGAAGTATTTGAAATTGTGCAGATGATTTTCAATTCTTTGGAAAGTAGAAAAAGATGTGGATTTTGTAGCATAAAAAATGTTCTAAGTAAATTTGATACTCTCGTGGGGTTTCTTAATAAATTACTAAATTTACAGTGATGTTTCCGATATATAACAATTGTAAAAAATCGCATCAATCATTTACGAAATAAAAAATAAATGCAAAAAGTAAAATTGCTTGACATATTAATTGTAACATTAAATAAAATAAATCACATGATAATTGTAGGAATTGTTTTTGATACACACAATGTAGAACAAAAGGTAATTCTATCTCTCTATTAAAAAAGTTACAAAGATTGATATAAAAATCCTCAGCTTCTTGATAACTGTAATAACTCTCAGAACAATATATATTTTTTTGAGGGAAGTGAGATTGTTGAGAGATTGAAAGAGAACTTCCAGTGCCTTCAGTATTATATATATATATATATATATATACTAATGTTAATTCTGTCGACGAGGACTAAAGGGTAACGACCCGTGGAGTAACTCAAGAACAAGGGGTTAAATGAGAAGGAGCAATGGTAAAGCAAAGAACACACAGTGAGAGAATCATGAGAGAACTGTACAGGACCCTTGCCATACCCCTCATATATGAAATAGAAGAGAGAAAAATCCTCATCGCTGCCTATATACGAACAACTTGACGATGAGAGAAACCTTCAAACCCTCATGCAGTCCTGAGGGAGGAAAAAAAAAATTTATTCCTCACTGTGTATTTATTTTTTTTCTTCCATTCCATTCTCGAATTTTGGGTATTTACCTGATTGCCTTCATATCCTCATTTAATTCGGAAATATAAAAATAAAACGACTATTTATAAATAAACAATTCATTATTCTCCATCCTTGAACAATTTTTCTTTAACATTCAACAAAAACATAAAAGAATTGTAAAATATAAAAATATCTCTACGAATAAATATTTACACAAAATTGTTTTTCTTTCAAATACAAGACTGCATTTATAAATATATTTATGTATAAACATATAAAATTGTAAATTGTAAAAGAATTCTTGAGTTTGGTTGCAGTATAAACAACGTATTTGTTACTGTTTAGAAAAAAAGGAGGAAGAGAAAAAAAATAAGATAAAAAAGATTGAGTTGATAGGTTAGATTAGAGTGTACAAGACATAGAGAACACAGCACTCTGTGTATAGTGGAATAACCGATTTTTCCAAGAGGAAAAAGAAACCAGGAGGAAAAAAAATGTGTATACACTAGCGAGCTTGCTACCTCGTGTGTCTTGGGACAACTATACACAACGGCTAACCCCTTTTAACCGATGTTGTGGGGGTTTGAGAAAATAAAGAAACTCACGATGAATACAGAGAATGGATGAAGGAAAAGAGGTAGGTTACACTCTCTCTTCCTCACTCTTTCTCTTCCAGTCCGCATGCACATATATACACACTGGAACACTCGACAGTCTGAGAGAGCTTCAAGTACTTACACGAATTCCTCAGAAGTGCTTTGCTCGCGATGTTAAATAGTTTGCTACTGAATGTATTGTATTCAAACTAAACTAAAATTGTTACTTATATAAGTTTGAATAATGATGAATCATTTGGTGTTGTGGTTGCTGTTGTCGTGGAGGTTGTTATTTTATTTTATTATTGTTGTCGGGTAATAATTAAGTGTCGGTACCAAACAGCTTTTACATACCATTTTTGTTTATCAAGTTGGAATCCTAAATGGGAATTTGAAAGTTTTGATATTTGTTTATGAATTTATTTCTCTATTTTAATAATATCCATATGAAATGATAATTCTACTAGTCTTAAGAATAAAAAATTCTACTATACTATTTTAGAGAATGAAATAAAATTCGTATATATTGTGCAATTAATTTCATTATATGATTTTTTTGTGTTTTTTCATTTTACTTTCACTTTATATTTATCACCCAATATTGGTCGGGAAAAAAAGAATAAAAAATGTCCATGGCAGCAAAAAGTATATGTAAAAAAGCATCAATAACTTTGAAACGACTGAAAAAAAAAAATCATAATAAAATAGAATGGATGAAGTGAAAAAATGGCAATTCGATTTCCAATAATTAGCGTCAGAGTGGACTATTTCCGGGCAGAAAATTTTTTTTTTATTCACTCAACAATGATTTCTCTTTTTTCCCTACATCATTTCTACTTTTTGCTCTAATTTTATTGTTTCGTTTCATTATTATTTTTTTTTTTTTTCAACTCTCTGTTCTTTTCAATTTACCCTGGGGTCTGGTGTGTGGCACTATGTGCAAAGCGCACAGTGAAGATCGTCCACTTGGTCGAACATCGAGGCTGCCATGAAATAAAACAGCAGTCGATAGAAAATAGTGAGAGACAGAAGAGTAGTCAGGGTGAAAAATAAAAGAAATACGAGAAAATTGCGTAAAAGAAAAAAGAAATCGAATGAAAAATAAAATAAAAAATAGAAATAATATATATATATATATATAAAATGAAGTGGATAGGTTGAATGGGTCAACCGACATGGTCTCGAGAGTGTCCAAGAGCTGCGAGTGCATTTTTGGCCGATCGTTTTATATTTCCGACGGCAAAAGTATTCTACTCGATGGTGGTGTGACGGTTGTGCTTTCTCACTGAACCTCCCTTTTCTTTTCTCTTTCTCTCGATATATCCCGTCACATATACATACATACACATGTGTATATACCACTCGGTCCCTGACTCGACACTCTGTATAAAGTACATTTCTAATATGTTCTCGTGTCGGGGCCTTTTAGCAGTGCAGGGAAAAAATGACAGACTAAAACCATGAGAATTCTAAAATGATCTAGATGAATCGATTTCTATGTTCATATACAAACATATATATAGATATATATATACCAGGGAAAGTAATATATAATAATAATGGGAACGATATTATTGAACTCATCCAACATCGGAATCGTCTCTCTACAGTTTGCTCATGGAGGAATTTTCCATTTTGTTCAGCTGTCGACGTCTGGCCTTTTTTTTTTTCGTGTATATTTTTTCACCCATCTTTCATCCACTCTTATATTTTATTTTATTTTATTCTTGCTATTTCTCTACGTGTACGTTTAATTATTTGAGATGGATAACCGTTGTTAAATGAGCAACCGAATGAAACTTGAGAACATGATGTAATAATGTATATATGTATAAAATGCACCTCATGAATTTAATAACGAGACTTTCTACCCTTTGGGATGGTCCTAATCACCATTTTATAGGCAATGAATTTATACTCGTTTTTTTGTCGTGGAACATTTTAATATGAAGAAAATTATAATTTGTTGATGTATCCGAGTGCATTTACAAATGTGTTTGCATAGGTGAGAGATAAATTGTAGTACTGGGAAAAATTATTTTACGCCCAAAGGGTTGACGATGATTTATGGTATTTTTATTACCTACAGAATATCTTCCCCTTTTTGGAATTAAATGTGACAATAAAAAAGTTCGTTACAGATAAAGGGTTTTTTTTTTCACGCAGGTAAAGTTCTTGGAAATATTTTATTTGGCTGTTTTTATCGAAGAAAAAATTGTCGTAGATTTTTTTTCCTGTGGTAGTTTATGTTATTCATGAAATATTGTAATCGAATATTTTTTAGACATGACTTTTTCCCAGGTGTGTTAATTGTATTTACTTTTTTTACGCGGGGAACTTCTTGATACTGAAAGAGGTGAAATAACAAAATATTACAAGTGAAGTGAAACCTTTTGCACTTGATGTTCATGTGTACGCATTTAAAAGACACAAAATTTTAATGTAACACACAAACGCACGTCATCAGGGGCACCTGTCTCTACTTGTATGTGGACACGGGTGCACAAGCACAGGAAGGTCGTTACGAATACACATTTATATATATGTATATATATATCAGTACTTTGTAGTAGATACACACAACTGCTGCTTATATTATATTATTTCCTCGGCTTGTTTTGCATTATGGGCGAGCAAGTACAGCGACAACATGTCAGGGATTCTCAACTTCATATTAAAGAAAATATTAAATACACTCAATGACATATTTTTAATATTTTGAGTAAATTTATAATATTCTAATTCGAAATTCACAATGTTTTAAATGCACATTTATTATTCCAAAACTCTTTCTTTATGATAGGAACATTAAAAAATGTTCAGACATATAATTTTGAAACTTAATTAATGAGTGATTAAATAGATAAAATGAGCCCTGTGGATTGAAGAATTTGGTGATTATGAAAGACATTATTTCCTATTTTTCATTTGTCCTCATCATGAAAAAAACAATTAATTGAACAAACAAACAATTATCAACTCGTTTAACAATTATCACACAATCTCGAATTAAGTTTCGCCAATGATCTCACTTCAATTAATTAACAATAATTTTTCTTTCCTCAGTTCTCTCATGCCACCAATTTCAAGTATTGTATAGAGAGGTGCTGTCGAATGGTTTGTGCCACGTTGTTGAAAAAAACAGCTGACTCAACGTAATTTTTTCCTTTTCTTCCTTTTCCTTTTTTCGTTCTTTTCGAACGGCAGCTGTCCCAGCATATAGAAGTGATAAAGAGAGTGCAGAGGAATAGAAGAGAGAAATCGGCACGTTTTAGTTGGGCACTCTTTCGGACACTTTTCCCATCAGAGCTATATATTATATCCACTGTGATGTCTGATGTCTGATGGTGTCTTAGGCTATTTCAAGCATAATTCACGTCGCTCAATGTCTGTGGCTAACTCCACATTGTCTGTTCAGTTTAGTAGTAACGATTTCATGTATATACATCGGGCACATAACTTGACTCTATTTAGAAATGAATATCCCCTGACAGTTTTGTTGCTATTAAATTTTTTCCCATCATTCTGTCAACAATCTCATGGATGAAAACAATTTTATTCACCTATTTATCTTTCAATGGATAAATATCGAATCTCAGATCGTTCAAAACGATTAATAACAATCCATCTGCATGATTTTTCTATATTTATATTTATTATTACGAAATTTTTCTCCTTTGCCCACAAGGGGAGAAGAACGCGCGCAACTGTTACGCGCTTCAGCACGTGGGAAAATCGACCACCGCTTGCTTCCGCCCCGTAACGACTTTCGCTTCTCCTGTCTTTTTTTTTCTATTGTTTTTTTTCTTGCATTTTTTTCAATGTTTTTTTTCCACATATATTTCCTCCACCGCCAGTGCTGCCTCTATATCAATTCTTCTGTATATATACACATATATGTAAACTCGTAGCACTCGATTCGAATTTTTCAGTGCATGGGAATTTGCATCTGAAGATTTAATGTACTTTCGATAAAAGGTTTCTACATTTGATTTTTTGAAGCTGAAATAAAATGAAAATAGCGAAAGTATCGAGAATAAATAAAGAGGAATGAATAAAATTCCAATTCATATTTATTTGTTTGGTTTATTTATTTTTTCCTTTCTCTCTTTGAAATGAATTGTAAAGGAAAAAATAGATACTGGTACGTGGGGGGTAGTGAAGTCGTATTGATCACCTGGTTCACGGAAGTGCCGATACATTATCATCTGTGGGACAATTTGTATCTATATCAAGTCTCCCTATATGTGAATGTGTACAAAGGTATAGATATATATAGGCAGCTGGCCCTTGTTCCAATTTTGTCGATACTATTATTCTCCTTCTGCTCTGCTTCTCTTCCTTTTTTCACCTTTTTTTCGCTCGCTGCGAGAAGCGTGACAAATTGATAAGTCTCACGTCAGCATAAAAAAATGGAGTATAAATATATGTATAATGTAGCGTGCAAACAATTGAATTTATTTAATATTATTTTGCCTCCTCTTTATGATATTCAATATTTATATGAATGTTAAACAAGTTTTTTTTGTTCCGGTGAGGAAAAAAATTGATTTATTCTATCCAATGTTTTTTTCATATCAAATCTTGCTTTTTTTTTCATTTTATTGACTAGAGATTATTGGCATTGCGAAAATTGAAATTGGAATGATCAGTTCACTTTTTGTCGTTTAAAATTGTACTCTGGAGTCCTTTTGACCTAGTGCGGTTGCTTTTATGCTTTTATTTAATCGGTGATTCGCTTTTTTGGCTCGTTTTTATTTTAATTGATTGCTAATTCGTTAACTGAGATAAATTTTCATGCGTGATTGAATCTGGACGATTATTTCTCACATTGGATGGTAATAAATGTGAGTATTGAAAGAGAAATTTAATTAGAATGAATTATTCACAACATTGAGTAAAATCAAGAAGATTTATCTAAGTTTCTGTTTTTTTTTCTCTCTTTCAGTTGAAGATTCAGAGTTCGAGATAGTCGTAAAGGGTTCAAACCATCCTTTCATTAAGACAGAATAACATCTCCCGTCAGCAAGAGATATTTGTTCTCTTACAAAATAAATTCGTCGACATTGTGAACTACCAAAAACACCAAAACAAAAATTGTTTCCAATATCAAATTCATAAATAAAAAAAACCCTTATTGTATGTAACAATTGTAACAATACAAAAATGATATACTGTGACGAATGACAAAGTTCTGAGAATAAATTTCAGCATGAAGAAGAGAGTGGAAGAAGTCAACGTAAAATATATATTCGAATTTCGTTGACTTGATAGCAAATTCTTTCTCACCATTCTCACTCCGTCTGTACTTTTTCAAACCTACAGAGTCATTTTTTTCTCAAACCAGTAAATTCCCTCATACTAAAATGCACCATTTGAAATGGCCTACCCTATATATGTATATATATGTATACATAAATATAAGAAAACATATATTTATATATACATAGATGTATACATATTGTATATATCTTTTGCCGCGCCCACGCGGTGAAAGAAACGGATGTCAAGGGAAGAATAATCGAGCATTTTTGCAAGCGAGACGTGATATGGTGTGTGCAAGTGAGAACGAGATAGACACACGCCTGTGAAACGAACGTTTATTCAAGTCTTCAGGAGTGGCCAGCGCACACTCGACCTCATTTTCTTCTACCTCTTCCTCTATCCTTTACTTCTCATTTTCACATACACGAATATAATTTTTCCTTCTTTTTTGTTCTCGTCTTATTCCAGCCATACTTCTTGCAAGTCACTTCAATGTAAATGTATCATTGTCGTTGATTTAAAAAGAAAGAAAAAAAAAAAAAAACATACCGAATTTCTTTCTTTTTGTGAAGGGCGAGAGAAAAAAAGGCGGAAAAATAATTGCCTGTAGCTTTCGATTAACTGAATGAATAAATATTGCCATAAATTTTGAGAATACATAAATAAACATATCTGGGGTGTGTGTTTGCCTTTTTTGCACCCGCATATACTTTTATATATGTATATATATATTATATATAGGATGTGACTACACGACATATTGAGGCAAAATGCTTGACCCCGATTGGCCCGGAGAGTTTGTAGAAATTACGCGCCAGTGAAATTGTATGCACCATATACAGTTGTATATGCATTTGTGCGCAATTGCTTCATATCTACATATATGTATATATATACATATATATTTATTTGTGCGCGTGAAAACGTATTCATTTTGTCGGCGCGCCGTCGGGCGTAAATTTTGCGGTGCATCCGCGATTGTCGCACATACACATATGTATAAATATATAAATATACATTTGAATACATAAATTTTTAACTCTTTCTCTTTTCGGATGAGGGCGCGGTACAATATCCGTGTATATACATTAAAGGTCATGTGTCCTATGTGTATATATACATATGTGAGAGTGAGCAAATTATAATTTCGGTGTCAAAGCCTTTGTTTAAGTTATTGTCAAAATTCGCAACTACATGTCACGTTTAGAGAATGAAAGCCACTGCGACAGGTCAAAGAGCATCCTTTTATTTCGAGATTTATTATATCGTCAATGTGAGGATTCTTTGAATAGTTGATGAAAGAAATTATGATTTGATAGAGTTTTATGTTTATAATTAATGAGAAACGATTTTACGTGAAGAGAAATGTGAAAAAAAATTGGAATGATATAAGATGAATGTTTGAATTTATTGAATAAAGTAAAAGAACATTTTTCACTCGATTCGAAAAGATAATAATTTGTATTGTTGTAAAAAAGAAAAAGTACAAAGCACGGTGAAAGTTTCGAACATTGTATTCAGAGTCGTTTGACCTGCTCCACCAAAAGTGCCATAACTTCAACAATTTTTCTCGAATCTCAATGTAGAATTTGGCACACAGAAAGCAGTTCAAAAGGAAGATTGAACCATTTTGTATTTTCTTTTTATTTTTTGATTCTTCTTAACGAGCATTTAATGCATGAACACGTTTTGTTATACATATTTTCCAGTTATAAATTATAATTCAAAAGCTTCAGTTAATATTTCATACTGTAAATATCTCTTTGAACGTTTTAATTATAACAAAGAAATATATTTTTCTCTTTCAAGTATTATTTTAATGAATTTTATCTAATTATTTGTGTGTTCTTATACAATTCAATTTATGTAATGTAATTTTTTATATTATATGAAAATGTCATTATTCTGTCAAACGGAATTGGGAGTCACAGAGAGGATTTAAGTGATCGCAAGCGTAATATAACATCAGTCAATTCATTGTATATAGAGTATGTGCGCTACATCCTGTATATATATATCGATTCATGTACGTTCGTAGGTGATTGTGTCTGTCTAAACCTCCTTTTGCTTTTGCTCCATTGCTCGTCACTGTACTCCTCACCTATGAGACCATTCCCAATGCTCAGATATCGTTCGAACGAGGAAATCTATTTTCTTCATCTGCGGATGAAGAAAATCCCCTGGAAATAATATATATTTATAGATATGAACCAATGTAGAGCCAAATATATAAATATATCATGGCGTATCTTATATGTCGACGTCGATCTTATAAACGTAAATGGACGGATATAAATTCGATTTAGGTGTTGCGTGTATTCGTTCGAAAGAACGAACGAGAATGTAAAAAGAAAATTTATATATTTATATTTATGTGTGTGCAATCAGAAAATGTACTTGGGTTATCATGATCTGTAGATTTTTGGATTTTTTCGTATTGCATCGGCTCTGACGTCCGTAAATGTTATCAGAGACGAAAATAGCATGAGTATTTAATTAAAGAACAGAGTTTTCTGCATAAGATGAGTATATGGCGATGAATATTGGACATTTACTGCGGGAGTTACAGTCAATCGTAGGAAAGACAAAATTTCGTCATTTCAATTAGCAATGGAAATCATTGTGAAAAATTATTGAACTATTTCGATCTGCTTCATTTTCTTTTATATATCCTTGAATGTTTTCAATTTTGATATTGAAAAATCTACTTCTTCAAGAAGAAACTGTTTCAAATGATAGTTAATCCCTGGAGAAATCTAGAAATGGAAAAAAAGAAACTGAGTTGTTTGAGAAAATTTAAGATGGACGGTGGTGAAGAAATTGGAGTAACTATTTCATATTGCTTTCAAATTTGGTTTAAAACAAATTTGGAAGTGATAGAATAGGTACAAAAAAATAGGTCAAGAAAATAGGTAAAGAAAATAGGTATTTTAGACCAAAATTGTGACCTATTAAATTATGTCCAATTTCACGGAAAAATTATTTCCTTTAATATTTTTTTTTAAAGAGAAAATACGTAATTTGAAATGGCACATCTGGTACAGAAAATTTATGTACTCTTCATTTATTGTCTCTCGTATTGTTACTCATAGATTGTGAGTAGTTCACCGATAGGAATAGTATAATCTCACAACGAACTGATGCTGCTCTAATGGAAATTTCTAGACGAAGTATGAAAGTATTAGGGGAAGTTCGAGACCCCGGGTGGTATACTGATTCGAATATTGACTAGGGTTAGGGAGTTCTCCCTCGATTTCGTGTTCGACTAGTTTCCAGAAAGTCCAGAGATGAGAAAATTAATTCACGAATTGATTATCAGTAGATATCGAAACTCTGAAAGTCAGCGCTTTTTCCACCCCAATATTTTCACAAAAAATTGATACTTCCAAACTTATTTTTATTTCCACCGATAGTTCAGTCACTAATCAACAGAATGAGATAAACTGCATTTGAAATGTTTATGAGTTGTACAATAATGACCTTTTGAACAAAAAAAAAAGAACAATCCAACATCTCCTATTCCTTTTTGTGAAAACTACGTCATCATTGGATTTGTAGATTCATGTCCGTTCTGGTGGTGTTGACACTGAAACTTTAGCTCTTCGTTTCGAATGCGTTTCATACGAAACAGCTGAATGCACACTATAGTAATACGAATCGTTAACGCAGCTGTAATGATTACGCCAAGGTCGCGCAACCCAAATACACAGTTCTAGCAGAGGCATAATGTGACATGCAAACAAAATATCAGTGAGAGTGCAATTATTATGCACTTATACATATAAATACGTATATAATGTCCACTTCAAGGTCTTTCTGACAATTTTAATGATTCACATGCATTTTTATTCACAGAAAGCAAATACGTCGGTCGTTTTTCATGAGAAATTGGACAAACTTTTAACGATAACGAAATTAAATACTCAAATTGAAACTTTTAATCGGACACTCTCAGAAATGAAATTATTTTATTTTATTATTTGAATAAACATCCACTTCATTCAAATTCGTCAATGTCTTCAGAATCAACACAATACCAACAACTTCAATTTGTAATAAATATATATTAAAAAAATAACAAAATTTTTATTTACAAAGTCGCTCGTATTTTTTTCAGAATAATTTCATTTACATCATCAATCATTCGAATTCAAACCATAGAATTCCCATTGAAAAATGGATCGCACAATTTCCCAACGAAATAACCGTCATATCTCGATTCTTTATATCAAATTACATTGGAACCATAAAAATGATCGAAGGGAATATTAAAGTCCGCACGCGCCGTATGGCGATACACATACAACATTCACATATATTTTATACCTATATAAAATTTTGCCCTATAAAATTCCATCACCAAATCAAACCGATGAGTGAAAACGAACGCAAGGTCATATATATATATATATATATGTTCATTATATATAATGTCATCCACATATGTAAAAAGATTGCGTCGAATGCTTCGTAATGCGATTCGACTCGCCATTGTATCGCTTCAAGGATCGTTGCGCCAGGCGCATGCGCGCAAGCGACACAACTGTTCGAATGTTGAATAAAAGCGAAGTGAGAGAGTAAAAGAGAGTAAGAGAGAAAGAGGCACAAGAGGAGGAGGGATTGCGGTCGTTGATCAGTGCGATTTCAACGTACTGCGATTATTATCTTTCTCTCACGTGTATAGCATAGATATTATAATTTAATCGCTCTTTTCACCTATCGACTACTCAATAAGTAGATCATCACATATTCTATCCACTTTTCATCAACCAATACGAATATTTAATTTGAAATAATCGTTGCTAATTCTATTGTCAGAGAAATTGAATGAAATGAGAGGAAGAAATGAAAGATGACAAATGTTAAAAGAATTAGAATTTTTAATTCAGTAAAAATTTAATTAATTAATTTTTAATATTGTTGACGTATATTTATTAATGATTTGTATTTAAATAAACAGTATTGTGTTTATTTTAAGTTGGATGGAGAAAAAAAAGTCCTTGGCACAACATTGAATGTGTGGGTGTGTCATTCAGTTGAATAGAACGAAAGTAAAAAGAATGAACGAAAGTAAAAATATATGAAGCAGAGGAGAGAGATAAATACAGAGACGCGCGTAAAGTCAATCCGTCACCTCGAACAACCATGCTGAAGAAATTAAATTTCTTTGGGCATATGACTGAGTTCCAGACGCATTTCTCGCTCTCACTTGAGCGCCGAGGGAGTAAAAAATACAACAAAAAAATTGAAAGGGAAAAAAGAAAGAGAATAAATAAAAAATAAATACAAGAGATGAATATCTGTATATAAGCATGAGCGTGACGCACATAGATATACGTCGTGCACATGGTCTGAGAACGCATGTGGATATAAACACCCTGTATATATAAATGTTTATATAGACACAACTTGATTGTATTTGTGGAAAATTTATTCTCGGCCTTTCCCGCCAAATCGTTATACACGATACAAGAGGGAAAAGAAAAAAATGATTTAAATCGAATTCCATAAAATTGATTTGTTAGACAATTTTTGCGTATGCTGTAGAATAACAAATAAGTTTAATTCAGGGTAAAGATTTTGTTTGAATATAATGAATGACCTTGAATCAAAATTGATATTTATTTTTGGTTCTGATTCGAATTAGAAAATATATTTTGTGTGGATATTATTAACGATTGCAAATTCCAGAGGAAAATTGTTTATTAAATATCAATTTATGATTATTCATATCATTTTATTTTGAGTTGGTTTCTCTTGTAAAATGAAGAATGGATAGATTAATTATTCCAATTCAAAACAAATATCTGATTATAACAAGTGAAACAAATAATTCTGAATTGAATGTTGTTAAACATACATCCAACTTCACAACTGCAATATATGAAAATACACCTGAAGTAGTGAGAAATGGAATACGTAATAATATATATTCTATGCAGAAAATAGAAAAGACAGAACTTTCCTCAATGATGCGCAATTTCACAGATACTTTCGTTGTATTTTACCTCACAATTTTTTTCTTTATTATCCATACACAGATATATATATTTGGAGCATTATTCCATATGTTTCATGGTCGTATTTTAAAGTTTACGGTTCATACATGCGAATATCTCTCGCGCATGAACATTATATTTATTATTATATACAAAAATAAATGTATATCTATACGTATCATTTTTTTTTAATGGTTATAAAAGTACAAGAAGCATATAACGTGTGTGGATACCCATGCAGCTGACATGGACGACACAATGTGTCCAACAATAGCGATAAAATTTCTGTTCAAAATATTCAATGCGTGCAGGGATGCGATAAAAAAATAATAATATATACATATTATTATTCTTTCTTTTTATATTTTTTTATGTTTTCTCTAGAATGGTAAAAAAAGTTTCAACCCTTCATATTGTGCTTTGTATTTCAACCTTCAATGTTTTAACCGCACGTTGTTATTTTTTCTTTTTTATAACAACTATTACGAATCATCAATTCGAACAACGCAAACATTTACAGAACTTTAGTAATGAAAAGTTTTTGTGATTGTGTATAGATGATCACTGCACATTTACAATCTTTTTATCTTTCCTTATATCTCTCTTTGCTCTTTTTCTCATTCGGTGTGTTGAATTTTTTTTTATGTATTGCTATTTCTTTTCTTCATCTTTTACTTTTCTTCATCTTCTTCAAAGAAACTGACGGGGGATGAACTGTATAGAGGGCGCGCTGTGATACTTCCGTTGAATGCGCATAGTGACGCAAGTCTAATGCGATGTAACGATCGTAGAATTTATTCAAGCGTCGAAAAGCGTCTAATGGGCCCTCTAACGACATCTCGTTTCTACCGCGTTGTGTTCGCGCTCTGTCTTGTCCCTTTTCTCCTGTTCTATGTCACTCACTCCATTTCTATTTTTTTTTTACTTGGAGCAGGGGTTGCTTAGTAGTTTAGTTGGTGGGTATGTTCATGTTGAGCTTTTGGTGTACAATGAAAAAGGAAAGAGAGACTGTGCGCGTCTTCTATTCCGGATAATGAAATAGGTCATGAAACTGTGACTCTCGCCCGAATATAGCTGAAACGCGATATGAAACTTTGCTCGAATTGGTTTTGACTATTTTCCACATCAGTTATCATCAATGCTGGCGTATTAGCTATTTCTGTTCTGGATATTGTGAAATTATATTCGTGAACGTGAGTAGGAAATTCGTCAATTAACTGATGTTAATCTGCAAAACTTTCTGAAGTTGATAACAAATTTGTTGTTGGAGAATTTATCATTGTGAATTTAATTTCTTATACATGAAGCAAGAAACAGAATTATACATTCTGATGACATGGAAATTAATCCTGATTATATTTATTTGTTAAATATTATTGTATTCAAATTTATTGTATCAATAAAATGGAGGACGAGTTGAGTAGAAATTAAATTTCCGGAGATATTTCCAGTTAATTTGAGATTGAAATATTTGATTGAATTTAGGGGAATTCACGTAATTTATTGCTATTCATTTTGTAGTTGAAGATTGCAAATTATAATAATATTTGTATGTGACCATAAATTGATTATGTCTCATATTCATAATCAAACGTCATTCAATTCTGTGATAATGACATTGACATATTGAATGATAAATAAATTATGAATGGAATTAAATAAATTACAATAAATTTATTTGGATGAGAAATGATTCCACTGATAAATTATTTCATTGCGACATGGCTGGTACTGTTGAATCAAAATTGATTGATCAGGCAGCAGAAGATTTTTCAGATGTGTAGAATTGATTTTTCTTGTGTACTGGAAGAAAAAAAAGTGAAACAACCATTTCATTCTGTAAACGACAAAGCATATTTAAGTGTAGCACTTATACGTCTATGTATATAAATGTGAACGAGTGTTGCGCACACTTGGGAAGAGGATGGTACTTTAGTTCACGGTTAAATCGACTCACTGCGATTTAACGCTCGATCAGAGCAGCGTTAACCCGCGTGTATGAGTCCGCGCGCGCGCTCGCACAACCACTTTCTATACGGCTCGTTTGAATATCCGGCGGGCACTAGAACCTATTACAGTCCATTTGAACGGGCTTTACTGGCGAATAGTTAACGCGTCTGGAAACTTAAACACTCCCCTACGAAAGAGTATACCGCGCTGGAGAACGCGCGACCGCGTGAATATTCCAACTGTAGTCTTCTCCCAATCACCTTTTATTTCTTCGTCTCGCTTTTCGCTATTTTCCATTTTTATTTTCCTTAAAACTATTTTCTTTTCTTTACTCATTCATTTCTGCACTCCAGCTATTTCAAATCAAGTGATGTAATTAATTGTACTGTGTGGTAAAATTACTTCTGATCACAGTTCAATATATACATGAACGATAATTTTATTCATTGAAATAAGAAAATGGGAAAATGTTCATCCACTTTTCATTGGCTATTTTGATGTATGCGATATATATAGTACTGTACGAAAAGTGAACAGAATTTCTATTTTTCAATGGAGCAAGAAACATCAAACTTAATTATCGTCAAAGTTTGTTTCAAGAACTTTCTATTGGCGTCAAAATATCATCAACATCACCAAATAAAATTCTCACGAAGCTCACTAATAATTTAAAAAATTGTTACTATTATTTTTTATTACAATAATTATTACTGTATTAAAGAATTTTTATTCGATTGGTCGTTTTGAAATGCTGTTCATTAATACTCTCTAGTAAATTTTGCGATAATTCAATTGAATAACATTGAAAGCAAGCGCACATACTTATGTACACATGGTGCAAACCCGTTTCTCTATTTCCTCGTCACACACTCTCACCCTCTCGCTCTTCCTCTTTCACTCTACGTATGTACTCATACTCTGGGCAATTTAGTAGTAGCGCACAACCAACATAATACACAATTGCCGACAATCCAAGCCGCAAAACGAGAGTGAGAGTATAATCTCTTGCTACTTTCGTTTAAATTCTTTTTGTTTGGTTGACGGGTGATGTCATAAATATTACTCAGTACCATGACCTGAAATAATTCGAGTTTTGCTCGAGCGAAAGGCACATTTTCACACTGATATTCATACATATACATGAATATGTACACATAATAAACATGAAGACCGAGAGAAAAAGGAAAATATGTTGTTGCGACGAGCAACTATAGATATATTCGAATATATTTTCGAGTTACACATAAACTCGATATTCATGTCACTCTGCCAAAGGTATCTTACAATATTGAAAGGAAACTTAATAGGGACTTTATTTATAGAAAAATAGATAAGTGAAATTGGATAGGAACAAGGGTAGATAAAAAAAAAATTACAATGTGGTTGAATTAACAAAGGAGAAATGATGCGGATGAAGTCTCTTTGATCTGAGATGATTGAAGCACAAGAAAAATATTTTATATATCATTATTAATTAGACTTTGAAGACTTCACAAATTTATAAAACAATTTTCTATTCTTTTCTTCAATAACAATAATCACAGAAGAAAATAATTAAAAACTGCATCCTTCCATAAATTGTTTATCAATAAATTTCTTTTTTTAAAATAATATCATTCTAAAAATTGAGGGATATCTATCCCCTATAAATATTCTCTTTAGCTTAATTTTTTTTTGTGTACAAAAATAACACCAAGCATGTACACTCAATGAACTGATGCTATTCGATTATTGACAACTATGTACTTGTGGTAATGTCTGTGTTAACGTAATAATAAATTGCTACCAGATATTTAATGTATGGTTGGTTGGAAGAGAAGGGGACAAATAGAAGGACAAATTAATAGATGAGGCGATGTAGAGCAAGAATCAGAGTGAAAGAGAAAGGAGAATAAGCGAGAGCGAATGAGATAGTGACACAGGGAAAAATAGAAAGTGAACTTTGCGTTGCGTCAGTCGTCATTTCCTGCTTGTCAATGACCGGAGGCAATTCTATATGTCTAGTCGAGATCAATCGCTAATAATAGGTATATTAATCATTAAAAAAACTATATATGTAGTTCCAGTTCACGATCTTATACTTTCTATAAATAAATACCATTTCTCTTCTTCTTTTTTCGTTCATTAAAAATATATTTAGCATTAATCAAGATGAAACTTTGTCAATTACATATATATATATATATATATATTATTCGATATTTCATTCACGTGACACTGATATCGTCTACATTTTTGTATCCATAAATTATTCACGAGGGTGTAAGTACTGCAATTTATCCTGAACAAATGCATATATTATTATTCGATCTTACCAATTTTTTTTCTCTTTTTTTTCAGTGTTATTTTTTGTTACGTTAGAAATTTATGGTGAAGTTTATTGAGCCAATATTTCATTGTTATTAACTGCTTTTCTTGTGAGGCTAAATATAAAACTCCACGTGCACTTTAATCCAGATCGATATTCCTTTTCTTTCACTAATTGATTCTAAGTAGAATAAATGATATTGAAATTACGTGTTATGGCTGACAATTTCGTGCTTTTATATATTCAAATATATATTTATATACCCTTGAGCGTTTGACATGGTGAACACGTGATCAATTATACATGCGTCTACTGACATTTAAGAATTAATCACAGTTTTGCTTTGGTGTATACGATCAAGTGATGGGAGATGGGAGAGAAAAGGGAGATTTAAGTGAAAAGGAACGAGGGGTTGCAAGGACATCAGTGTGCGCAAGTGCGATTGGCTTTAACCCTCACGTGCATTTTACCAACGTCTACTACGTCAGATAACCACCACAACGACGTAGATGGGGATGACGATGGTTAATCCAACATCAAAGATTCATGAGACGAGATCGAGCAATCGATCAATGCAGACTAGACGTGCGGATGACGTTGAAAGGTTAGCGATCTTTTCAGTTTATATATTATGCATAAATATATGTGTATGCATGGGAAATAGTAGCAGCCACGACCACATGCTCGTATGTCACCATTGTACGCCTGCGAACTTTAATTCCTTCGCTTCTTTGATTAATCACCTCGATAATTATACGATGCATCAACTTTTGTTGTCACTGCTACGTTAGTTCATTCAATCATTTTATTTTTTATTATTTTTTTTCTTACGCTAATTTGAATTCTTTCATGATATAAAATTTTTTTATTATTATAGTTTATTTTATCTGATTTGTTGTGGTTTTATTGATGGATAAAAAATTATTTATGGAATTATATTGCGATGTTTTAATTTTAAAAGAGTTTATCCATCGACAATGTACAGAAGTGCAGGCCTATTAATTAGCACAATTGGCTTCCATTTAATACCTATAAAAAATGGAAAATAAAATACCACTACGTTTACGCATCGGTGCGTAAATCACATGGTTTATATGCATATTAATATGTGAATGTAAACGTAGGTATAATAATTGAATTTATGGTAGGCAATGAACAGCAAATTTCTAGCTGGAAAGTTCATCGATCGGTCATATTTCTTCACGTAATTTACATAGATTGCTTATATATCATTAATTAGCATTAATATCTCCATATATTCATGCTTCTTTTACTTTTACGAGTTATTTCTGAACAATATCAATATATTGACTCATGTTTTGACATTGTAAATTGATTAATTAATTTTTAATCTTACTGGTCTTTACTTTTGCAATTCTGGTGGTCTCCATATTGTTCTTTGAATCCAATTTTATAATTCAATATCTTCAAAACTAATTCACCGATTGGATTCTACTAAAATTTATTTGATTTATGAGAATATTTTCTATCGTGTACACTGAAATGAAAAAGAATGGCGTTGATAAAAATGATGTATTTGCAACACATTTAAATGACTCTGTCCCTTCAACAATTTCTTTTACTGTTATTTGATTTTGTCTCACATTTTATTTTTTTGATCATATTTATTATCATCATTATTATGTCCTTGGCCGTTGTTGCGCACGATGGAACATTAGAGGATTATAATATTAGCAACGCAGAGTCTCGTTCATATACACATACTCAAACGTATAATTTATTATTGCAACATTCATTTTTCAAAACATTAAAATGTGAATGCGAAAGGTAAAGTGAAATTACAATACCACTACATACAAAACACTTACACAAGTATATTGAGTATACATCTAAATATACGTGAGCACGTTAAATTTAGCTCTCAGTAACAGTAACTTTCTCACTTCTTCAGATCCAGTATTGAATTTTAAGCCGGAAATGGAATCTATATCCAGGGCAAGTGACTACACTTACGCAACTTACCGGAAACATATTCTCAAACGTAATTATATTTATTTCTAGTATTGTAAAAAGCAAGAGAAGTGATTTGTTACACAAAGAAAATGAAGGAATTATCGAATTAGTTTGTTTGACATAAAATAAAAATCCAATAAGAAATTCAATTATCAAAGTATCAACATTTTGTCGTGTAGTTTGTATACAAAATGGTGATTGTGTTATATATATTTATATATATGTATAGGTTTATATGCATATGTATAGAGTTGACGATTAATTTTCATCAGGGGCCAAAAGCAATAAACTTGATATAATTTGTATTCAAGATTGCTTTTAAGGTTGACTCTACCGTTGGTAAACTGACTGAATTTTAAAGTCATACCATTGCTACTGCAGATTTGCACACTCTTGGTCGACTTTGCTGTGAGTAAAGCAACCAGTGGTTGCCCTGGGTCATAGCTTGTGCATCTTGCCGTTTAGTTGTGTATATGTGATTTAAACCTCACCCTCGTTGGCCTCTTTATCGTCATAGCAAACACACCGATGCAATTCACTTGTGTATAAACCATTTATATACTCACACACAGATGTGGATATGATAATTAATGTACATTAAACTTTTGCAAGAATAGAATTGTTGAATATTTGTGGTTTAATGAGGGATATTTGTTTAGTAATATTCAAAATTGTTTGGGAATAAATAATTGTTGGTGTTCAATATTTGGGAAGATAATGTTGGAATTGTTGATGAGTGTTAAAGATGATTAGTTAATTTGATTGAAAAATTTGACAACAGTACAATAGTATAATAAAATATATTTAGATTTGAATTTGTATGAAATTTCTAAAATCAAATTGGAACTCAGTGGAGTGAATCACTTCACAATTTTGTTCAGTCTATCTTGAATTTAGAACACATTCATCTTTCATGATTGGTTGGAAAAATAAAATCTGATACTTGAAAAAATTAAAGTTCATTTTTCTTTGGGCGTTGCTATATTTTATAAATTAAAAATTGGTAGTGAAAAGTTTAATCAATAAAGTTGAAGCGAATTTTCTCGAACTTTTAGCGCCTATACAATTCTATTTCAATAGACATTGAATTTTTTTCCTGCTTTTTCTTATTTTTTTTTCTTTTTTTTCATTATAATGTGTATGCATAATGGGTCATGCAATATTTTTTGGTGCAACCATTGCGCTGAATGTAAAGTCATAGATTCATGAAATCGCTATATATTTCATGGCCCCAAGCTTCCGACTCGTCGATATGCCAACTTATATTTAAGCTTCTATACCATGGCATATCGACACGAGCATCCGTTGGGATATCTCGTCTTCTATGTACTCTTTTTCGTTCTTTTCTACTCTTTTTTTTTTCCCTCTTTTTTTTCTTTTTTCACTCGTTCTTTTTCCTGCAATCTTCTTGTTCACTTTCACATACAGTACATCATCTTGTCGTCTTTTCCTTTCACATTGCACACTGCAAATGGATTATGGAAAAGTTCTGCTTGCCTTGTACTATTCAAGGAAAAAAATTTCTCTCACTCAATCTTTTCATGCGAAGAATAAAATTTGTCGCACTTTTATTGAAAAAAATTCTCTCTCTCTTTTTGTCGCACGCTCCATCTCAATATCCAAGTTACGAATAATGAATCGATGGTGAAATCGTGTAAGGATATTTCTTCCTCTTTCACTTCTTTCTTCGTTGCATTTTTTTTTCTTCCATTCATTCTTTATTAATAATAATTCATAGATCGTTTGTAAATACAAACTATGAATTAGTTTATGTAACTGTGGATGTATATCTAATAAAATTATAATTTAATATTTGTAAATTTCTTCATTCAGTATTCTTAACGCTGATGTTTTTGTGATTCTTGTTGTTACTGATTTATGTATCTAATTAAATGTCAGTACTCTTTTTTAATTGATCAGAAATATTTGAAGTGAGTACAAGTTGGATCATAAATATCGGCTTGTTGAATATTTTTTCGATTAATAAATCAAGTTAAATGGAAAGAGTGAAGAAAACATTATGAACTATCATCGTGAACTCTTTATCAGAATGTAATCTACTTTCCCACCACAGGAGGCTGAGTCAGGCAATAAAAAGCCCCCTCATGAAATCAACGATTTACAAGTCCCTTTCATATGGTATTTTTGATGGTGTTAAGGCTTAAATGAAATATATATAAACCATATGGGATATTCTCTGACATAATGACAAATCACAATTCTTTTCACAGAACTATTTCATTATTCATCATATTCATCTGATTAATATTTCAGCGTGTTCATATACCTATTACAGAACAATTTGTATTTTTGATTCGAAAGAATTATTCCTCATCCAAGATATATATCCAGGGCTTGGAATTAACAATTAATTCGAATCCAACTCCAAAAACTTCAGGAACTTCTATCAAAGTGGATTTATAAAAGAAAATAGTGAAGATCAATAATTCAAAACGCCAAAATCAAAGTTTTAGTTCATCCATGAACCAGAAAATCTTTTCAAATATTTTTTTTTTAGCTAACAGAATTAAAAATATCAAAGTTGGTCCAAGTAAAAATTTAATTTAACCGATAAATTTCGTGTTAAACTTTCAACGAACCTTCCAAAATATTAATCCACCTAAATTAACAATTAAAAAATGTTATCTAAATCCCTGATTATTTTTCTGGAAGTTTCCTGCTCCCCTAAGAGACTCATGGTGACCGACACATCCCCACATATTTACTCCATCAATTTACAAACCCATGAATGCCTGCAACATAGATGTGAGAAGATGAGGGCGGTGAGGGTGAATCGATAAATGCTCCCCAAACACACTACATCCCCTCAAAAAAACACACAATCAAGTACAAATACATGTACTCAAAGATGCATCTGGTGAGTTCTCATGTGGCACATCAAAGCTCATAGGAGACGCCCCACAATGACCGGAGATTAATCGAAAACGTTTTGGAAATGATGAATAGCAGACAATAATCGCAAGCCATATGAGTAATGTGTAATATGAGAAGGGTTTCTGTCTATTCCAATAGTGCAATTTAACACAAAAGTTGTAGTCATTGACAAATGTTATAAAGTTGTTGGGAATATCGTTGGTATTATTTAACAAAATGAAATGAAAGTAAATGAGTGAAGCGTAAGCTAGTACAAGTGAGACGAAAGCAATATAAAGACTTTACGATGTTAGAGATGAAAAAGGAAAAAGAGAAAGAGCGATGGTGAAGCGACAAAGGGGAAAAGAGAAGGGAAGAATGTGTGAGGCAAGCCGAGGCCACGGAGGTCTACTTCGTGGAAGTCTCACACGTCCGGACCGCCAACCATTTTCTTCTTTCTTTTTCATTTTTTTTTTTATTTTATTTATTTGTACTTTTTATTTTTACAACCGTCTTCGCATCTGGTAATACACTCAACTAATATATCCCCTCTCTTTCTCCTTCTTTTATGTAGTGATGTATTTTTATCCATATAAAGATTGAGGCTGAGTGGTCAATGATTTTTCTGCATTTTCCATGTCTCACATTTATGTGTGAATACGACTCTCAAGTTTTATCTTTGTGTTTATTGAAAGGAAGTTATTCACATCCAAGTTACATTATTCCATAAAGAAGTTTAAAGAAATGTTGACTTCAGATGATTGTTCGTGATTTTAGTTGAAAAATATTGTTCAATACTACTTTCTTGTTTCCATCGTTAAATTATTGCACAATGATAGTATCGCAATTATCTCAAGAACTAATAGAGATATCTCAAAAGTAAAGCATGGAGAATATTTGTATTAAAAATACAAATCTTTTTTATCTCAAAACTTTTTCGATATCTCTAATAATTTAGTGAGCAATTCAATTTGAAAAACGGAGCATTTCTCATGATTGGTTGAAGAATTTACAGAAGAATAATCGACATCTCATTTCGCTTATTAAGATTGAGTTTAATCCATTATTTCACCGTTTACAATACCTCTAATAGCACGATATAAACAACAATGTACACTTGACCATGATACCTAATCAAAAACAACAATTCTCCTAACTCATTTAATGTTTTATCTCATAATTTCCCACAATTTCACCACAATCTTTCGCTCAGCGTGCACCATTGCACCCGGCCAGCATTCCATTACTCACACACAAACACACGTACAAACTCTTATAAATTTATAGATACACTTATACACACATCCATACACAGACTGGATCGTTCATCCCTGGTCACGAATAAAGCTGCTAGCCGCGGTGCTATATAGCTACACGAGAATTCTTCATTTTTCCTCCTCAAACCCTCCAACCACCATCGCACCTTTCTTTTTCTCTTCTTTCCTTCATTCACCTCTTCATCCTTATAACCCACTCACATATACACCCATTTATATATATATACACATCTACAAAGTCTCGTTGGGTTCTTCATGATCATAAAGCGTCTCGCACAATCTCTTTGTTCCTCTTCGCAATTTTTCCCTTTTTTTTTTTCTTTCCCTTTTCTCTTCCAACATTTTCTCTTATCCATTTTTTTTTCTTCTAGTTCACTTTGAGTGTTTTGTCTTCTTTCTCTTTTTGCTTCTTTATATTTATATGGCGGATATATAGCGAGTGACTGCGTTGTGTCGTTGCAGATATGCTTTGAAGTGGTTCAACAGAAGCGGAGTATCATTGAAGAAAATATTCCAAGCTGATATCGATGAACTTTATACGAGAGCTCGACATATACACTTTTATATACATCGCACATATATATCTATAGATTATATGCTAGTTGAATGTATTGAGTGGTTTATAACTAAACGTAAAGGTATATATGTATTTATATGACTCAGGTAAGATGTGCTTGTTTATATAGCTGGATGCTGCAAGTATATAATATACAATTTACATGAAGTATCTATACGAATGTATATATAAGTTCGTCTATATGTGTGGAAGACGAAAATGGGCTCACCCTGGCCATCTCGTTCGGCAGCACACAACCATCTATCACGAACGTGAGACTGCATTTTTCACTCGACATTTTCTTTCTATAGATACCGAAAAAGAATGAAAATAAGAAGAAGAAGAAGAAGAAGATGGAGGGAAAAAAAATATCTGCTGTTATAGGTACCGTCATCATCCTACCTTATACCGCCTCCAAAAATATCTATATGTATATATTTCAGAGAAATTTCTTTACAATGTCGGAGAATAGGTGTTGCCTTTCCTTCACCGCATACACGAACTGTCGATATTTTTGTAATGCAATAATATCAATTGTTGGTTGGATGTGCAAAGTTGGAGATAAGAGTTTCAGTTCAATGTACGAGGAAATATGGACATGTGAATTGAGAATAATTTTATTTTTTAATATTATGTGGTAGTGAGAATAATAATTTTTTTGTTTGCTTCAGGTTATTTTTGGTAGAAAGATAAAATATTTATAGAGTGAAAATGGATTGGTGTAATATTTTATTTGCTCTTTGTAATCTGCTATTTGTCCTGTGAGTTTGCTCTGGGTTCGTATCCTGTGGGAGATTTAATAATTCATAAGGTTGACAATGGAATTAAATTAAATACTTAATAGTTTATTGCAGCGTTTTGTAAAAATCACTGAATGAATAGTTTTGTTAGTGAATTTTCCAGTGGGAAAATTCATGGTATTTTTTTTGTTCAGCTATTTTTTTTCTTTTGAATATTTGTTCCAACAATAAATTTAGTATTGGGATAAATCTGTCTGTATTGATATGAAAAATATACTTTCGATAAGTCATATGAAGCGAAACAAAACGAAGGAGAATTGTTGAAGAAATGAAATTTCACAAGGGAAACTGAGGACAAAAAATTTTTTTCTCCCTTCTTTAGCTTCATTGTTATTACATTTTATATTATTTAATATATTGTGACAAAACTGTTTTTTATTTTATCTTGTTCAAGGTTAAATTGTCGTAAAATTCGTCGGTAGAATTTAAAGAGGATGCTCGTGACGCGACACATTAATTTCGGATCTTGCTCACGTTCTTGCCGGATATTTCAAGCATAGCATGGCCCTTCTCTGAATCGAATATATATATACATAATATAATAGAGAGGGAAGTGACGGAACGTGATCACGACTGCAGGGTCTAACTCTTGATGGTGTTCATGGGCCTCATGCACCTCTCAAGTCTCCATTTACAGACACATACATACACAAGTCCCTTTTCATCTCGACCAATCTGTAAACAATGGTTGAACCGTTATTTTAAATAAATGCGGGCTCAAGGATATTTGTCTGGCCCATGAGAATCCCTCACGAGTATTGATGGCAATAGAATTGTGAAACCTTAGCAGAATTTATCAGAAATAAATATTATACGAGAAAAAAGAAAGAAAAAAGAAGCAGAAGAAAATTAATGCAAACTGGTTTCTCCATCCTCGATAGATTTTTAATCGGGTCAGTGGCTGCAGACAGAATATTGGAGAATAAATATCTAAATTTGAATAATAATCAATGTCACAATTTCGTAGCATTGTCTGAAAAGTCAGCCAATAAAAACATTTAATATACATCAATTTGGGACATTAAAGTCTGAGAGATTTCAAATGGAATTGATGATGGAATATATCCAAAAGATTTTATCACCTAAGAATTTCCATCCAAATTTAAGAAATAACTATTTATTTACTGCTTTGATTATTTATTGTCGTTTTACGGAATATTTTCTTGATGAATCTGTTCTGAATTTTAATAAGAATCTATTTGAACACAAATTTCAAAATTGGTGCACGAAACATGACAACTGTCTGGCAATAGTCATGTTTATTTCAAGTTTATCTATCCTGTTGGTGAGAATGTTATCTTGAAAATCAATATACAAATGAATTTCGAATAAAGTTCATTCAGTTTTAATAAAAGTTCACTACATTGCTAAGTATGATCAAACCACATCACAGACAATCCCTATTTTTTCTCACATAATAAAAATCAAAGGAATAGAGTCCACGAACTTTTGGTAGATCTACCAACATATCTAATCTAAACTCTTCAATAATTCCTTGAAAATAAAACGCTCAGACAATATCCTTTCTCTTCATGCAAATCAATTCCTACATCATTTTTATTTTTCTTCATACAATCTTCTTGGAGATTTATTACCTTCAAAGTTCGAAATATGTCAACGCAGCGAAAGTTTTTATTAAACGATGTACATGCAGGTTATATGTGCTTATATATGCATAGGAATGAAGATTGAAATGAGGACAAGATGATTTTCTGTTATCGACGAGATTAACATCTTGACTATGAGAGATGACGAGGGAAGAGAGAGAGAGAGAGAGCGAATCGCTCCTGCAAATATTTATCTTCGATTTACCTGGATGGTGTATGTACTTCTGAAAGATCTATATGATGGTTGGTTAAATATGTATATATATACATGGTTGATAGGTCTATATGATGTCAGACATCCTGATAAAGTTCAAAGTGGGAGCATTGTGGGTATCGATAAAGATGTCAACTGCAGCGTGATAAGTATTTGCGTTTAAAATCAAATATCTTTTACTTTTTGTTTTTTAATCATTCGTCGTTTTATTATATTTCTTTTTCTTTTTGTTTTCCATATTATTTTTGCTGTCATAATTCTATTTGCTTTCATTACTAGTTGCAATATTATATATATATGTTTTTGCAGGGTCAGACATTAACGAAGTGGAAATGTCTGGTGCAATATTTTCTTTCGATGAAAAAGTGTATGTATATATAAATTTTATATACGAGTAGTGAGAAATTTCTTTTTCTTTTTGTTTCATTCCATTTTTCATTTACTCGGGAAAATAAAAAAGTTTTTCATGCGCTTCATAAGTCCAAGTTGATTTTTCTTTTTTTTTTTCTTTCCCTCTTTACTTTTTTAATATCGAATTTATTTGTTGTTTATTTTTTTTTTTTAGTGCAGAATAAGTCACGTGTTCTATTTTATATACCGAATAAATATCATGAGTTTAATTTGAAATCTTTTTATAATCTTTTTTATGTGAATTCCAATGCCATTTTTTTTTCTTTCTGTCAGTGAGAGAATGGGGGAATGGAGGAATTGGAATGTTTTATAGAGAGCAAATAGGAATAATTAATAATGTTGATCATTGATTATCAGAAGGGTGAGAAATCTTTTCGTGATGATTTGTATTTTTTGTAGATTATGAAATTGGAGGCTCTGAGATGAGGAAAAAAATAAACTGAAGGATTACACTCTTATCGTACACCCCCACACAGCCTTCACTGTCCTTCATTGTTGTAACTTTCAAGATATCATAAAATATACGAATCATTATTAAAAGTTTTTCTTTCCACAAGAGCGAACAGATTATTCAAGGTCGGTGCACACATCTTATATGATTTTCTTTCTTTTTTCTCAATTTTCATTCCTGTCGACTCAAACCGGTCGTATTGCGCGCAACCTTCAGTTATTTTTTTCTCTTCTTCAATATTTCTAATACTTCGCGATTACAAGATATTGCGATTTATCGATAGAATGATTTTTCTGCTTGGGCCAGCCGAGTAGGTCAATCTTGCGCTCTTACTCAGAACTTTTTCATCGAAATCGAATTGTTATAAATTCATTTCCGTTGATATTTCCAGATAAATATTAATACTTTTCGTTCAAAAATTTTCCAACATTTCTATGAGTGTATATACTTGATCAGGGGAACTTTCAAATTGAATATCTGTATGAAAGATCTTCGACGAAATAAAAGAATCATCTGGAAAATTGCTTTTCTATGATACGTAAAAACATATCTCAAGTTTTTCTGAATTGCGATAAAAGTTCTTAACAATTGTGATTTTATCAACATCAAAAAAAAATAAAATAGTCATAAAATCATATCTCGTATAGTCCTTACAGAAATAGGATAATATTTCTGCAATGAAATTAATAACAGAAAAGAAACTCGTTCGTTCTTCAAGCACTGAATAAGTTCCAGGATTAAGATTCCTTATTTTATCCAGTTCTCAACTCAGACAGAATAATCCCAAAAGCACAATACCATTCAACTCAACATGCTCTCAACATTTCCAACAAAATAAAATGCCCCAATTACTTAATCGCATAAGTTCAATTACTCATATCACAACCGTCGTCCTTTTCGCAACATAAAATCCCTGGCCTAATATCATCAACGAAATGATTCTGTCACATTGGGATCCCTCTAAAAAAAAATCACACGCTCGCATCAACGACCTATCACACACAAATTCCCGTTAATCCTCAAATTGAATCTACCAAATATATGGCATGGAACAAAAAAATAACAGAAGAGAGTAAAGGAAACGAGTGGGGAAGAAAAAAAATCCAGTCGACAATTATATTGGCAAAGAAATGCAAAAGCTTACGTTTTCAAAAGACCAAACCGTTTGTCTTGCGCCACGTGCACGAGTGTCAGACCAGAAAAGAAAGATAGAATAAAGAGTGACATAGAAAGAGTAAAGAACACACGAAGAGAGATAGAGATTTCGCGGTATTTGACCCGTGAATTGCCTACCTCGATGAAGAAATACGGGGATGGTTAGAGATGAAGACAAATGGTTTAAGGGAGGTTTGAGGGCGGATTGGCGTGAGGGCGTGAGGGGATGGGCTTGAGTTATATGTAACGAGAAAAAGTAAGAGAACCTGATGGAAAAATTGGGACGAGAGAGTGAGAAAATATGAGGAAAAGAATGAGGGACAAACGCTACAAGTAATAGCGAAAAAGAATAAGACCGAAATGAGAGAGTGAGGAAGGGTGAGAGGAGGGTTGAAAGGCCAGTGGATTAACGGCGAAGTTTGATTAGACGAGGGTGGAAGCGAACACCGGCGAGATTTTACACACACACAAGCGCGTTCATTTTTATATGTATGTAATCACACAGATGGATGAATTGTAACACAGTGACAGTGAACTGATATAGAGACAGACAGAGAATGAAAAAGAGATGGGTGATTTTTCCTTTTTCTTATTTTTTTTTTTTCGAAAGGGGCACTTTTCCATCCCTCGACGAGGTGGCGGAACTCGGTCGAGAGTCGTTGAACCGAGAACTCGCTCACGATCTCGATAATTTCTTCTTCTACTTCTTCTTCTTCTTCTTCTTTTCTTTTTCCTCCACTCTTTTCATTCGTCTTTCTTATTTTTAGGTATGAATGTGTGTGAAGAATAGAGATATATACCGAGAGAGAATAGAACTCACTCTCGCTTGGCGCAATGACGATAAGAAAATTGAAAAATTTTCGTTTCACCTCTCGTCGTGGCGTCAAATGAGATTTTCTGACGTCCAATTAATATTGTAACGTAACAATGATCATGTAATTCGAGAGAGGATTTTTGAGATTTATATATATAGATATGTGTCTGTGTGCGTGAGTTAGCTAGATCGAGCCTGAGAATGTGTATTCGTGTGCGTGCGATGTGATGGCTGGAATTTTTCCTTTATTTTATTTCTCTCTGAAGGGAGATAAATGATGTTGGTAGAAAAGATAAGAGCGCGAAAAGCTTTAGAAAATAAATCTACATCAATCTATATTGTATATATATATATATGAGGATCACCGCCAGGACCTTTCCGAAGAATTCATGGATCGTTTGGATTTTACTTGAAAATGTGCTCCGAGATACTCTGAGGTATACATAAATTTTCACTTACACCAATAAAATGTAATTTGTTTGATTTTTATCATTCTGTCGATATCAAGCAGTTATTCTCCTTTTTTATTTTGAGCTTATATGAATAAATGATTTCCTTTCTTCTTGAGGAACACATAAACTACGAGTTGCTCTATTATATCATCAGGTTCTCTGTTTTTTTGCATCATTCATGTCTTCAACACCATATGGATTCAATTTTACCATACAGTTTAACAAATTTTATCATGATACATTCTGTGCAATGCACGAAGACTTTCTTTGGTCTCTCTATGAGCATCCACTTGCAAGAAATGTCTAGATTGTTGTGATTAAGAAGATTAGTTCAACTGGAACCATAAAAAAATAATGTGAATAGAAGATTATGAGGTTTAACAAAAAATATTTCGATTACTGAATAAATGCTTTACTTGTAGACTGTAGAAAAAAATATCAATCCTCGTTTAATCACCATGACCGTAGTTCAAGTTTAAAAAAATCAACATACAAATAAAATGAAGTTTACTTCAACTCATTCGAGCTAGTAGTTTCCAAGATATAATGTCAGCCAGGTCAAGAAACATGGTGTATGAAAAAAGAAACTCGTTGGTAAATATTCGAAGAACACTCATCGACCCTCTCTTGCGTAACAAAAGACTTCCCTCACTTCCTTAATTGCAATTTCCTTCCTCTGGAATCACAATAATCCCCTGGAAACCATTGAAAGAAAAAAATAATCCCTATCGCACTAATTCTCTTAACATGCAACAAAATGTAATGTAATACATGTTACGACTGTGCTACAAATTCATTTACGTTTCAAATAGCCGCTGAATAAATTGAGTACCTACAGTATTAGTTATAAACATCCACTGTACAGACACACACACACACAATGCTTTTACGCACATAAATATATATATATATAAATGCATAGTTGTATATTTGTATGTGTGCGAGTGTGCTTTTGCCATCGTTTGTGCGCACAACCATTTAAAGTGGCGCCACTCTCAGCATTACCTACGATTTAAGCGTCGTAATCCAATTTTACCACCGGGTAATTATCATTACCATCATGCTTTGCTCGCGCTCCAAGTAAAATGAGTGAGAGGTAGAAGGAGCGAGAATGAGAAATAAGAGCTCAACGACATCGTAAACGATGAACGGTGAGATTGCCCTATTCGAATTTTGACTCTGCCTGTTCGATCAATGCTGATGCAGTTATGCTACACAGCATTACAAAGTACAAAAAAGAGCTCAAGAAAAAAAAAACTGAATTGATGCGGATGAATAAAGAGAGCAGATATATCTAATCGAATACAAATTCCGAAATCAACTTCCTAAATACACAAAAAATAATAAATAGCATTAGGATGGCAATTTTTTTGTTGGAATAAATTTCCTATTCAATAATTTATGAAAAATTTATTTCTTTTCTCGGCTTTCACGATTTTTGTCGACCTGGTTGTGAATCAGATGATAATTTTTGCTGAATATATTTATGTATATATCTATGTATATGTATATATAATGGAAGGATGGCGAAGGTTATTCCTTTGGGATAACGATTCGTCTAGTTCACGAAAAGTATCCGGCAGAATCGGTTTTCGTTCGTTATACTCCGACTCATTTGTTCGTTCCCGGGCATTCTCGAGTCCATTCCCACGAGGCTCGATCGAGTCGCAATTTCCGTTGCCAGACCCGAGAGAGCGGTGGAGAGAAATGAAGAAAGGAAGGAAGAGAAAGAAGGCCAACGTATACATACATATACATGCGCGCAGACATTGACGCACTCGCCAATATGTGAATCCATTTTTGCCCAGTGGTTTTTTTTTATTCCATTCCAATCATTGTCGAGAGACGGCGCCTGTTTCATAATATTTTATCACTCTCATTCACTCTCTTTTTCTGCTGTGACCATAAACGACCAAATTATCCCAAACGTGTTGTATAATTTTGTAGTCTGAGTATTTTCGATTCAATATAATTGAATTGGGTATCAGTCTCTCATCGTCAGTGATTGGAATGTGCAGGTGAATTTTTAACTGGAAAATTGTTGGATTTATTTTAGACAGAATTTGCTGTGTTGTCAATGAAGTATCTTGTAGTAGTAAAGCATAATTAAATTAGCCAAGTTACAAATTGAATTTTATTTGACTCTCAATGATCACTGTGATATTATGAAGTGAAGAATGAAGATTCTTATTCAATTTCGATTGTAACCGCGTGAACAATTGCATTAATTGAATTCCCTCCGTAAACAAAGCGAACATCTTTACTCAACTCTATCACGCATATCATTAAGTAATCAGTAATTGAATTGCAACCTCAATCTTCCTCTTACTACCATCGTCGTCTAGGTTCGTTGAATAGTCTCAGAGTCAATTTACAGACATTACACACATACTTAGTAATCAACAGTTGACACAGTCGAATTATTACATTTGCACTTGTCTTCTCTCTCAACACTCCGCTGCATTGTTAATTTTGTGGTTTAAACTCATACATTTACATATATTTACGTTTAACAACGACTCAATTAGACTTAATATTGCAATATAAACAATCCGTGAGTGTATTCTTATATTTTCGAAAGTGTACTTTGTATTTAGAATCAAGAAATTATACGAATAGGAAAATTACTGTTACTGAATTCTTATTGTTTTTTCTGGATCATAAACAACAAAAGATAAAAACTTTCCTTTGAAAAAGCAGATTGTGTTACTTACCGGCTACTTTTCTACAAAGTACAAAGATGAGAGTAAGAAGAAATTGTTGTCGTTGATTGTTTTCAACTTTAAATAGACAATTGAAGTTTTTCAGTGAAACAACGAAAATTCTATGCTAGAAACATCAGTTTATAATCAAATTTCTTACGAGAAAAAATTAACAGCTCTTAAGAATACTTCAATATCTCTTTTTTACCTTACTAATGATGATGTAATCAATCAACAGAAGAAAGTTCAAATTCTTCGCGTGACCACGATGAGAATGTGAACCCAAGTTACTTCAAAATGATTCAGAAACGGTCAGTTCTTTACCCCATAAAACTACAAAAATCAGACGTTATTCCTCTGGTCTAGAAAGATAATTCATCGTCGTTAAATACCGTTCTACATTTAACCGCATGGGCAATACCCTAAATTTCACAGTCAACCACAAACCCAAAAATCCCAACGTCTAATTTTTCCAAACCGCAGAAATGTCCTAATATTATTCAACCAGTCTTTATATTTCAAAATTATGTTTCAAGGCATCAACGTTTCCCTCAAATATTCCACATTCAGCTGTCAATGATTCCAAATTAATCACATATGAACAAACCGGAATACACAAATAAATTTTATCTGATGAAAAACGCATCCACCTATGCAACATTAAACAAAACTATCAAATTTTTTTCGCAAATACAATTCGCATTTGAAACCAGTCTCCACCCATCTCCCACTCTTCATCACTCGCTCAACACAACTGCAACAACTTTCTACAATCCATTTGCTCTTCGTGTGTACACACTTAAACAAAAGTTGCTCACTATAGAAATTTACAACATCAACTTGGGATATATACCAACGCATGACTCAACACGAGTAACAGTGTGTAAATGTTCGCCGACAATACGAAAGAGAAACAAAGGGAAATGCAATAGTTTGACGACTGTAAGCAGAGATGAAGAGAGTTAGTGGGAGTGAGAAGGAAATGAAAATTGTACAGGATTTGATATGGTTATAACGCAGCGGTTGGTGTGTTTATATATATATACATATAAAGCATACAAGTATGTATAAACATTGCCTAGTCGACGCATTGCCGCTTTGGCGCGCGAGCCGCTGGCATTTTGCGGTTGTGGACTGCTGCAGTCTCGGAGGATTCTACAAGTGGTTGACCCTGGCCCACAGTCTGGCGTGCGCGAGCGCCTGCTCGGCCTAAACCCCCACTCTAAAAAACCATCGTAATTCTCTTCTATACTGTGATACCAGTGGCCGCAACGATCATGACGCATAGATGTGAGCTGCGCACGTCAGGCCCAACCGCTCAGAGTTTATTTCACCCCACTACTTTTCCGCGCGCTCATCAGGCCCATTGTGCGCACCGAATCATTTCTTCTTGTTCACTCAAATGATATTTTATACAAATTATTGCGGTTGGTTGCGTTAAATTCCAATCATTTTTTTTATTTCTTTCTTTCTCAGTTAATTATTGAATTCTCGTACTTGTTCTATATGAACACGTACAAACATGTCAGCAATATTGGTTTATTTATTATGAGAATTTGATGAAAAATGGTTTGATATGATGATTTTATTCGTTTGGAAATTTCAGTTGTATTCATAATTATATTCAATTTTTTCTATTTATAGAAAATAAATCATTATTTGTTCAAGAATTAAATTGAAATATGAATTTTTTCTTTCCATTTATTACGGTTGGGTAGGAAATCATTAATTTATAATTAGTTTCAATTGGTATTGTATATAAATTTATAATTGAAAGGGTTTGATTGAAAATAATTTTCAATACAAATGATTTTGTTATTCTCTGTTTGTGATCGATCTGAGTATAAAATTACCTCTAAATATTCCATTCATCTGTTTGTCCAGCAATTAATCCGTTAATTAATTAATTTATTTATTTTTCGTGTTGACCATTATAATTGGAAATTAATTGAATTTATGTATTGTGGATAGAGTGACAAGGTCAGAGGAGTGGTGAACGGGGGCAAGGCTATCACATTACAGTGACATAGAGAGTCTTATGTTAGTGGAGTACACTCGTCGCATTCTGCTGTTGCATCGCTATTGTAGGTATGCAGTGTATACCCAGTACAATTGCATAGACACATATACGATTTACAGCTCTTGCGTGCCATGTCGTGCACGTGACACGAAATAACCGCATATGGTCACTCTACTTGTCGATATAAAAGCTACGATTCTCGTATACGTTTTATAAACTGAGAAATTTTTTTATCCCATCTCCCTATCGTTTGTGAAAAAAAATCGGGGACATTTATTTTTTTTTTTTACGTTTTGTACGTTCAAGTACATGAATATGAATTTATTCTGTATGAATTTATGAGTATTGTACAGAATTGAATCATTTGACATCGACTTTGTGCGTCAGCAAATTTCACAAATAACTTTATACGAGTTATTCAATGATAGATTTACTAATGGCTTGACATCGAATAAACTTTATGGGTTTGTATAATGTGTATTATTTACGTTTGATGAACCCGCTAGGCTTCTGTATTCATCCAAACGGAAGGTAAATGATGTATAAGTGTACAGGGTGTACCAGAAATGTTGGATTTGTCATTTATGAAGAGGGATTGGCTGGGGTTATTTTATGGTTGGAGAATTTTTATTCGATTACATCATTCGATTGTAAATTTCATTCTATTTTTCTCCTTGTTCTGCTTTTTATCCAGTTTTATATAATGGTAGTGGTGTATTCGTGAATTGTTTCAGAACCCGTGGAAAATTCAGCACAAATTTGCTTTCTATTATTTGAGAAAAAAAAAATACTGAAGATCTCATGTTTATTTATTAATTATTTGATTTGTATCGTGTGAATGTTCAAGTGGATGAAAATTGTTTAATATTGCGAATAAAATTAGCAATTGGTTTTTATTATTTATATGGAGTTGAGGGATTTCTTTACTCAGTGTATTGAATGTGCAATTTGTTATGCATGAGTATGATGATATTTCTTGTTAACGCACTTTCTAATTTCTTCATCCATTTCAAATGCTTATTGACGATATTGCGAAAATGATATTTATAACAATGGTTAATTTGTAAAGATAATTGTTGATGAGATATTTATAATAAATGAGTGATTGTTGACAAGTGAAACTCGATGGGTAAATTGAAATGTAAAGAATTCTTTTGCATCACGAACTATTAACACTTAATGTCAATTCTCCAGATAGAAATTTTTAATTATCCATTTGAAATGAGTAAATTTGTCAATAGTGACTTAAAAATTCTATCATAAGAACAAAACAATTTGATTCTATTTGAATTTTTTATTTTATAATTTAATGTTTTATGAAACGAGTTGGAATTTCTTTATTAACAAAGTAAACTATGACGTTCATTATATATTGCCATGTCTGCATTTATGAAGGAATAAATTGTTAAACAAAATCAACAAAAAAATATTCTTCTTGTCATTAATTCACCAAATTATTCACAATTAAATAATTAACTTTATAATTCAACGAAAAAATACAGAAAATCTAGAAATGCCCGTTCGTCATAATCAACTTTAAGCTAATGTTATTATAAAAAGCGTGATGAGGAGTGGAAGGAAAAAGAAATAAACATAGAAGACGAACATAAAGGAGACATGAATTGCGTTGGAAAAATACAATACAGTTAAATGAAAATGTTTGAAATGTTAAATTTAATAATATATACACGGCAGTAAATGTGAGTGGGAGAGCTACTGCTTGAACAAAATTTGAATTCCGTATACGCGAGAAATCACGTCGTTACGCGAATTATATCCACTAATTTCATTTTGCCACCTCTGAGCTGAGTGCGCGGACGCGAATGTGAGAGAAAGATAAATGAAATGACAGCGATAGAGGAAGAGAACGTGAAAGCTCTACTGGAGTTAGAGAATCAAGAGATGTCGAGCGATGTGCGCTTGCCATTGGCAATGCAATTCCATCCCACCTCCTTTTCGCCTTACCCAACACCATCACCACCCATCTACACCCTTCTCACTCACACGTGACGTTCCATTCGAACTTTTGGGCGACAGACGCACGTCGAGGTTGCATGTAACTGCGTCAAAATGTTGGCAAAGTGATAGCAACATCAAGGACGCATAATATGCGTCGTTCTGCTTCCTCACCTTACCTTTCATTTCCATCCTTCTAAATGTCCATTCAAAATTCTCATCTCTGACTTTTCATGCGTACAGTTTAGACGTGTTGCCGCAATATTATTATTCAACTACGCCAAATTCTAAAAATAAAACCAATATTTTATTATTCATTTATTTATCGAGGGGAAGCACTGCTGCGACTGGTTGTAGAATAAAATAGCACTTTTTTTTTTCAACACGACTTTTTTTTCCCGTCGAACGTGATCGAAATTGATGAATATGATGATGGACAAAATGTGAAATACTCTTTTATGAAGATTCTCATAAATTTTTATTGGAAAATATTGAAAAGAATAAAAGTTAAATGAAATTTTGTGGTGATGAACTTGGAAAAAAATAAGCGATGGTTAATTCAACAAATTTCACGTAGATCAATGAGAAGAAAATTATCTACGATGATGCTGTTCAATTTACAGAGATAAATTGATTGTTAAAAGCAATCATAATCTCACATAAGAAAACATGATAAAAATATTTGAAATAACCTGTGCAATATCGTCGACTCTCATAAACAACAAAGTGAAAAAAGAACCAGCCAAAATAACCGATAAAAATAATAAAAATCCTCCCTCTCATTTCATTATCGACAATTCAAACGACAATCCAAATAAATTGATACAATCAACGATAAGAAACAGCTACTGTGATTATTTAGAAATCGAAATTTTATTCCACGTACAACATCAAATGAGTTTCCAAAGTGACAAACAAAATTGCAAAGGATCACAAAAAAAAAAAAACAAGGTCACCTGAAACAGAATAAAATGAAATAAACACAAGAGAAACACCAACAGATAAATAAATAAATGAGTAGATAATTGTAAATTGGTGAAGGGACAAGTAAATTTGTTAAATATACATACACATAGACACAAGTATATATATATATATATAAAGTGTTGGCGCAGTGAGTCTTGAAAAATCGCAGCCGTTTCCCAGGCAATTTTCAAGCTGGAAAAAAAATCTACTCACTCTCCAAGTCTGAGCCACTATAACTAGTCTCTACTGTACTTGAACCAGTACTACTACTAATACTTCTATATATACATATATCACTTTTACACTACAACAGCATGAGAGTGAGTGAGGTAGAGCAAGAGACTATGCCATTACTTTACTCTTTCTAGAGGGTTGGAAAACCATATTGCAAACTTTAATACTCACTACAATATTTTTTTCTGTTATTTCATCGTTTTGTTAGTCTATGCTTTTCTTTTTATGTCTTTTTTTGTCATTCATTCGTCTATTTTCTTTCTTTTGTATTTTTTTTTTCTTATTCGACTTATTTTTCTCAGCACTTGAAGCGTATATACATTGACTAAGTACGTAGGATTTTTAAATTCGTCTTGTATTCATTTTCTTTTTCCCTTCTTTCGCCTCATTCTTCCATTCTTTTGTTACTTGTTATTTTTTTTTTTTACCTCCACCGTCTCATAGATATCAAAATCACACGGCTCGTCAAGTGCAAATTGTACACAAAGACCTCACTGAATAGAATAACAATACGTTTATTTGCCAAAAAAAAAAAAAATTCTGTCAATAAAAAAACGCCACCATTTATTTCGCATTGCACATTTTTTCTGCATTTTTATCTATAATTATTCCATTCTTATTTTCTCTTTTTTTTTTTTTTTTCTATAATCTCATTCATTGACTATCGAATACATCAATGAGCATTGGCTGAATGACAAAAGAGCCCCATACTTAGGCTCTAGTGAGTTTACCAGAAGTGGTTTTACCTCTATAAATGGGTGGAATTATAGGGTTATAGAAGCAAGGGTAGATTCAAGATAGTTTGAGTACCAACTATGATTGTACTATACCACACTCGTCGTCTCGTCTCTAACGGCCAACGAGAATCAGCGTGATTGTACACTCCCAACTCTCACCCAGTTTCACCCTCCAATTCCTCATTCTCCTACTCTGCTTCATCCTTCTCTTCCTCTTCTGTCTTCCTGTCATACCAACTAACCTCGCGCGTTATCGATTCCACCACTAAGTGCATTAGACCGTGAAGGGTGCCCAACGTCGACAAAGCGGTATTCTCACCCTTCCCCTTATCTCCTTCTTGATACTCTTGTCCATCTGACATTATATACATCCTCGGTGTACCACTGGGTCTTTCACCTAACTTGAGTTTCAACTCTTGCGCTTCATAGGCAGAGAGGCTATTGCATCTCTTCACATATCCTCTAAACGCATATAAACGTTTGTATCACTATACACTGTAACTTTAATGATCTCCACTCTGTATATCTATGGTATGGTGTTTACTTCTCTTAGGTATGTGATACGGATTTAATAGCCAGTTAATTTCGCCTCATCTCTCGTGCTGTTTATCTCGTTTCTCTCAACACTCTGCTATCATTGTTTGCAAACATTCTCGAGATATTTTACCTTTTATGCTTTTTCTTTTTCTTTCATTAGTTGTGAACAAATATTTATGTGTGATGTTGTTATTGTAGTTGTGTTTATTATTATTATTAATGGTAGAGATTATTTGAGAGAGGTGGAGAATTTTTGTTAAAATAATGAAGAGGGAATTTAGGAATTTTTTCGCTTTGTTATTGTTTGGTGAATATTGGATGTTAATCGCAGTAGAATTAATTCTGATAGTATTGTCATGACCTATTATCGCTTACTCGTATATTAAATTATTTATTGGTTCAATCAACAAACAAAGTGTTAATTATTAACAATGGAAATTGAAGCTGGATATTGTTGAGTATATTGGCTTGATCTATGTTTAAATGTAAGATGAATTTGATGACAGGGAAATTATTAATTATTATCTTACCGTGTCAAGGGAATTCGCAATGATGAATGATAATAAATAATTTTATCGTGTGGTTCATAGATTATAAATCTCATCACTCTACAATTTTAATCTCAATAAGAAATAATGAATAATTTTTGAATTCAATTATAAATTGTTTTTTATATTTAATTAATCAGTTCATGTACAGTTTGTGAATAATAATCTCGGAGATGGTGTTCTATTACAGAAAATAAAACTGCTTCAATGGATATTAATGTATAAACTCCAGATATTGACATGAGAAAAAAAAATTTATATTTAAATTTCTTGTCATTGGAAAAAATTATTAATTTGCATTGTGAATTATTTTGTTTTGTTTCGTAGTTTTATAATGGAAGAAATTTGTTCTTTTCTTTGTTACATCGGAAATTGATGGTTCAGATTTTTATAATACAGAAATGGAAGTAACATGCGACAATAAATAATATGCCTGTGTTGATATTCGTATATAAGGAAGTATGGAATGATTGTAGACGACGCGCGAAGCTACGTCTATAAATAATGTTGAATAACTGAGTGAAGTTGACAAGCGCGCGCGCTCTATCGTATAAGCACTCCGGATTCGTGACGTTTTATATGAATTTAATCCGCCTACTCGTATGCGATGTATATATGGTGATTATGTATGAGTGTATACGTCTGTGGATGTTTAAATATATAGATGTAAATATGGTGAACGAGTGGAAGGAGCTTCGCAAAATGCATGCATGCACATAGGTGTATTTATACTCATATTCAGCCGGACTTCCGCTTTCTATTCTAGCGTTATATTTGTTTATGTATGAATGCGGAAATTTATAGATGAAAATATTATGTAAAATTTTTATTCGATAATTAATTATTATCATTTTATGTTGAGATTTTAACAAGAAGATTCTGTTCACTTGGTATCTATTTTTATTCATTTTTTATTTGACACCTTTGGGATAATTTTTATTTATGGTGTAAAAAATGGGGAATCAATCAGGATTTTGAAGGGCTAGAGTTATGATTGAATGATTAGAGGAAATAATTTTGGTATAAAAGACAATGTGTCAAAATAGGAGAGTATGATAGAATAGTAAAATGTATTAAAATCACCAGAGCTTCATACATTTTTAATGAGAACTTGTTCGTTTCAATAGAATTCCGTCCATTAAAACATCAAACAAAATTTACATGCGACGAATTTTTATGAAAAATTTACCTCGGAGTCTTACACAGAATCTAAAATGAATAAAAAAAGAGTATATAACGTTGTATTTTTTTTCTGTGTGCACTCCACTAGACTATTACAACGTGTATGAACATGACAAACCAAACAAGTAAAGCGCACACCTGTACATATTCAATATTCACAAGCCTCATGTAAAATTATTTATATGTAAAAAAAAAATGTCGAAATGGCACATCACAGAGCTTTATATCCAACTTTTTCATTCAGTCAATTAAATTTCAACCTCTTTCACTCTTTTATTTCACAATATCAATTCATACTCTCACGCATATTATTTTCAATGCAACTGAAGTGAAAAATTTCATTACATAATCAATGATATTGAATGGGAAGAAAAATGGAGAGAAAAAAAAACGGGTAAATAAAAATGATTCGAGATTGTGCAATGCTAAATTACGAGTGCAAAAGTCTGATGCAGTTACTGACTGCTGCCGTTGCTGTGCACTCATGTCCAAGTTATATTATATGGTTATTCGTGTCAGCATAAACCGACAAAAGTGACGTCACATGAAGAGATGAAGCAAAATGCGCGAGAAAACGAGTACGCCACGACGACGGCAACGACGACAAGTAAAAATGACGACTACGTGGAATCTCATCATCATCGTCGTCATGGTCGTGCACATATACTTCTATCACACTACTACTCGTACATATAATCTCATAATGTGCCTTCGTCCACTATTACGTCATCTCGGACGATCTACGAAATAACGAGACATTCCGAGTTCTCACATGTATTGCGTACATAGAGTTTATGTCTATGTAAGATCTTTCATCTGTGTTCGTTCTCTTCACTCGTCGTCTTTTCTGCCGTCATTTTCACTGGTCCCTGTGCTCTTATGTCCAGCTGGTGACCCCATCGCTGTTGAAACGTCGATAAGAAAACGCTTTTACCGTGAAGAAAGGAAGAGCAAGAAAATGAGAGATGGAAAAGGAAAAAAGAAACATCACGAAAAAGAAATCACGTAAAATATTTCGAAGAATTTTTTTCTTATTTTTTCTTCTTTTCAAAAAAATTCTCTGTTGACACTTTGGATGGATGAAAACTACTTTATAAGTATCCCAATGGACGCGCAATCGGATTATTTACAAGATTGGTCTTTTTATATTTGATAAAAAAATTTATAGTTGATACCAATAAATTTCCAATGGCAAAGAAAAAGAAAGGATGAAACGAATAATGACGAAACTTATTAGAAAAATTTCGTGATGAAAAATATGATAATTAATCCGCAATAGAAATCAATGATTCATCGAGTAACATTTTTATTTATTATGCGGTAAAATTTGCAAGACAAATCGTGGGGTTGAAGTCGTATAATGATAAGTCCAGTTGGTTTGTGTGCCATTATAGAGTCATACGGAAAACGATTGGTATAAGTATCAGAACTTTTGAATAATGTAAATCCTCTCTTTTCCTTCTACTATTCTGCGATCTATTGATTAAAGTTCATCGTCCTGGAGATCTCGATCACGATCATGTCGAGTTTTAATGGAATATAAACGCGATCTGCTGGCTTTCATCAGGAAGTTCCTTTTGTTTCTTATGCTCTTTTTGTCTTTTCTCTATTTTTATCTTCTTCTTTCTCCCTTCACTTGGTTTTTCGATTCTCATGACTATCTGATGTGGATAGTGTTCACTCCCTCGCAACACGACTTTCATTTGAAAATAAAAGGTTTGAATAACGTAGATTATCATATATGAATAATGATCCATCATCGCTCATATGTATATCTAGAATTTATATGAAAGGACAATTGAAATATTAATTTTTAAGTGGAATAAGATAATATACAGTCAGACTTGTTAAAACTTCCTTCACAAAATAATACCAGTAATTAATTCCGAATGAATTCTCTTCTTCCTCATTTTATTGATAATCAAATTAAATTATTAGTTAGAGTAAAAAAGAAATTTCTTTTGTTTTTATTATTACATACCATAATTATTTCAACAACGACATAATGTCTTACGTAGTAAATTGTACAATATTGTCCTTTTTTTTCTCATGGTTTGCGTAACTTTTTACACACAGCTATATATTTATATCGAGGAGTTACGGTCATTGAGAGATTTGTTCAGAGTGTGCGCACGGTTGAACGCTTATATTCCCCTTAAGGCCTGAGACTTTCTCTCTCTTGTGAGTGCGACCGTGCGAGAATTGGCGAAAGATTGCATGATCACTCTCACTCTTTTCTTTTTTCTTTTTCTCTGTTACTATCTCCCATTTCCACTTATCTTTTTTCTTCACGTCCATTGAATTTATGTGACGCATCATATGACAATTTTTGAAGACATTTACAAATAAATTGAGAGGAGACGAATGACAGACATTTGCTCAATGCTTTTATTTTTTTATGTCAATCATAAAATTCATGGTATTATTTACATAATTTGATATTTGTTATCGATATCATTGGGATTTCTATTAATTGAATATTCAATTCATGACGCAAATTAGTCATTTGCAATTGCATGGATATTTTATAAACAAACGATGTATTTATACAGTGTGGCATTACATTTGTATATGCAAATACATATGTACGACAGTAGTGGATCGACTATGCGGGTTTTATTCGCAATAGGGAACAGATATTTTACCTCAATTGAGAATCAACCACAAAGAGCTGCATTTGCATTGAATATGTGGATGCTTGCAATGTTGATTTTTTTCTTCTGTTTCATCATTTGTTTATTTTTATGATTTTTTTTTTCACGTACACATGAATATAAAGGCGGCTTTGTGCTCGGCTATATGAACTCTTCATCGAGTGATTTTTTCCGTTTCTCTTATTTTTCTTTTTCGCCTCGTTCATTATTTTTGTTTTTATCAATATTTTTTTTCTGTGTTTTTACGTTTCGTTTCATGTGGTTTGACATCATCAATCAATTTCTAACTCAACGAGTGGAACAAACGTCCAATATTGTGTCCCACGATTTTTTTTTCTTTTTCGATATCCAAAATAATTGAATTAAAAGTGTCAAAAATATTCAGGATAAAAATGAAGAATATGAAGTTGAGGATGTGAGGCAAAAATAATTCGCACTCTTTGACGTTTTACCAAAATATATTTTCATTTCATTATTTCATCCAATCAGTTGTTTATTTTTTTTTTTTTAAACGGAAGTTGTTGCGGTCAATGTGGCGACAATGTGACGGAGTTTTTGTCTATATTACCAGCGAAAATTTCCTGGCACGAGTCCGAATTATTTCATCCAATATAGATATATAATATGGGACTTATGAGTGAGGGAGAGTGTGATAAATGTATAGTGCACTAAACTCCCAAGTTTAGAACAACTCGACAATCTCCAGATGGAGAGACACGGATGGACTATTAATAAATGATATTTATTTCTGGCAAAAACCGTGGAAACCACGCGGTGTTTACATGCTGTACACACTATCTCTTTTACTCTTTATAGATGAATTATGTCTCTTTCACTCTTTCTCATTCGTTCTATTCATTCCCTTAGCATTCACCACACTATACAAAATGTTGAACGGAAGAGAAGAGAAGACTCATTTGCGTGTGTGTATATGTGTGGCTGCATAATGCAAATAGCCCATATGTTGAAGAAACGATGTGGTGCACCACACATTATTCCAGTGATAAATTAAAATTCATAATAATATTCTCAGTGTTGCTTCAATTTTGTGTGCACATCCACAAAAAGACGAATCATCAGGATGGAATTTAACTAGGAATTTAAATGAATTGGGATGGGAAGAAAGTGAGCAAACATTTGAAACCGAATAGTCATATTGAATTACATCCAGAATACGTTCATTGATGAAAGTTCAATATTTGTGAATGTTGGGGAAGACTATTATGATTGGGAATGTTTGCTATCAAGAACGAGGACTATTTTTCTTAATAAAAATATATGGAAATTTGCATATTAATCGAAGTGGATTAATTTTAGGGGAATAGAAACCCTGGTATTAACGTTAATTACCTCACCGAATTATCAAAATAGAAATAATTATTTTGCATGATGAAGTCACAGTAGATTCAACTTATTTATAATTGCTAAAATTTCAGAAGGAGAAAATAGTGTTCAGAATTTTTTTAATTAAATTAGTATCGGAGAATAAATTCAATTATTTCTGTAGAGGGATATAAATTCAATTTTTTTTTTTCACAGAGGGAAAACAGCCTTTTCTACAACGAGCAAGTCCATGAGTTCATGCGGTTTTCAGTGACTTCCACTTCATGAAAAAAAAAAAGAGTCGGGGATTTACCATACGATAATGAAATAGAGCGATGAGCATCGAGCCAATTAAATGGTTGTTGAATATTTGATGTTTATTTATTACATGAAATAGGAATGGAGTGGCACAAAAAATGCAAAAAAATGTGCTATTCAAATAGGGTGTAGAAAAAAACTAATTAGGGAGAGAAGCAAATACAAATGCTTTGTTAATTCGTTGAGGATTAGATATGTACTCAGAATTGTGTTGCAAGAAGTTCTTGAGTGCCATCAGTGCTTCAACATATTAGACTGACTGATATGGATACAATTCAGGATTAAAAGAAGAAAATAATGATCTATGAATTCAATTATAATATGAGGATTATCATGGTGAGAAAGAAGAATATTCACTTATAATACCACAAGAGCTTCAAAATTATCGGGTATTTCCCGATAGGTTCGTTGCAAACAAATGAAGGAGTCAAGTTTTTCAGGTTAA